>JAJJWX010002710.1:257358-604858 GCA_023529315.1 Papaver bracteatum
TTAGGAAAAACCGAAAAAAGATAACATCGGAACCGATACTAGTGATTCTAGTGGGATCGAAGAGTTAGCAAACCTAAATTCTCTTCAGTGGTTAAAGATAAAACATCTAGAAAATGTGAATGGTAAAATAGACTCTGAGAGGGCAAAGTTAAGAGACAAGCAACATATTCAATATTTGGAACTTCATTGGGAACTTGGTGCAGATAATTCTTCTTCTACAGTGTTAGATGGTCTCCAACCTCACCCTAATTTAAAAGCATTGATAATAGATGAATTCTCTGGTTTGAAGTTTCCAAAGTGGATGGGTTCATCTTCTTGTCTCCAGAATTTAGTAAATTTGCATTTTAAATATTGCAATAAATGCGAGAAGCTTCCCGCTCTAGGTATTGATGGAATGCATTCAGTTAAGTGTTTAGATTAACTTAACAGCATTGACGAGTTAAGGAAATGATGATGGAATGCATTCAGTTAATTTTTTGCGTCGGATGTAACAAACTCGTTATTCATTCAGGCATTCATCAATCAGAATGGATAACACTTTAACAGCATTATTTCTTTGAGGCATTTCATCAAACACAGGTTGTCTCTAGAATTTTCTGTCTATTTAACACTTTCTTAAGTAGATTCTCATGCCCTGGAAATGGACTAGATGCAGGTTTCTCCACAGCCGCCATTTTATCATCATCGTTATCTCGATCACGACGATGCTGTGGGAGGGAGATAAGAAACTAATGGTGTAATTTCTTTCGAATTGATGTATAAGAAGGCCAAAGCCTGGCCGGGAGTTATTGAGAGGCCAGGCGGGCCTAAGGCACAAGATAGAACTAGAACTGTTTTTGGGCACCACCCTTTTTTTGCGGGGACCATTATGTGATAAGAGTATCTACCCTATAGTTATAAGGGGTGTCCTAAAAAGTGGAAATGACTAACTTACTCTTAATCTAGTATATATATATATAACAAAATTATTAACAAAACAAAATCAAAATTATAACAAACCCATTAAATTTAGAGTTAATTAGTGTTTGGGTTGTGAATTTTGTTATCCTTTAGTGTTTGGGTCCTAAGTTTGTCCGTTATAGTGTTTGGGTCGTTGACCTCGTTAGTCAAGGCGGTCAAATGGTTTGGACCTGGTTATGACTCACGGTAGTAAAAAACCAAGGCAGACTAGTTGAGGACATTTGTCGAACATTTGAAATGCAGGAGATGATATTGGTATTTTCCATCAACGATGATCTTCTGCTGCTCTCGAATTCCCTGCAAACTCATATCCCAAACAAACCAAACATTTATGATCATTCAAAAGCATGAAAGAGACAAACCATCGATAGCAAATCTAATTCAATGGCAGTAAAACCTCCCCCTTCTTTACTGATTTTCTTGCTATAACCCTATTCTAATCCAATCCAACCCAAACAAACCTATCCCCTATTTAGAAAGAGTGTTCGCATCAATATATAATTTACTTAGAGAAGGAATTTGCAAAACTTCTCACATCGCCCTTCTACTAGAATATTTATTGCTACAGAAATGAGTTTATTCAGATAAGTACACTGTAAATCTATAAAATAGTTGAATTTATTTCTTCAATTTTGATGTTACTTGCCCCATGGTTATGAACACAATCTGGGGTTGGATCGTTCTCGCTTGAGTTTTCCTAGACTTTCAATCAAAATCCAAAGACACTTCTCTACTTCGAGTTTGCCTAAATTACAAACTTCTAGCTCGAGGCGTTTCTTAATTTATGGACCAAGTACATAAAATCTGCTTAAAGCAAGGAAGCCCTATTTTTAGTACAAAAGAAAGGTTAGAGACTTTCTCATGAGTTTGCAAAACTTAGGTTTAGAATTTGGTACGAGCAGGACAATGATGATGCATCCTATTCCTCATGATGTCATTAGCGATATATATACTTTCTCACTTATCTTCTGAACAAGCAATGCGGTGCGAGGAAGTTTGCAAAACCTGGCCAAATCCCTTTTGATTGAATAAATGATCAAGCTTTCTGAAGAATGAGAATGAGAATGACGATGATGATGATGATCGGGGAATTTTGAGCTGGTTATCTAGATTTGCTAAATTTTCCGATTAGTAAAATTTAACAAACGAAAGTTGAACATAACTAACAGTTAGACTAAAAACGTTAACTGACTTAGTTGACTAACGGGGTCAACGACCCAAACACTATAACGGACAAATTTAGGACCCAAACACTAAAGGATACCAAAATTCACGGCCCAAACACTAATTAACTCTTAAATTTAATTTTTCACAAACCCATTAGTTTTAGAGGGCTCATATTTTTTTCTACTCCGCTCTTCCTTGTCGTCGTTGATTCAAAGAAATTTCCGCAAACCCATTACTTGTGATTCGTTTTTGTTTCAAAAAATAAGTAGTACTCATCAAAATGAGTTGAAAATGGAAGTTGTAGAGAGAAGTTGGGCTTAGAATTATGTGAAAAACTTTTTCGAACTAGACGAACTCAGTTTTAAAGGAGATTTTTCTTTCAGGGAAAAGTTTGGTTACGTTGCAACTCCTAGCCGAACTTTTAGTTCGGTTACTTTGCAATTTTTTTCTCCTAACCGAACTTTTCTTCATGAATCACTGAGCATTCGTCAATCATGCTCAATTAAACAAAACCTAGACTCATTGTATAATCAGCCAACAACTGACTAATTCAATACACGTCTGCCTTGCAGACTCCACGATTCGTGGGACATCAATCATGTCACATGGGGGGATATCGATTAGGGTTTTGGTCTGGTGGCCTACGACACGTGGATTCATCCACGATGATAAATGTGAGTAAGTCTTGAAAACGGTTGAAGGAGTTAGCAAAGTAGTGGGTGGACGGTTAACCAAGTCTCTGCACGATCTGGAACTGGTTTCACCACGATATTCCACTTTCCCACTCTTTCTCTCAAGAAACCGTCACACTTATAGGGATCAATGTGTTTACTACTCTAACAATATAAATAAGTCTCTGAATCCACAATTGGGAAAGGACAATTTTTCGAGTAATCACTCTCAGAAATTCCATTAATCGATCAGAACTTATTCGAACTCAACAGTTCATCAATTTTGCAGAAACCTACAACACATCCATAATCCTTGATCATCATTGATCCCGCATAATTATCAGTTTCCATCCTACAGATCAACCCATCTCCCTCTTTGTGACCGAATTTACTCTGGAACAACCATTGACTTGGTTTAAGCCGGAGTCCTACAGATTGATCTCTCGAATCTAAGCACTCCCTTTGCAGTGCATATGTGTGAGGTTAAGCAATTTGCTCGGTTGATGAGTCTTGCTTGCACGCTCGTCTATTCACTTCCTTAAAAAACCAGCAAATCGTTTTTCCCCATCCACAGATTGGCGACCACAGTGGGAGATTAATCTCTCGGTTGTAATCTAAAGTTTTCACAAGATGGTTGGTATTATGTTTTAACTCAACTACTTCGAATTCCAGTCAAAATATTTCAAATGTAAATGCTCCTCCTTCCAACACTCCATCTAATGGAATAGTCGACGCAGAAATCCCGACCTTGATCGAGTTGGCACGAGTGCAGGAGATTCATACAAGGAACATGGACCTGATGAAAGAGACTCTGAATAACATATTACATTTCCTCCTCAGACTGACATCTGATTTGAGCGGCGCCCCTGCTCAAGAAATCCCGACGCTGATGGCTAATCCCTCGACCGATGATCATCCTCGAGCCAACAACTTCACTACTTATTAAAAGCCAGTGGAACAGGATGTCACACATTTAATTGAGAATCTGTGTGAACTCCTGCATTTCTCCAGAGATCAGCGTACGAACGCATTTGCTGCACTCAACAAAATATCATCTGACGCACGAATAGTTCTATCATCTCTGGTGGTTGAACAAGCGTCCATGGTATCTTAACCTTCGATCAAAAACATCACCTTCACTGAGGAAGACCGAATGGCAGAGGAAGGACATAACCGAGATCTGTTCGTAACTGCTTCTATTAAGGATTTCGAATTCAGGAGAGTTCTTATCGATACAGGTGCTTCTACTAATCTCATCACTATGAAGAATCTCAAGGAGGCCAAAGTTTCTCAAAGCAAGATCATTCATCATCCCATATTGATGACGGGCTTAGAAGGAAGCTAGAGTCACACATACGGGTATGTCTATGTGGATATGAAAGTAGGGCCAATTTAATCCACTGTCAAGTTTCATGTGATCGAGAAAGACCCTGATTATCACATGATACTCGGGAGACCGTGGCTTCATGACAATAAAGTTGTTCCTTCGACGTACCATCAATGTATGAAAGCTTTGTTCAACAAAAAAATTGT
The DNA here is from genome assembly GCA_023529315.1 of Papaver bracteatum. Taxonomy (NCBI): domain Eukaryota; kingdom Viridiplantae; phylum Streptophyta; class Magnoliopsida; order Ranunculales; family Papaveraceae; genus Papaver; species Papaver bracteatum. The sequence goes on from JAJJWX010002710.1 coordinate 261,690, forward strand.
TCGCACTCCAGCTTTACTGTCTCCTTATGCCCCGGTTTATGAAGCTGAGTTCGTGGAACCTCCAAAGAGCATCCCCGAGCCTCCGAGCAGGATCTGCAGTACTCCACTCCCAAGTTGGAAATCTATTGAAAAAACTGACAAACCATCATCAACAGATGCTAAATCAGTCAAACCATCTGAATTTGGCTAAGATAGCTTCTGTTGGGGGATGCAATTGTTCATCTTCTTCTTTTATCTTATTAGACTCCATCCAATTTTTTTCCTTCTCTTATAGGAAACTTTGACGCCCCAATGGATTGAGAACAATATCTTATCCCACTTGTTAGTTTCAGATGTTTGAGACACTTATATTTGTAGTAGAGTAATATTAGTTGTGAAACAGTGGTGGAGCAAGACTAAACTCTCAGAATCTCTCCTTTTTATTAGTATTGCTTGCTCAACTTACAACTGAGGTATATTATGCATGTTTATAGGATTTACAAACCGTCAGTACACCCCCTATATTTTTATCTAGAGTTTTCCTCTCTAGAAAATTCATTACAACACCGACCTTATTTTGTCTAGACTTTTCTTTCTTAAGATGCATATTTGAATAGCATCAGACTGTCCTAGATAGGTTTTTGTGGACATTTTTTTTCTTATCTTTGACTGACCTAGTTCACATTACAACCGCCTTAACTAACTACTCTACGGAATTTACTGTCTCTAGATTTTCTTAACTCATTTTTATCAATTACAAATTACCATAACTCAACACCACCCCTTAATTTGTAATTGGGGTTACACATTGATTTTGATCTTCACCTAGTGTGTTGTTCCATCTAAGCTTTTATTGCTCGCTTGTAGTGTCTTCAGAAATCCTCTAATAGAAGTATTCGTCGCTTGTCTTCTGATTTTATTTTCTAGCTAGCTTTGGTAGTAGTTTTGAAATCTTGTTATTGTATACTTCTCATGGCCTATACGAAGCTTGACCATCGCAAATTTAGAGGCTTCTCTTCGCGTCGGGATCTTACGAAACTTAACCACTTAGTTGGTTCAGAGGTTCCGCCTCAAGCCTATTTTTTTGGGTTGGACCTTTTATGAAACTTAACCAATTGAGTGGTTCAGAGGTTTATTTTTTCCAACAATTTTTTTTTTCTTTCATCACGAGTAAAAGTTAGAATTCTCGTGACAAACATGGAACTCCTTCCATCATTTTCTTTGACAATTGAGGAAGCAATTTGATTATTTCTCTTACCCTCAAAATCTTCTTCCGATCATTTGATAGTAAGTGACCCTTACTTTTTCCTTTTTTTTTTTTTTTCTGATTCTTCATGGAGACGTTTTTTATTTTCAAAACTTAACTCTCCTTAGTAAAACCATGAGATAACTTTTCTTCTCTCTTCAACTTATTTTTTCTATTTTTCATCTTTCCTCTTTCTTTTCTCTTTGACGTAAACCTTTTCTTTTCTTCTTCTTTACATATCTTTCTCTCAAACTGAATTTGGCTGAGATAACTTCTGTTGGGGGATGCAACTGCTCAACTTATTTTTGATCTTATTAGACTCCATCCATTTTTTTTTCTCTTCTTGGAAGCTTTGACGTCCATATGGATTGAGAACAAGCTCTGATACCACTTGTTAGTTTCAGATGTTAGAGACACTTATATTTGTAGTAGAGTAATATTAGTTGTGAAACAGTGGTGGAGCAAGACTAAACTCTCTGAAGCTCTCTTGTTTATTAGTATTTCTTGCTCAACTTATAACTGAGGCATATCATACCTATTTATAGGATTTACAAACCATCAGTACACCCCCTATAGTTTAATCTTGAGTTTTCTTCTCTAGAAAATTCATTACAAGATCGACCTTATTTTGTGAAGACTTTTCCTTTTCTTAAGATGCATATTTGAACGACATCAAACTGTCTTAGGTTTTTCTGGACATTTGTTTTCTTTTCTTTAACTGACCCGGTTCACATTACAACCGCCTTAACTAATTACTCTACAAAATTTACTGTCTCTAGATCGTCTTAACTCATTTTTATCAATTACAAATTACCAATACCCAACAACACCCCTTAATTTGTAATTGGGGTTTAGACGATGATTTTGATCTTCACCTAGTGTTCTGTTCCATCTTAGCTTCTCTTGATCGCTCGTAGTATCTTCAAAAATCCTCCAATAACAGTCTTTGGCGCTTTTCTTATGATTCTATTTTCTATCTAGATTTGGAAGTAGTTTTGCTAGTTTGTTGTTGTAGACTTCTCCTGGCCTATACGAAGCTTGACCATCGCAAATTCATAGGATTCTTCTTTAATTATTTATCTTCGCGTCCGGATCTTACGAAACTTAACCACTTAGTTGGTTCAGAGGTTCCGCCTCAAGACGATTTTTTTGGGTTGGACCTTTTATGAAACTTAACCAATTAGGTGGTTCAGAGGTTTCTTTTGTCCAACATTTTTTTTGCTTTCATCACAAGTAGAAGATAGAATTCTCGTGACAAACATGGAACTCCTGCCATCCTTTTATTTAACAATTATATTGAGGAAGAAATTTGATTATTGCTCTTACCCTCAATTTCTTATTCTGATTACTTGATAGTAAGTTTTTCCTATTTTTTGTCTTGTTCTTCATGGAGATCTTTTTGATTTTCAAAACTTAACTCTTCTTAGTTAAACCACGAGAAAACTTTTCCCCTCTCTTCAACTTCTGTTTTCTATTTTTGATATTTCCTCTTTCTTTCTCTTTTTCTCTTTGACAACAACCTTTTCTTTTCTTCTTCTTTATCTTTCTGTCAAACTGAATTTGGCTGAGATAGCTTTTGTTGGGGGATGCAACTGCTCTTCTTGTTCTTTGATCTTTTTAGACTCCATCCATTTTTTTTCTTCTCTTCTCAGAAGCTATGACTCCCATATGGACTTAGAACAAGCTCTGATACCACTTGTTAGTTTCAGATGTTTGAGACACTTATATTTGTCGTAGAGTAGTATTAGTTGTGAAACAATGGTGGAGCAAGACTAAACTCTCTGAAGCTTTCCTTTTTATTAGTATTGCTTGCTCAACTTACAACTGAGTACATAATGCCTATTTATAGGCTTTAGAAAACGTCAGTACACCCTCTAGTTTTATTTATAGATTTTTTCTCTAGAAAATTCATTACAAGACCGACCTTACCTTGTCTGGACTTTTCTTTTCTTAAGATGCATATTTGAATGGCATTAGACTATCCTATGTTTTTTTTACACATTTCTTTTCTTAATTACAAATTACCATAATCAAATAACCTCTTCCCCTCCTTCTTCGGCCACCACGCCTGCGTCGTTCAAAGGAGATAATAAGAATTATAAAATGGAGTTGGAACATAGAACAAATGAGCTAGAAAATACTAGTTCATATATAGGCTGCTAAGATATAACTTACCGCGAGTCGCTGAAGTGAGCTTACTTTTGTAGGAGAAAAGTAAGTATAGCCACCCTCGAATCGCACGTATTACAAAAGAAGATACCTGGGGCTGAAATATCTATTGGAAGTATTGTAGAAATCAGGGTGCGAAGATAAGCGTGTGACCTGTTCATAATTACCGGGTTCAGCAAATTCTCCAACCATGTAAATAGGTTGTCCGCCATGAAGTTCGCTTCTCGAAGCACACTTCTGACGATGATCTTTGCTTAGCCCTCCCAATCAACCCAATATTTATGTGTTAACTTATGATACATAAACCACCAAATTAATTCAAAAATATAAACCATCAAATTTGTATTACAACACCATCAACACCATTTGAAAACAACACAAGCCACAACTGATCCAAAAAGTGTGCAGTGTGTGTAACAAAGCTTTTTAATATCCTTAATTATATTATTGAAAATCAACTAATAATTTTGTTACAAAAGTATTAGAAGACAATCAAACAATGTTTGAAGTTGAGTCTCAAATTGCACCCATGCACAAGATAACACCCAATCATTGTATTGGGAAAGTGCAAAACCAATTAAAAAAATAAAGAGAGATGGCGTGACTTGCATTGGAGAATACAAAATTAACATAGATCTACACCATTTCTCTTATTAAGAGTGAAGTTTTGCATTCTTCAATGCAAGTCACACCATCTTTCTTATTTTTTTAATTGGTTTTGCACTTTCCCAATGCAATGATTGGGTGTTATCTTGTGCATGGGTGCACAAGTTAACAAAACCCTTTATATATTCAATGTGTAAGTAAGGAAAAAATTAAGTTAGGTCAGTTGTTATGAACTAAATGTTAATATAATATTTTTATCAACATATTTATAAAAAAAATATAAGTTTAATATATTAAAAACATAAAAAATCGATATTATATTAAGCTTTGTCAAATATATAATAAAATAAAATAATATTATTACATGAAACTAGTTGGAAGCCTAACAAGCTAAGCTCCAACGACATACTACTACATTAATTGAACAGGTTGCTGTGCTAACCTACCAGCGAGCCTCATGGGTAACCTAGCCAAAGGGAGTAAAGCGGCGAGGGGGGGGGTTGAGATTGTGTCACAAGGGGGGAAACTAACACTACCTTCCATGTTAATTCCTGCAATATAATAATAACATAAATTAAACTCTCTTTATTTACCTCTTATACACTTGATTCCTTACCGTGACATAAAACTTTTAGTAGTATAAAATATATCTGGAAACTTAAAACGGCACACATCATAACTCTTATTTTAACATTATCACACTATACCACCACACCATATCCAGGATTTTCCAATGTTTCGATTTTCGGGTTTGCAACGTTTGTTAACGTTGCGCACGATTATCCGTTGCTCATAACCACTAATACGTTGCAGTCAATTTATAATATTAGAAATAAAAATGAAAACAGGACACCCTTGTCTTTATTAAAATAGTTGGGGGCTTAAATGTGTATGGAAGTGATAATATCTATTTATTCTCATTTTTCTACTATTTTACTTTATTTTCTCTATCCATCTCCATCGCACAAAACTTATTTTCTTCTCCTCCTCTTTTTTATTCATTTATAAACCAATTGAAATCTGAGAAACCAAAGCCTTTTGTTCCTCTCCCTCAGCCAACACCTATTTGTGAACCAGTATCAGCTCTCATCTTCTTCTTTTTTTCTCTTCGTTGCTAAACATAGATTTCTTAAAATCAAACTCAATCTTCTAAAAATCAAAACGATCTTTTGTAAATATAAATCAATTAATCAAAATTGATTCAAAATCCATCAGAAATCAAACCCAATTTCACTTACCCAATTTTCGCTTTAATCCCTAGATATGAGTTTACCAGTGAAACCCTTATTTCATTGTTATTGACTTTGCGAGTCAAGTTTCTTTTGCATAGCTGAATATCAACCTCAACCAAAAGTCTCTGATCTGAAATTTATCTATGTGAATCTTATTTCACATCAGGAAAAAGATTAAGGTAAGTCAATAATTTGGGTTTTAATTGATAGGTGTAGAATACACCGTATTTACTATGTAGAGTTTATGCTTTCTTTGCTATTTTGCTTGTGAATTATGTATCTTATGTGTAAGTTTGAGTATTATTAGGTGTTTTGGAGTCATTGGAGCAAAAGGGAGTGAAACTCGCTCAAATCCGGAATTTCTTTATATCACCTTGACGAGGACGAAAAGACGAAGCTAATGGTGCAAGAACAGAGTCATTCCGATGTTGTACGAAGAACTTATGGGCGAAACAAGAAATTAACCTTGTCGGTTCTCCAAAACTGATAGTAAAGCTTGAGGCACTCATGGGCTTAAACACCCGCCTGGTTACATGTGATATGCTTAAAGATGTAGGTGATGGGCCTTAAACACCAACTAGGTGCAGCATGTGCAACTGGGCTGAAATAGAGCTCGACACAGAGTTTTATGCGAACGAGCATTTACTAGGGGTGAGCAACGGACAGACGGTTGCGGATTAGGGGTCACCCGCAACCGAACCGTCAAAGTTGCGGATTTGGAAAATGGAACCGTGACCGGCCCAATCAACCGCGGATTTATCCTCTGCGGATCAGCGGATTGTACGGGCCGGTTGCGGATTATCCGCGGTTTAATCAAAAAAAAAAAAAAAAAAATACAGACAACTCAATAATTTTGCACAGTTTAGAGATTGAAATCCACGGTGAACAAAAATCAAAACTATTCCATATGAAAAAAACAGGAACTCCAGAAGCTATCATCACCACCATCAGAAGCTAACACCTCCACCGGAAGTAAACAATGGTACCACCACCAAAGTAGCTGAAGTCACCAAACAACCAATGAGTAAAACAGCAACCCCATAAACATATACCGCCGCCACCAACAAAACATGAAGAATCGAGATATTAACCCCAAAAAATCACCATCTGTAAGACCTAAACTATAGATTTAGAATAGATCTAAAAAGAGGTGCACCGCCAAACGATTATTCATGGAAAAGGAAAAACAACAATAAAATAAAACCTATTTATAACTAATTACAATAGTTACAGATAGTAAGAATCAGAAATATGTGGGGATGGAGGAAGGATTGAATACTACTAAATCAATAATAATCATAATAATAATAGTGGTGGTGGTGGTGCTCTGAAATCGCGGCGCCTCGTTTCTCTTGATGTATTCAGAGGACTCACGGTTGCGCTTATGGTACTTGTAGACGATGCGGGTGGTATCTTTCCTGCTATTAATCATTCGCCATGGAAGATGAATCTCACTCAATTTGATCAATAAAGAGAACCAAATCTGTGAAGATAAGAAAAGAGGAAAGTGAGGATAAGAGAGAAAAAAGTTAGAAAGAGGTGATGACTTCCTCTCGCCAAAAATAAAAAAAATGATATTAGGTTTGATAAAGATATTATATATAAAACTAAGATTTCCCATAATATCCCTAATTATTTTATTAAATCCCCTAACTTCCCTACGGTGCGGGTAATCCGCGGTTTTCAAATCCCAACCGCAACCGTAACCGCACCGCGTGCGGATTTGAAAATGCAACCGTGTCCGGTCCATAACTCTTGCGGTTTGGGTCAAATCCGCAATTTTGCGGACGGTTGCGGGTGAAATCCGCGGGTACGGTTTTTATGCTCACCCCTAGCATTTACAGAGATGGAGGATGGAAAGAGGCTGAGAACTTATACGCGGAAAGCAGCTGGAGGTCGATGGCGTGAGCTGTGTTCAACAGCTCGGGTTTCCATGAATGTTAGTCAGCTACGGAATGCACATTCCTGGCGATTGATGTGACGAGAAAATGGCTGCTGCCATAAAAGCCATCGTTGGCGATGACTCGAGTCTGCATGTCATGGCAGTAACTATTGGAAGCGATGATGGACGAAGCTGGGAACTTGCTTTCTGTTAGCTGTAGTTACGAATGGAACATGATGGCGTCTCGATGGAGTTTCCTGTGGTTGAATATCATGAAGATGAACAAAGACCGAGAGATGGCATGCATGGACGAGATTGGCAGTAACTCGGTGGTGTTGAACAAAAAGATAACTAAGACGAGACCGGGAGGTGTATTGCTGGAAACTTGAGAAATTCACAGTTGACTGAGGCGCTGGGAGTTGTTGGTGCTGATCGGTATGAAAAGAAGACTCGGGTTTGAAGCTGATGATGATGCCGGTGATTCTTTCAATAATGGTTTAGCAACGATGGAGCTAAGATATTGATCCTGTGTGATTTGCTGCGGAGTATTTTGGTGATGTTGACGTCACTAGAGACAAGAACAAAGCCAGGGAAAAGCTCGAGAAATGCATGGTAGTATATGGTGATCGATGGCAGTATTGCTACTGCCGATGGGAAATGATGGAAGAATGAGATCGTGAGAAGAAGCGTTGTTGTGACATGCTATTGAGGGGCAGTATGGCATTAATGTTGTGCATTGGAGTCGACTGACTCAGTTGAGCTGTGAAGGAAAACAATGATCACGATGGTTGTTCAAGACAAGTTCTGATGGATTGCATGGTGTTGTGTTATCGTGCATGAGGCGTTTGTGGCTTGAACGGGCTTTGAAGATGGGAGATTGCAAGCAGTTAGCAGCGAAGAGAGGATTGGGCGGAGAATATGAAGGAAATAGTGGTCATTGGAGTTGGATGTCGATATGGTTTTGCCATGGTAGAATGGAGGGTATGCGGGTAGTAATAATGATCGAAGCTGTTGGCAGTCATGAGGAGGAGATGATGAAGCTCTCTGCCAGTGTTGTGTATGGATTTTGCAGCTGTGGTTCATGGCAGAGTGCCGGAACCATATTGATTGGCTGCCAGCAGTTAATGGTTGCATGGAGCTGTAGAGAGTGACGAAGCTTGAGCTCGATAGAAGTCATGGAATGAGTTTGAGTTTGAAGAAGTAAATGGAGCCGGGAATGGAGGCAATGAATGGCTGAGCGAAGCTATGGAGTGCTGTAGGTGTTTGGCAGTGACTCAGTAAGAAGATGAAGCAAAATTGGTCGATGCTGGTGATGCTTAGAAATAATGAATGATAATGGTTTGGGCTTGCTTGCAAGCCCACTTGGCTATTTCAGCCAATTTATGTGCGAACAAGAAGTGGGCCGGCTAGATCAGCTGTAGCGTGAGCCCAATTGTTTTGAACTTGGAACATGTTCAGCCTTGGGCGTGAGTTTTTGGCCAGATTTTGGCAGTCACTTTGGCACGGGGTTGGATGAAATAATTCTTGAGGAGGTGCACTTTCCTATTTTATTAGGTTTCCTAGTTTTCTTAAAGGAGGGGGTTACAAAACTATATATATAGGGAAGCCTAGGCACAAATATCTTATCATATATTGAATATCTTCTACTTTGTTCTAGGGTTTTACAACATGATAGGGTTTCTTTTTCTTCTTGTGATGAACTCCTTGAATATGAGTACTTAATTCTATTATTGGTTATGGAATAGTTGGATTTCACAAAGCATGATTCTTTGATTCAATAAATTAGTTTTGTCTCATATTTATCGTTTACAATTCTCTGCAAATATTGTTTTATGATTGATTGATTGTTTTGTCAAGTTGCAAATTGGTAGAACTTCTATTCATATCTATTGCTAGTTTAGGGTTTATTATACGTAAAAGTGATATTCCTTGAATACAAGTAGCATAATATGATTATAGTTTGTAGTGATATATTCTTATGATCATATGTGAATCGTAACCTTTGTTAAATTGAATTAGTGCGCTTTCCACGTTCAATTGCTTTGATTAGCCTGATTTCATAGAACTTAATGCATCTAGGGAATTAAACTTGATTAGTGCTTTTACACGTTAGGTTGTTCTTTAAGATAGAACTCATACTCGCATATTTTAATGTGTTTGTTGATAACAAAAGGAGATTTGCGGGATATTCTTGCGATCAAGATATTCTAGGGCTTTTGATAAAAGTTGAGATTAAAAATCAATTCTAGCTATTGTGAAAAGCATGTTAGTGAATGAAAACGAAATCCTTAACCAATATCTTTTCTATTTGATTTGTTTGCTTATTTCTTTATTTGCTTTTATATTTGTTTAGTTATATAAAAATCAGAAAACTCCCGGTGTTTATTATAGGAAACCGAAACAACTTGACAACCAAGACCTCTCTGTGGGATCGATCCTTTCTTGCCCTTGCTATATTTATATTTTGAGTAGTAAGAAAGTGTAATTATATTTTTGACGCTTACGACAACGATCAAATTTTGGCGCCGTTGCCGGGGAGGCAACGGTTGTCACTTGTTTGGTTTCTTATTTTTGTTTTGTTTTTGTTTTTAGTCTTATTTTTGTTTTTCTTATTTTCTGGTTTTTAACCTTGGTTTAGGAATCGTATTTCAGGTACCTATTATGGGCGGAGCATATTGGAGCAATCAATACGGTTATCAACCTCAACAACATTATGACAACTATCACCCTTATGGGGAGTATAATCAAAACCAATCCTTTGGTTATGATCAATACTCCACGTACCCTATGAGTTATTCTCATACATATCAACCTTCTTATGGTGGTTATGTAAGTGAGCAACCACAAGGAGGGGAGAATAGTTGTTTTCCTTTTAATATATCCTCAAGTTTGGTAGATGAGATGCAACGATTTATGGCCAGCATGGAGTCAATTTGTAGACAACCAAGCATGGAACAAATTTCATCGACCGAATGTGCTAATAGTATGTTTAGCCTAATTTGTGATCGTAGTTATGATCATTCACCCATTCAAAGGGAAGATAATTGGCCTATCAATACTGAGGTAAGTGATTCTACTTTGTCTATGTCGAATGAGTTTTACCAACAAATGGAATGCTATTTCCAGAACTTGGATGGATCAATCCAAGAGCTTCAACAAAGTGTTTCATATTTAAGACAAGGTATTGAAGAATACAAAGAGGACATGCACAATTCTGCGAAAGACCAATCTTTGGGAAGTGGTAGCCAATCTTATGATAGTGACGATGACTATGAAAGTACATCGCTTGAACCAATTTATGGTGACATCCCCGAGGAGTGTATGGAGTCTTTTTGCAGTCAAGGTGAAGTAGAAAAGGACCAACCTTTGGAGATATTGGATGACATTAGTGTAGTTGACTCAATCCTTGATCTTTATAATGATCAAGAACCTATTCAAAAGGTACATGAGTATGATGAAACTAGTGTTTTACAAGATTTTTCACCATGGTTTGAGTCTAATGAAGAGGAGTATGTTGACAATGAGACCGTTATGACCAATATTATGGAAGACCCAATTGAACTTGTGAATGATTATAATGATGATGTTTATGTCGAGACTTTGGTTAAGGCAGAAACGGACGAAGAATGGTTGCAAGGTTTGATAGAGGACCATGATATACAAGAGGTGAATAATTCACTTGAGTTTTTCAAGGATGAAGAGGATTCCGTAATAAAAGATATTGTGAAAGGTTTGTCTAACCCTTTGCATATTGATTCTTCTCCTTTACCTCTTATTGGTTTGAATGTATGTGCTTCGAGAACATTGTTGAATGATTTTGTTTCTCGATTTCCGCCATTAGAGATACTTGATTCTCATACTATGCAGGTTTTGGACCAAGAAACCGTGGAAGTTCCCGACTCCTATATTCTTTATGCACTTTCAAGTGTGGACAAGAATAAGTGTGGGGGAAACTTTTATCGGTTAATAGCTTCGTTTCTGATTTATATTACTAATATTTGTGTGAAGCTAGTGTTTGCAAAACATGTTCTATGGGTGGATCCCCAACTTTTCCGATTATTGGTGTATGGGGAATGAATCTTACAAGAAGCTAAGTCGGGCCGTCGACTTTAACACAAGCGCTAAGTGGGAGGCAACCCACCGGTTTTGTATCTCTTATCCTTTTGCATTTTATTTTATTTTTGTTTTGTTTATTTATTTATTTTACTGTTTTCATATCATATTTGCATCCCCATGTTTAATTTCATTAAGTCCGTAATCTATCTTAGAAGAGAATTATGACGACTACCTTTTCGTCAGAAAATTTCAGACTGCGCGTAGTTCAGTCCAGAGACCATAACTGTCAGACCGTTTATCTAAACACTGTGAAATTTTGACACTGTGTAGAAAACACGTAGGTGAACAACTTTTGTGAAATAGAGTTTTTCCAAATTCCTTACCAATTTGCACAGTGTTTGCGTTTTATCTGCTGTTGCGTCAGAATTCAGAACTTTCGGTTTTACACATTGAGGACAATGTGAAGTTTAAGTGTGGGGGAGCATTTATATGTTTGTATAGTTTGTTTTAGTGTGTTTTAAAAAAAAAAAAAAAAAAAACCAAGAAAAAAAAAGTGTGTGCTTTTTGAACTCCGAAATCTAGAAACTTGTGCCTTTAGGATGACACCATTAGTGGATGGAACCATTTTGAATGCAGGAGTTGAGGAACTAATTAACTAAAAGGGGACGAACATAGCTCAGAAATCACAATTAACATGATAGTTGTTACCATATCTCGGAATATCACCATATCACATTCTATTTTTATTTTTCCATATTTATCTATTGTTTTCTAAGTGCTTTGGTGGGTCACTAAACATCGACGTGTTATTACTGCTAGGATGAAATAGAGTGATTGAGTTACTAAAAAAAAAAAATGAAAAAAATATATATAGAAAAAAAAAAGAGACCGATCAATTAGACCAAAACGGAATAAAGAATGACACTTGGGAATAACAGTATGTGTGAAACGTTGTCCCTGTCTCCGTCGCCTAAACAAGCGTGGAATGCAGGATCCAAGGCAACTATCATATACGTGTTGACAAGGAAGCATGCGCTTGGATCCAGTTTGATCCAATCATGTTGTCTAAAAAAAAAGAGAATAAATTATTATTGTGTTGAATAAAGTCACTCTTGGTTCCCTTGTATATGCCAATTGATTTGATGTAGCATTCAGCACCAACAGCTCAATCCAATAGGATTAGGTTCATCTTAGCAGTGACCTTCAGAAAGATATGGGAAACATCGAACACTTGTGAATATTCGCCAACATCTACTTCTATATCCATTTTCTTAATCTTTTCATTGTGATTGTGGTTTGTTAGTTTCCGAGTATTGTGGCTTGTTCGACTATCTAATTAGAGTTATTTACTAATATATGAATTAAATTTGTGCAAGGTACCTCCTCCTGTAGTCATTTTGGATTCGTTCATTGATTTGTCACAAATAGACGGAGTTGGAAATATAGGTTTTGTAGGTAGACCCCTTGTAAACCTTCACGAGACTAAAACTCGTCCACTAGGGACACCTAGGGGTTTAAAGGCTTGTTATTTATGCTAAAATTAACCGTAGCCTCGACGAGACGGAGTTGTATGTATTTGTTTTAGTTTTGTTTTGTTTGATTTGCTCGAGGACTAGCAAAGTCTAAGTGTGGGGGAATTTGATAGGTGTAGAATACACCGTATTTACTATGTAGAGTTTATGCTTTCTTTGCTATTTTTCTTGTGAATTATGTATCTTATGTGTGAGTTTGAGTATTATTAGGTGTTTTGGAGTCATTGGAGCAAAAGGGAGTGAAACTCGCTCAAATCCGGAATTTCTTTATATCACCTTGAAGAGGAAGAAAAGACGAAGCTAATGGTGCAAGAACGGAGTCATTCCGATGTTGTACGAAGAACTTATGAGCGAAACAAGAAATTAACCTTGTCGGTTCTCCAAAACTGATAGTAAAGCTTGAGGAACTCATGGGCTTAAACACCCGCCTGGTTACATGTGCTATGCTTAAAGATGTAGGTGATGGGCCTTAAACACCAACTAGGTGCAGCATGTGCAACTGGGCTGAAATAGAGCTCGACACAGAGTTTTCTGCGAACGAGCATTTACAGAGATGGAGGATGGAAAGAGGCTGAGAACTTGTACGCGGAAAGCAGCTGGAGGTCGATGGCGTGAGCTGTGTTTAACAGCTCGGGTTGCCATGGATGTTAGTCATCTACGGATTGCACATTCCTGGCGATGGAAGTGACGAGAAAATGGCTGCTGCCATAAAAGCCATCGTTGGCGATGACTCGAGTCTGCATGTCATGGCAGTAACTACTTGAAGCGATGATGGACGAAGCTGGGAACTTGCTTTCTGTTAGCTGTAGTTACGAATGGAACATGATGGCGTCTCGATGGAGTTTCCTGTGGTTGAATATCATGAAGATGAACAAAGACCGAGAGATGGCATGCATGGACGAGATTGGCAGTAACTCGGTGGTGTTGAACAAAAAGATAACTAAGACGAGACCGGGAGGTGTATTGCTGGAAACTTGAGAAATTCACAGATTGGTGAGGCGCTGGGAGTTGTTGGTGCTGATCGGTATGAAAAGAAGACTCGGGTTTGAAGCTGATGATGATGCCGGTGATTCTTTCAATAATGGTTTAGCAACGATGGAGCTAAGATATTGATCCTGTGTGATTTGCTGCGTAGTATTTTGGTGATATTGACGTCACTAGAGACAAGAACAAAGCCAGGGAAAAGCTCGAGAAATGCATGGCAGTGTATGGTGATCGATGGCAGTATTGCTGCTGCCGATGGGAAATGATGGAAGAATGAGCTCGTGAGAAGAAGTGCTGCTGTGACATGCCATTGAGGGGCCGTATGGCATTAATGCTGTGCATTGGAGTCGACTGACTCAGTTGAGCTGTGAAGGAAAACAATGATCACGATGGTTGTTCAAGACAAGTTCCGATGGATTGCATGGTGTTGTGTTATCGTGCATGAGGCGTTTGTGGCTTGAACGGGCTTTGTAGATGGGAGATTGCAAGCAGTTAGCAGCGAAGAGAGGACTGGGCGGAGAATATGAAGGAAATAGTGGTCATTGGAGTTGGATGTCGATATGGTTTTGCCATGGTAGAACGGAGGGTATGCTGGTAGTAATAATGATCGAAGCTGTTGGCAGTCATGAGGAGGTGATGATGAAGCTCTCTGCCAGTGTTGCGTATGGATTTTGCAGCTGTGGTTCATGGCAGAGTTCCGGAACCATGTTGATTGGCTGCCAGCAGTTAATGGTTGCATGGAGCTGTAGAGAGTGACGAAGCTTGAGCTCGAGGTTGGTTGGGCTAGGAAACTTCAGAGAGAAGTCATGGAATGAGTTTGAGTTTGAAGAAGTAAATGGAGCCGGGAATGGAGGAAATGAATGGCCGAGCGAAGCTATGGAGTGCTGTAGGTGTTTGGCAGTGACTCAGTAAGAAGATGAAGCAAAATTGGTCGATGCTGGTGATGCTTAGAAATAATGAATGATAATGGTCTGGGCTTGCTTGCAAGCCCACTTGGCTATTTCAGCCAATTTATGTGCGAACAAGAAGTGGGCCGGCTAGATCATCTGTAGCGTGAGCCCAATTGTTTTGAACTTGGAACATGTTCAGCCTTGGCCGTGAGTTTTTGGCAGTCACTTTGGCACGGGGTTGGATGAAATAATTCTTGAGGAGGTGCACTTTCCTATTTTATTAGGTTTCCTAGTTTTCTTAAAGGAGGGGGGTTACAAAACTATATATATAGGGAAGCCTAGGCACAAATATCTTATCATATATTGAATATCTTCTACTTTGTTCTAGGGTTTTACAACATGATAGGGTTTCTTTTTCTTCTTGTGATGAACTCCTTGAATATGAGTACTTAATTCTATTATTGGTTATGGAATAGTTGGATTTCACAAAGCATGATTCTTTGATTCAATAAATTAGTTTTGTCTCATATTTATCGTTTACAATTCTCTGCAAATATTGTTTTATGATTGATTGATTGTTTTGTCAAGTTGCAAATTGGTAGAACTTCTAATCATATCTATTGCTAGTTTAGGGTTTATTATACGTAAAAGTGATATTCGTTGAATACAAGTAGCATAATATGATTATAGTTTGTAGTGATATATTCTTATGATCATATGTGAATCGTAACCTTTGTTAAATTGAATTAGTGCGCTTTCCACGTTCAATTGCTTTGATTAGCCTGATTTCATAGAACTTAATGCATCTAGGGAATTAAACTTGATTAGTGATTTTACACGTTAGGTTGTTCTTTAATATAGAACTCATACTCGCATCTTTTAATGTGTTTGTTGATAACAAAAGGAGATTTGTGGGATATTCTTGTGATCAAGATATTCTAGGGCTTTTGATAAAAGTTGAGATTAAAAATCAATTCTAGCTATTGTGAAAAGCATGTTAGTGAATGAAAACGAAATCCTTAACCAATATCTTTTCTATTTGATTTGTTTGCTTATTTCTTTATTTGCTTTTATATTTGTTTAGTTATATAAAAATCAGAAAACTCCCGGTGTTTATTATAGGAAACCGAAACAACTTGATAACCAAGACCTCTCTCTGGGATCGATCCTTTCTTGCCCTTGCTATATTTATATTTTGAGTAGTAAGAAAGTGTAATTATATTTTTGACGCTTACGACAGCGATCATTAATTACTTGGTGACTTTCATGGTTTTGTCTCAAAGAAATCCTATGTTTTACTTCCTTCACTCATTTTTTTATGTTTGAAATTGATTAATGGGGTTTTTCATGATGATTAATTGAGTTGTTGATAAAGTAAGTGTTGTTTTTTCTTGTTAGAGTTGATGGCCGTTATGCAAGTGATAGAGATTGACTTTGTTGATTTGGTTGTGACAGTGGTGAAATTTGGTGATAGCTGGTAAGTATTTTTAAATTATTATTATTATTTTTTTTATCAAAACCAGATCCAAAGTATTTGTGGATTTTTGTAAAATCAAGACAATATTTGAGGATATTTATACCCTTTTCGTTTGTGGAAATGCTTACTCGAAATATAACTTACTGTTGATGTTGTACCTGATGGTTCACTAGGTGCAGGTGATAGTTCACCTGATAACCACAAAAATTAGTGGAAAATGTTAGAGCATAGCTCGGTTGAACCCACCAAGCGTTGGTATGTCAAGTTTGGTTGTCATGTTTTAGTGAGCCAAAACTCATTTAAAGAGTGGCTTGATTATGTACTAGAGTCAACTTCGTATAGGTTAGCTTGAAAGTATTAGGATATGAGACATTACAAGTATTGCGAAAACTTGAAGAAGTGAATAAGTAAGGAGTTACAACGACAACATCATCCTTCCACTTGAGGTTAGTGATATTTGACTTGAACTGTTTCATTCCCTGACGTATATTTCAATTCATTCATATCGAAAACATAACTGCGAAGCATGAATGATTACACTCTAGTTAGACATAGTATTAAGGAATACAATATGAGGTTTATTGCTTAACCATTAAACTTTGTATATAAGACATCGACATAATCGTTTGAATGCGATTGTGATTATGTATGGGTATAAGGTGAATATTTCATCCTAGGAGACAATGTTTTACATTTGTTTAAAGGAAGTAAATTCATGAACTTGTTTTGTGATTCGAAAGGGAAATCGCTAGGCATTATTGGTATTGTTATTCATTGCATATCTTTTGAACTACCAATATGTGTGACTAGTATAACCGCTCATGACGTGTTTATGTTCTTGGTAAAACTATTAACAAAGGCCTGACTTTTGTATTGGTATGACTTTTATTAGTGAAACAGATCTTAAGTAATCACCTGAGATGGTATGATCGATTTAGTGTTATTAGTATGACCCACTTTGGGTAAAGGGGATCCGATACTATGGACATGTGCAACATGTTTTTAGGAAAAGGGGAACCGATCTTATGGACATGTGCAACAAGTACAAGTTAGATACCATATATATGTGGGAACCGATCCTAGTACCTAGTCAACCGAATTTTTGGAAAGCTAATGTGACTAAATCCCGTACCCACATGGAGGTAGAACCGAAACTTGTTTTGGTAGAACCGTCAAACCCATGTTTGGTGATTGAGTGTTCTTGATCAATCACATAGTTCTTGAAAGTCAGATGAACCAATTATAATTAAACTTGTTTGGAAGTGTGGCAAATCGGTTTCAAGATTGTAAGTATGAAATAGGACTTACAAAGTAAAGATGTTGACATA
This sequence comes from Papaver bracteatum, assembly GCA_023529315.1. Classification (NCBI taxonomy): domain Eukaryota; kingdom Viridiplantae; phylum Streptophyta; class Magnoliopsida; order Ranunculales; family Papaveraceae; genus Papaver; species Papaver bracteatum. Next base: position 279,071 of record JAJJWX010002710.1, read on the forward strand.
CTTTGAACATGTGCAGTAACGCTTATCTTTTATTGTTCAAATATAATCCTTAATAGCTAAAGGAAAATCCTGGATCGAAAAATAAATTGAGAATCTTTAATTTAAGGTTTTTAATTTTATTTTTGGAAAATAAAAATTAGTAATGTGCATTTACTAGTTGGAGATTTTCTAAGAGATTTTCGGTCAATGTTTGGAAAAAGCATTTCCAGGAATTATGGAAACCGAATTTGAAATATATTGCTTATCTTGAGAATCTTTTCGGTTTTGGAAGTTTCTTGGTGTCCAAACTTCCTTGTATATAAATATCAAAGTTGGCATTTTGAGCAAACTAATCCTCAGAGCCGGCAAAACTACCTCAGTTGTGTTGTTACTGGTGGAGCCGTCTAGTCAGAGAGGAAAGTAACCTAATTAGGCGAAATCTCTTACGGTAGCTCGGTTTAAAGACTTCTTTGGGATTGAGAATCTCTATTAGTACCGTTGGTGGGAAACTAGATAATTGCGGTTTATATTTTGTTTTCGATTGATTTGATTGACTAACGGTGGTTGAACTTTGATTGCACCTAGGTCATTTATGCTTGAGAATCTTCTCTTCTGATATAAGATTAACTCATACTAGATCGAAGTTTCGACGGGGATCTGTAGTCTGTTTGTAGATCGAAAGACGTCTAGTGATAATCCATTGTTAACAGACTCCGTTCTATGCGTGATTGATCACAAGAGATTCAAGTTGATTGTGTGCAGGTGTTTATTAAAGATCTATGAAGATGTGAATACAAAGAAGACTTTGAAGATTCTGATTTGGGTTTATAATCTTTGGTGTGCATAATACTTGTTTCGGTTAAAGAGGATCCAACTATAATCGGTTTATCCTTGTGGTAGATTGGATTGATTAGTTGTGTAGATCGGCATCAATACAATTCTTTGTGATTAAAAGTATTGATTGCAAAATCTTAACAGTTACTTTGGTAGTTGTTGGTAAGATAGATCTAAGAACCTAACAAAGGAGTTTATTGAGATAAACAGAAGAGCCTTTTTTCGAACTCACATCACTTGGTTGAAAAGAGTTGATATCAAACAGATTTGTTGTTCCATTACTGTTTGGAATACGAACCAAAGGAATTGTTCCAAGTACGTGACTTATTACAGGTCGGAGGCATGGTAATACAGACGGAACTAGGTGAACTATAAGTTTAGTTGCTTGGTCTCGACTATACGAAGTTGGTTTGATTTTGTATAGCGGCTTAATCCTGAGAGTATTATTCTGGACAAGGTCCCGGGTTTTTCTGCATTTACGGTTTTCTCGTTAACAAAATCTTGTTGTGTCATTTACTTTAATTTTCCGCAATTATAGTAATCCTATTGTGTTTTGTTATATACACGAAGTGTGAACCGATTTGTTGTATTGTCTCGACTCAGTCCATAGACAATCACTTTCGGTGAAAGGACCTATAGGTGAAAAAGTTTAAGATTGAGGTATATTTGGGTACCTCGTCTTTTCAGAAAAGTCCCTCAGCAAGGATCTTCACCATTATGATGTAATTGTGTCCTGCTTAGTAAGGAAGAGTCTTTTATGAAGTAAACATACATCGTTATTTTTACTGATGGCTTGAAATAATAAAAAGGATTTCTCAATTACCTTGGATAATGGTTTCCTGCTTAGTAAGGAAGAGTCTTTATACCCTGGACCATTACCTTTTTCTTAAAAGGATTTTCAATTAGCTTGGATGATGGCACTGTAGCTCCTAGGTTCTTTCTTTGATGCCTCTCATTTCATTTATGTTTGCTTACATATATGTGATGTTAGCTCTACTAGAAACAAGGTGTTCAAAGTTTCTATCAAATATGCTACTCGAGCCACTCTCCACCACTTGGGAATGTTTTTACAAACAAGAAGATGCACCTCAGAAAGTCCTTCAGGTTCTAGGCATTATTCTGCGCGAGCTTCCTACTTCTAGGTATATATCCCATATTATTGGGTTTTGGCTTTCTATTTTCTTATATTAATTTTTTGAGATTTATAACGATTTCTATTGGTTATAATAGGTATGCTCCATTGCTCATGTTGGTCATTCATTTTATTGCACTCTACCGAAAACGGTTATATCAAATTGTTTTCTTGCACTCTACCAAAACGGTTATAACGACCATTATAACAGCTCCGACACAGTTTTTTTCTTTCTTTACTTCCTTAAAATGTAGGTGTGTTATATAAGCGCTCACCTTCATGGTAACTTAACTTCGAATTTATGAAAACCGAAGTGCAAAAAAATATCGGTTGCTATGAGACAATGGTCACTTGTTGGCTGTTGCTTTGATGACTTAGATGATTATCTGTTTTACTGACTTGTATGTTTTTCATGACCAAGTCAATTCAGATTCCTTTTGACGCGGGACTTGAACTTTTCCCAGGTGATTGAATTTTAATCATTAAAGTCGGGGAATACACAGAAAAGCACATTCAAAGAAGTTACTCCTTCTCTCATTTAGTTCTTATAAATGTTCTCTTCACTTTTTGTTTACACCATTGCGGTTGGGATTTCATCTATGCAGAGTATGTGGTGGCCGCCGTACATCTCCATCGTTCAATATTTTGGCAGGTTACTCATTATTCAAGGCGAAGTGTCCCTCTATCTTTCTAGTTGTAACTTTATAGATAACTCCTGACGTACTGCTTGTTGTGAGGGAGCAACGTAAATCACGAGCAGAGGTAGTGATATAATCATTAATCAATCAGGTTGGCTAACTACATCTTGTATCTCTTGATAATGTTCCTTCGGTGCAGGTCAGGAAAGAGCTTGAAATCGGGGAGGATGTTAAGCTAGTTGTTTTCAACTTTGGTTGACAGGTGATAAATCATTACGTTGTTCGTGTTGTGTGCCTTGTGGCTTCTATAATTCTCTCAGTTCGTATTGATTTAACTTTTTTCTTGCTAGCTGCCTGCAGGTTGGACGCTAAATGAGGAGTATTTACCATCTGGTTGGGTGTGTCTGGTACTTGTTTTTTCCAATCTATCCTTTCGACCTATTTTAGGCAGGCTAATATTTTTCCAGACTCGAATTTTAGCACAATAATAATCTATTCTAATTAAGGTATGTGGTGCATCTGACAACCAAGAACTTCCTCCAAAATTATAAAGCTCAAAAGAGATGTATATACACCAGATGTGATAGCAACATGTGACTGTATGATCGGTATTGGATTAAATTTCGTTGAAAATCTAAATAGAATCAAATAGTTATATTTTTTTTCAGGAAAGATTGGGTACAAAACAGTAAGTAAGGCTCTGTGATACAAGTTGCCTTTTATATTTGTACGGAGAGACATCTTTAACGAAGAACCATTCGTTAGAAATATGCTTGAGGTATAAAAGTCACTTGTTGGTACTTTTGCTCTTTACCCACTCATCACTATAATAGTTGGGATATGTGAGTTGGTGCAGATGACATGATTTTTATATATTTTTAATAATATTACAAGAATGACATTGGAATGACTAGAAGGGATTTTCTCATAGGACGCTGGCCACCTTACCTTCAGCATAAAATTAGTTTGAAATCCTACTTCGAAAGAGGGATTGATGGTGTCAAGGTAATCCTTGCTATTCTTGATAAACTATTTAAGAAATACATGATACTTCTCAACTTGCGCAACTTGTTAGGAGTCAATTTGCCTCTGCTCATTAGAAATTAACTTTCAATTTGCTCGATCATTGTTTTCCAGTTGATGTATCTGAGACACCAAGTTCTTACCAATGTACTTTTATCTGAATAATATTTTGATGTTATAGCTGATAGTGGCCTTGTTGATAATTCAGGTGACTGCTCAGATACTACAGTATACAACTATCGAAAAGAATTATACTCCACAAAAGGTAGTTTGACTGTCTTAATTTAAAATTTTTAATTTGTAATAGAATCATGCATTTAAGTTTTGGATATTTGTAATCTCATCAATTTCTGGAAAAAGAGTTGATTGATATTAGTCATCTAATTACATTGTCATTTCTACAATCTTCCCTTACCTTGGTTACCTAAAGGATGTGATCTTATTATACTTTATTCGCTTGTCAAAAATGTAGCTTATTGGGGCCAGCAGATATAGTGATGCCATAGTCCTTGGGTATCAGTTACAACAAGCATCCGGAAGAGATGTCGATATTCCGGAATGGTATTTTGTTGTTGTTACCCCAACATGGGAGAAGACAATCACTTGGTGAAGATTTGGAAAGTTGGCGTTATTTTTACCCGGTATTTCGTTGAATATTGGTGCGTTCTGATTGTTATCTTTTGGTAATTGCTAAAATCTATATAGGAAGGTTAATTAGTTGATTTCATTTGCATTACAACTATGGCACAATCCAAGCTAAAGTCGATGGTGCATTGTATCTTGTGCGGATGTGTCAAGGACTTGTGATTAGCATATGAACATGAGATCAACATTGTATCAAATTGGCCATATATTAGATACTCGTAGAAGGTGACTCGGGTAGGTCAATAAGGGATGCTCATGCTTACTAAACTTTTCAATGCAACACGTGTACAAAGCAGTAACATGACATAAAAATTTATTTACCAACCAGATCTTATGTTTGAAAGAAATTTTGAGTTATGTTAGATGTTGATCTATTCTATAAATTCATAATGTTGAAAATTGTTGCAAGGATGAGTGCTTGTAAGGGTTCTATACTTTTTGTAATACTGGAATTTGAAAATATCAATTCAGATTTTGTATATTTTTTTTTAATTTTGATAACATTTTTTGCAACGTACGTATATGTATGTTGGTTAAATTATATTATACGTTGATTTAAGTCTAATTAAAGCAACGGATGAAGCAACAGATGAAACGTTGCTTTAATTAAATTAAGCAACATTTTTAAACATTGCACAAAATTTGTGGCACCGTGTGGGCAACGGACATAAGCGTTGCTTAATATATTAGCAACGAAAATAAACGTGGTAAATTGGTGTTTTTGGTGTAGCATACTAGTGCTTCCATGCAGGCAACTACAAATCTAATTTGCAAACCAATACCTGCCTCTTGATTTCTCATTCCAGCCTATAAATATATATCATGTTAATATAAATTTGCAATAATCTGCACCATTACTCGATATTCAGCATGTGGCTTAATTTGCATGATAACCTAAGTCGACCTCGGTATCGTTACCTCGGGAATCAAAAAATTTCAAATTCAACATTTTTCATGAAAATAATATTATGCATGCGAAGGATAATTTTAGACCCAAATTATAGTAATTAATTAGAAAACTCAAACCAAAGTTGATATCAAGATTATTAAAAGCACCGAGCCTCAGGATTCCACCATTCATTCTAATTAATATGCATGCAATTCTTTACATTCAAACTGTTTTTTTTTATGTTGCAAATGTAGATTTTGAAAGCAACAATTGTGAATTGAATGAATAGAACATAAAAAACCTTAGGCACCCTAGGCTAAGCATGCTCTATCAAAAGAAATCACAAATTAATTTTTATTCAAGGAAAATAATCATAAATGAAATTATAAAAATCATTAAAAATAGAAATATACAACTTTTCTTGAAACAATGTCTTACTCTGTCACGTGTACGTCTCATGTCGAAAACACACATAAAATAATCATTCATAGCTTGAAAGTTTTTTACAATGAAGAAATAAAATAAAACAGTTAATTTGCAACGACGTATATGCGTTGCAAAATCTCTGTTACAAAAGAGTAGTTGAAAAAGACTAAACTCAGTTGCAATAGGTATTTTGCAAGCAATTCATAAAAGCAATAGTTTCCACGACTCTCTTCTGCAATATGCGACTGACTTTGGAATGACGACGTTCTTCGTTTTCTTCTTTACTACAGCAGCACAAGATATTTTTGTGATTCTGATTTTTCATTTTTCACGCCTCTAAAAGGACCCCCCAAACTCTTTATCCTTTCTTTCAAGCTCTCCCAACTCCTATTTATAATCACAAATCTCGAGAATTTTCCTATTTTCTTCTATGCAAGTTATGTATTTTATTCTTCTCTGCGACCTACCTTGGGAACTGTGGTTAGGTTTTGAAACTAAAAAGATTGAGCAAGATTTGACATATGCCGATCATTGGGTAAAGTTTCAGAGAGGAAAAGGATATCGGGCCTATGTAATGATATTAATCCCTTCAAATGTTGTATTGAGGCAGGATTGTTGATTCCTTGGCAATTCCATGCTAAGATGTTCATGATGGGCTTAACTAAGAGCGGAGAATTTTTAGGTTGTATAAATTAAATTCGATTGGGCGGTTTAGGTGGGTTGAAATAAAGTCGTACAGATTGCTATAAGCCTGGTTAGGATGGAATGTCATCTATGATGGATTAGGAATGAGTTTTGTTTCATAATTAGAAAGGATAAGAGGAGGTCCTGGAATTGGATGTTGAACAGAGAAGCAGAAGTATTAAATCAGACTTCAATTTTCGAAGAAGTAAAAAGGACTTGACGACAGAGTAGTGTGTTTAAAAAAAGGGTTAAAAAATTGAAAATGGGCTTGATGGGGATTGTTACACGTAAAAGAGAACAAAGGAATTTGGGCTTGGCTAAAAATTTTATTTAGCAGAAAAGTGAAGTGAAAACTACAACCACACCCATTTTTTAGATTTCTCCCACTGTGAAACCCACGCCCAGAAAAGTTCAGGCGCGCACCCATTATATCGTTAAAAATCCTCCGACACCCATAATTTCTGAAATTGTGTATTCGTTCTCTTCAAGGCTAAACTGGTTTTCACCATAATTCCTCTTAAAAATGGCGATGTCTCTGTGTCGAAGAGGAGGATCTTTAATGATAAAATCAATCCCATCATCTCGATCTCTCATAACATCATCGTTATCATCTCCTGTTACCCGATCTTCTTTCCGTCCTGCCCTAACTGAGTTCACAAATCAGTTTCCGTCAAAAACAATTCTTGGTGCTTTTACTTTTAAATCTATGTCAACATCTTCACTGAATGATGTTTCAGAACCAAACAGCAATGAGTCCTCTCTCGGAGAAACGGATTTGGATAAAAATGTTGGGTGTGTTTTTAAACATTGGCTCGTGATTGTGGACAAACCTCAAGGAAAACCTGATAGAGATCAGATAATTGTTGTGGTGCTTCAAAATCGGAATCATAATTGAAAAGATAAGAAAACAAAAATTAAGAAGCAAAATTGATGAAGAAATTGCAAGATCTATAAAGTGATGATCCTAAAGAAGAGATGGAGATCTTACGAGATGAAGAGGAGCTTTGATATGTTTAACAAGAGCAGAACTACACTGATTATCTCTCATTTCATCGTGTTTATGATGTCTGTAGATATATTCGTTCTCCATACTAGTAATTTCACCATTTCCATTCATCTTCTTAAAAAAAAAAAAAAATTCTTCTTCAATGCATCAAACAAAATCTATCTATCTTTAAATCCACTTTCACTCTCTCTGTAATTTCTACTGCTGCTGTTGCTGGAGTTTGATTTCTTCTTGTTTTTCTCTAGAGAATTAATTTTGCTTCTGCTGCTGCTGCTGTTTCTTCTTCTTCCACCGGCATCTTCTGTCTAATACCAAAATCCATATCTTTCATTTTCTTTTCTTCTCTGAATGAATTTATTACTATTATTTTAAAGATTTTTTTTTTTAAATATTAAAAATGTGAGAACCTCTTTTTATGATATAGCTCGCCATTTCCTGCACCGTATTATCCAGGAAATGCTCTAACATATGCCATCATATTTTCGATATAATTACGGTTACACTACCTTTACTTTTGTCGTATTGTGTAGTACTTTTTTTTCCCCTCTGTAACAGCACGTTCAGATATCACGATCAAAAGTCATTTAGAAATCGTGTTTTTGGAAATGTAAAAGTAAGTAAAAGCATTTTAGTAAGTAAAAGCATTTTGGAGTACGAAGAAGACCTTGGGGTCGTTAAAATGGTGTTGGATGTGTGTCAACTGTCAATGGCTAAGAGATGCATAACCTGCAGATTAGGTGTTTGAGTTAAATCAACAGATAGAGAAGATGAATGTCTGCTGCCAAATCGATATGCGGAAGATAGTGTTGTTGTTGAGGTTGCATAACCTGTTATGCATCTCCAAAATTAGTTGCATAACTTGTTATGCAATCCCGAAAATGGTTGCATAATACGTTATGCAACCTTTTTTTTGTTTGCATAACTTGTTATGCAGTACAGATAATGGTTCCATAACACGTTATGCGACTACTTTTGTTAGTATTGAAACCAACAAAAAAAAAGGCTGCATAACACGTTATGCACCTATAATAATATCTGCATAACAAGTTATGCAGTCAAGAAAATGGATGCATAACCTGTTATGCATCCGAAAATATGATTGTATAATGCGTTATGCATTTAGAAAATTGCTGCACAATCTTTTATGCATCGAGAAAATAGATGCATAACCTGATATGCATCCGTAAATATGGATGCATACTGCATTATGCATCAATTTTGTTTATGTACGTACTAAAATCAACCAAAACAATGGTTACATAACTTGTTATAGATGCACAACTTTGTTATCCAAATGCATAATTTGTTATGCAGTGGAGAAAATGGTTGCATAATTAGATTATCGTCTCTGCGAGAATGTGTTATGCATCGTTTTTGTTGACTGCATAATGGTTATGTATGAAATTTTCGAAAATTTTCCCTAAAATGAGGATCACCTCCGATTTTTTCGTGAAAAACAAAAATTTGATATTCTTGTTTGTACTTGTTGCGTAGCTCTTTTAAAAAGATTTCCAACGATATAAAATTTGTAAAATTCTAAGGCGCGGATTTTTAGATATATTATGTCCAAGTTGCGCTTCCAATTATACCCCTGAAAATTTAGGTTGCATAACGAGTTATGCCTGAAAAGATAGTATGCATAACAAGTTATGTATTGATTCATTAATAATTTCATATAATTATGGGTGTCACCGTACCAAAAATTAATTGTGGGCTTGACAATAAGAATATTTTTTTTTTTGGGTCTCCCCGTAATTTTCCCAAAAGTGAAAGGAACAACGGGTTGTGATTGATCTTGAGAAAATTCCTGGGCTGGCATATTTACTCGGCGCTTTTGGATCAACATCAAGTTTAATGTGTGATTTAGGAGGGTGGGATAATGAAGGATGTTTTTGGGCATACAAGAAACTTATTGGGCATACCAAGTAAGACAAAATAGGAGTGTAAATAGCAATATTAGAAGCCCCTTAACCAAATATTTTTGGTAATGGCAAATCTGCCCTTTTAGGATTAGTGTTAATAGTAATGATTAGTTAAAATAAATCTGATTAGTGATTAGTTTTAAGATTACTTGCCACTATCCGGGGGGGTTTTGATCTTCAGAATGTTGTTTTTTTTCCAACATATCTTATGTTTAATCTCGCTTTTGTAGGTTAAAATCATCAAAAGTTTGTGTTTTTTCACTAAGGTTCGGCGAGTTTGGATGAACAGTTCGGCTAGCTGGAAGAAAAAATGTCTGGAAGAAAAAATGTCTCGTTTTGAATTTTCCTAATAAGCCGAACCCTACACTGAACTGTCTGGAAGAAAAAATGTTTAGGGTTCGGCTTATATATAGAAATTCGTAAGCGCCGAACCTGTTGGAAACACATTGTTCGACTATTTGAATAAGTAGAATATAAGCCGAACCTGATCACACTAGTACAAAAATGCGCTTTGGTCACGGTAATTTACCGTGTCCAAATGTCTATGGTCACGGTAATTCAATTTTTCAAAACCGTGACCAAAGCCTGCGAGGCCAAAACTCTATTCTTTAGTCACGGTTAATTTCGTGACCATTCATCAAAAGCACCATGACCACAACTTGTATAGTCTCGGATTTTTATTGTAGACCGTGACAAGTTCGCTCTTTAGTCATGGTTTGCTGAAATACACCGTGACCAAATTTGATTAGTGGACACGGATCCCATATATTCTCCGTGTCCAAACTATCAAACATCTATAAAGACCGTAGGATGTTTAGGCTCATTTTTATGCCTTGCAAAAGAAAAAAATGTCGAAACAGTGAAATAATCTTTAATTAAATTACTAATAAACATGGAACTGAATCTGATAATAAAATCAACATTGTTTACATTTATTTTCATATATTCTAGTAAAGTTAATAACAAGGACATATCAATATAATCAAGTACGTATCAAACATGTAAATGCATTCACGTAGAAGAGCAGAAAGCCCCAACGAAGTTTTGGAAGGACAACTGCACTTCATTGCTTGACTACTCCAAGTATTGTTTACTGAAGATCGCTTGTGTATACTCAGATTGTCAGAGCTCCTCCCAGCTCCTCCCAACTCTACTGCAAGGATGTCGCTTGGCTGCAAAGACAACAGTAAAACAAAGTGTATACATCAGGTTACAAAACAAGATTTTGTATTGCACAAGTGCCAGAGCCATCCGTACACCACAAATACAAAATAAGCAAAGAAATATATAATAGCAAAATATCATGAACTTACACAGAACGTGCAACTTTTTAGTCTCAAGTCACAGGGGTAAGATTTTGAAAGTAATTCTGGAGCTTCATGTTCAATCATTATTCCAAGTGTTGCGGCTTCCCATTTAGAAAATGAAGTCAGCTGATCAACCCTGTGATTTGGAGAAAAAGCATTTTAAAATCGACATTGAAAAAAAGAAATATCTTGCAGGAAAATAGAGATCAGATTCCCTATCAAGTGTAAAGGTCCACAGCACAAAATAAAAATAATAATAAAAAAAAAACTAGAAAGCAGATTCGTAACAACAAAAACAGGAAGAAACTTTTTTTTCTTAAATAAAATAAAATGAATTTCCTTTTTTTCTTATCTTTCACATATTAGGCAGTGGAAAAAAACGAAATACTATGTTTTATGCTTCTGGTTCACTATAACTTCTAATGTTCAAGTCTTACCTAATTCATTCCCCACTTCCAATTGGCCAGTTACAAGTTCTTGCTACATCTTTGTTAACAAGTTATTGACAATTAGGAGTTTGACCATTTCCCGAAACTCCTGAAATCCAAAATGTAGTAATAAAGGATGAGATAGAGACAGACAGACAGGCAGACATAATAAAGGTACCCTAAGAGGGAACTGTATTATCAGTTTAACAAGCAGGTTGATATATTTCTAGCTTTACAAGCAGGGTAACAACTCATTTTTTTGGCTCCAAGAGGGAATCTATCAACTGATATAATACGCTACACAATAATGTCAGCAAGGCTCAACTGATACTAATCTAACATCATAAAACTGGACAGGGTTAAACTACCAACCCTTTATTTTCGCTTGGCGTAGTGAGATAACCAGCTAGTCGAGCTGTAAAACAGTTTGAAAGTTGATCCAGAACTGCACGTTTTATACATGGGATCACCTGTAATAATTAGTTCTTGGGTTAAATTTAATCATTAATTCAAGTGATCACCCACATGAAAGATATTACCCTCACTAAGAAATATCATATAAGTTGCATACAAAATCTTACTGAGATGGATGGTGGATGAGAGTATAAGTGTTACTACCAAATTGTATATTGGCAGTCGTATAGAAAGCTATTGCAAATTGTTATTCATGGAAGTCAAACTAATCACAAAGGAAAGTATAACAAACTATTGTCTGATATAGACTCATAGTAAGTAAACTTACTGGCATATGGGGACCTGAGAACAAATTACAGATTGTATCTCGGATGGATCTGTTGTGAACTGCTTCTTTTTCTTTGCTAGCAGATACCTGTGGTAGCGCAGGAAATTTCCCCAATAAACAAGTTTAATGGATAAGAATTTAAATGAGAAAGTAACAGAAAGGGCAATGACTAAATCCCATATCCGAAAGACTTGTATATATAGTTCTCCATTTGGTTGAGCACCCAATCTCTTATCAGCGTATTGAATATCTTTGGTGCTTAGGGTGCCTGGACCAAATAGATCATTTAAGATATATGACTAATACGGTCTAATTGTCTAAATGGTGAAAAAAGTAAGCTTACAAACAAACCTGTCAGAATGAACTCAGTTTTAAAGTTATCTTCATCAACAAAGCCATAGTTTCTTAAAATCTTTAAATTTTGTTGTGGTCTGCATCTACAGAATAAAAAGTTTGATATAACACCATATAATAACCACTTACATCAACACTGGCAACGATAAAAACAGAACTGAGCGACCATGTGAAAATATATAATATGCCGGATAAAAATTGGAACCCATCCTTATATGGACGGCCATCTGTAAGCTGAACAGCACCTCCAGCAGCAGTGAGCATCACCTTACAGTTGTTATCGTAAGCCAACAAAGGTGGCCCTAGAGAAAATAGAGCAAATTTTAGTGCCAAACTAACTTTATGGTTCATTCAGAGGTTACAGAATTAGTTCATGAACCATCACAGTTCATCCTACTAACACAAACTCAACATGTACGAAATGCATTTACAGTCTACAAAATTGCATCAATTGACCTTGATTTTGTATTATTACGCATCTATGGTTTCAGATAAACTCAATAAGTGGATGAAAGACATGTAGCACAAAAATGTAATCACACGACTTAAAAATCAATGCACTACTTCACTCAGAAGCTACAAAGAAACTGAATATCTCAGCTGAGATGACAAACATTTACCTGCAATTGAACCACATATAACTAAATGACAACAAAACCAAAGCTCTAAAATCTCATATGGAAAGGCTTCGGTTGGTATATATAATATATAGGTACTGCTGCAAAATCAAATCAAAGTCACATCGGGTTAAGGATATAGAATACATTGGATCAAGTACACCAAGGAAGGAGAGTAATCCCAGTTATGGGAGTTTGATTTTTTATACAGTCTTTTAAGTGCAAAAATCTAAAGTAACTGGATTAGTTGCCATTATGATCTTTGGGTTCACCGTCAAAGAAACATAATTCATCTTTAAAATAAGATGTTGAGGAAGAAACTAACTTACCTTTCACATATAGGGAAAAGGCGTGGATCTCCCACACTCTAACGATGCATGTCTTAGGGTGCCTATTTTAAAATTCAAACACAATCAAAATTGGAAAAATAATATGCCATTATTTCAGATAAGAAAACCCTAAAATACAAAGAATTAACTAATTCAACACTTGCAAATTATAACATCTATTAACCAAAAGCAATTCAAAAAATTAAACGACTTCAGACTCATACCTAAAAACACAAGCCGCTTGAACTTAATCGAACACCAGTTTCACCATCAAACATCAAAACGCGTTGTTTACTGCGTACTCCTCTAATTTGAACCATAAATTTTTTTTGAACTACGTAATTCCGATCTCACAAAACATTGACTGACTTATTGGACCTCTGATTCAAAATCCATTGGAACAGAAAATCCGATCGAACATGAACTCCCTAAAAACATTGATTGACAGATAATATAAGGTTTTCCTCTGGGATTGCATGGCAGAGAGAAGTGGAGAGGAATGGTTACCCTAAAACGTTAGAAGTCGGGTGGAGTTGCATAGTGGATCGTGGGATATTGGGAGTGTAGAAGTTGGGTTGAGAAACCAAAGCAGTTCTAGCTTCTAATCGTGCTTAGAAAATCTGGGTGGATGTAAATCAGACACGCGTCTGAGTGTACCGTATCCAAAGATATATGAAATGGTAACGGGAACATATTTAACCGGGACAAACTATACTTTGGTCTCGCTTAGAGATACAACCGTGACAAGGTCAACCGGGACCAAAAACCATATTTGTACTAGTGTCATGTACATTCCTGGGTTAATAATTTTGTATTGGTTCGGCACATATTATGATTATCGAATACGCCGAACCCCTACGCATCTCTTTCTGTGACTAGGTTCGGCTTGAAATTTCAAGCCGAACTGTTCATATACACTAACAGAAGCTTTCGTGAAGAACAGTTGGCTAAAAACACAACTCAATTGTGAGTCGAATCTTATAAATGCACTAGATTAAGACATATTATGATTATCGTACATGTTTCTAACCTAACCATTAATTTTTCTTTGGAGCATCTAAAAATGTTTAAGCACATATTATGATTATCGTATGCTTCTAACCTAACCATTAAGGGTAAGGACATATTAGTAATTTAAATTGTTTGAGGATGTATAAGTAATTACACTACCCCTTATAAAACCACCCTGGATGGAAAAATAATTTTGTATGCCCAAAATGTTTCTTGTACGCCCAAAAACAGCTTTCGGGATAATTAGGGGTGAACGTGTAATAAAAGTCAACGGATGGGGGCTCAACAAATAAACCAAACGGAGAATCTAGAAACCAACGTATTAGAGCTGACAAACTAGGCCTAAAATTAAAATATAATAAAATGTAAAGATAAAACCAGGCCCAAAAAAAAAAGGCACCACAGTCCCTACACCACTCACGTGTTAACCTCAAAGAACATCTTAACACGACGCCTATGTGCTGAATCATCGCTAGGTTCTAGGAAACCTATTTCACCGACCATAAAATTATAATTTTTAAGTAATTTTTCCCTTTTTCCTAGAAAAATAAATAAATATTTTATCCAAAACTTGTAAACGCAACAAGCAACAGTGTTGCCATAGAACAGAGCAAACACTGTACAATGGCATGAAAAACCAGTCGAACAACATCAGATTAAGAATCAATTCCACCAGAAGATCAAGATGGAATTTCAACTAAAACTATCCAAATCAGGGAATCGAAATTACCCTAAACATAACACCGATTGAACAGCGGAAGATACAAAATGGAAAAGAAACAGGAAGCCCAAGAAGCAACGAGAGATATCACAATTCTAGAACAAGAATTCAAATCAACAAACCTCGTACAAGACTAAGCTATAAACGAGAGCCAATTAAACAAAAAGGAATGAAAAGGAACGATTGGTGCAGTAACAGATGAAGAAGAAAAAAGGAAAACATACCTAAGGATCAACAGGGCTAATTGTAACTAACTCATTGAGGCTTATCCCTTGAGAACTGGTTAATCAAAGTATATTGATAAATGGCTTTTAGGATTACTATCTAACTAATTACTCATTTTTTCCCTTTATTCGGTGTGCCTATGTTTTTTTGCATTATATGTCCTAAAACAGGGTTCAAACAGGATGTCAAGTAAACAC
The DNA here is from genome assembly GCA_023529315.1 of Papaver bracteatum. NCBI lineage: Eukaryota > Viridiplantae > Streptophyta > Magnoliopsida > Ranunculales > Papaveraceae > Papaver > Papaver bracteatum. Next base: position 294,180 of record JAJJWX010002710.1, read on the forward strand.
GAAACTTGATGCTAGACCGACAGGCACACCGCACACCCTTACGGGAGAACTGCTGGGCCTATCCATAAGGAGTGATATTCACTAAACAGTAGCCCAACAATTCCTTCCCAGTCAATTTAATCCAAAAAACAGTTCATTGCATTCACAATGGCACAGGTTTCTAGCTCTCGCATATACCCACCGTCTTTTCGCACACGGCACACGGTACGATTGCAAGTGCAGCCAGGTAACCGGCTCATGGATATAGGCTGTATAGGGGAAACACAGACGTGCACTCACCAAAGTTCGTCGGTCATTTGTTTTACAGTAACAACTTGTATTACGGCTTAGTTACTTGTTCTCTTTCTTCTTCTTTTTGTTTGTGTGATCATTTGCACTAATCTTGAAAAAAATTCTTCTTATATTGTCCACAGATTAAACACTATCCAAACAACATAGAGAGGTTGTTGACCACCATGGAAATGACTAGTTTTCTTGGAACCATATCATCAAACTCATTCAAGAAACCCATCACAGACACCAACTTCTCCATTTCATTACCAGTAAACACATCCCGACGAGCACTCAACTTAACATGTAAGTTATCTGCAACATTGTAATTCCTACTTTTCAATAATCTCCTGCTTCATAGTTTTGTTTGTAATCTATGGGGGTTTTTCTTTTCTTTTTTTCTTTTTTACCTCCAAAAGTGGAACCGTACGTAGGGTCTTCAAAATGACCCACTTCATATTTTGGTCATGGTCAAGTCGAGTTAACTTGGAAAGACCGTTTGTAATCCTGAGTTAAGACTTTTAACTTCTTCTGTGTTTGTTAATTAACAGGTTTCCATCCTAAACCTTCGTCCCAAGATGAGAGCAACAACAGACCAGCAGTTCATGCTGATTGGAGGTCTTCTAGAGGGAAGCTGGTAACTCGCGAACAATCATCAACACCTCCGGGAACATATATGAATCATAAACCCGTTGAAGAACATCATGCACAAGCAACAAATGAAGATTCATGGGCGCACATTCTCCAGGAACCTGAACAGGGTTGTTTGCCTATAGCCACTGAAAAAATCGATGGGAGCAACATTTTCAATGAAACGGTGATCTTAATCCTGTCGATCGATTCAAAGTTCTCCACGGGGATTATACTCAATAAACCATCATCGATGACAATATCAACAGTTATTGATATATTATACTTTGGAGGGCCATTGATTGAAAAATTGGTTTTGGCAAGTCGGAAGAAGAATAGTGGTGATGATGAGATGCTAGCCCGGAGTGGGATTTTCGAGGAAGTGATTGAAGGATTGTACTATGGGACTAAGCAAGAGAGTTTGTGTTGTGTAGATGAAATGGTTAAGAAAAATGAGATTGGAGTTGAAGATTTTAGAGTTTTCGAAGGGTATTGTATGTGGACTAATAAAATACTAAGAGATGAGATTAGAACCGGACACTGGAAAGTCATAGCTTGTAGCCCCAACATATTTAGTCCACTTAATTCTGAAGAACCTAGACACAGCTATGGAAACACTTAATTCTAGAGCCAAACTAAATTTTGTAGAGATGAATTCTCATAGTCACATCACATGATTATACCCCACTTACAACGAGTGGGGGATTTTTCCTTTTTTTTTTTCTTTAGTTTGTCTAGCTACCTGGACTTGTAGCTAGCTTGCCACATCTTTGTTAATCTTGGGAATGGGATGCAATACTTAATGCACACCTGAAGTCCAGGGAATTTGTATTCGCACAAAATCGAAAGTTTCATTTACCCCTTTTCTATAACATTTGCAGGTCTACCAAAATCCACAAATCATTCTAATCAAACCTCATAATTCTTTGAAACTCCTCTCAACTTTCTTCCACGGTCACATAAACCTTGGCAATTTATTGTATTTTTTTTTTGGTACAGACATTCAATAAGGAAGCGAAAAACACCACTCCGTAAAAGAGACATTTATGTTGATTGAAGTTTAGTATGAACATATTCTGGTGTAGTTAAAATAGTGCTCAGTTCACTCTATCCAACAAACAAGGTGTAATTGGGATCCTACTAGCTTAATTAACTTTTGGAGTGAGGTTACCACTGCTAAATTAAAAGAAGTGCCTGTTGCGCTAAAATCTTGCGGAAGCGATTTTGCACAGCTACAAACGGTACTCAAAATATTGCCAAGAACACAAACTAAAGAAGAAGTACACAACAATTTACGTGGTTCGGCAAGTTGCCTACATCCACGGACAATGAAGATTGTTTCATATATTATCACAACAGAGAATACATATTAACTCTAAGAGAGAAAGAAGAAATTTTGGTGGTGTGTTCATTTGCTTTCTCTAATGGCCTATTTATACTAGTTAGCTAGCCTCCAAGTGACCAACTCCAAATTGAGTTCCACTTCCTTAGCCTACACACTAAGACTAGCCTACAATTGGACTTCCTTAGCCTTCAAACTAGGAATCAAAGACCTACCTTGTTTGAATGCATGAATTTACAAGTGTGAAAGGGAAAGCTATGGAACTCTTCCACCAACCAATATTTTTCACATGGTTTTATTCCCACCTACCTACTAGCCACCATCCAAACATGCACCGTCCAACAATCTAGAAGGCACCGTCCAACAATTCTCCACCTCGGATCATGCATTCATGCATGAGACGATCAATATAAGAAATCTCCTTCGTCTTCCAACGTCGATTGCGCCATAGGCTGCCTACGTATCCGTTGCAAGGAATCAAACCGACCGTAGTTCACTCAATGGCCTTGCAAGAAGGCCTCTACCAGGTTCCTAAGAACCTCTACCCCAAAGGGTATCACCAAACCGGAAGAATGTGGATCAATTTCGAGCAATGACGAAACTTGACCCCATATACTACTTTCGTTAACATATCAGTTGTATTGTCTTTGGTATCGATCTTCACAAGTAGAATGTCTTCTTGTTCTAGAATTTCTCTAACAAAGTGAAATCGAACATCTATATGTTTGGTTCTGGCATGATGAACTTGATTCTTAGCCAAGTAAATTGCACTAAGACTATCACAATGCACAGCAAATGTCCTCGCACAACACCCAAGTCATCTAGCAAACCTTGTAACCATATAGCCTCCTTAAATGCCTCTGTCACCGCCATATACTCCGCTTCAGTAGTTGAGAGAGCCACATTAGACTGCAAAATCGATCTCCAACTAATCGGTGCTCCAACCAAGGTAAAGACATACCCTGTAGTTGAACGCCTTTTGTCCAAATCACCAGCATAGTCAGAATCCACATAACTAACACACAGCTGATTGTTCCCATCTTCCTTCACAAACTCCAAGCCAACATCAATAGTACCATAAAGATACCTCAAAATCCATTTCACAGCTTGCCAATGTCCTTTACCAGGATTATGCATATAACGGCTGATTATACTTATTGCATGTGAAATATCCGGCCTTGTAAATACCATCGCATACATCAAGCTACCAACAACACTAGCATATGGGACTTGGGCCATATACTCACGCTCTTCTTCGGTAGTAGGAGACATATCAGATATCAACTTAAAATGAGGACCAAGGGGAGTACTTACAGATTTAGTTCCTTCGCATATACCAAATTTCTGTAACACTTTATTTAAGTATGCTTTCTGAGATAAACAAACTTTACTTTTCTCTGTCACGTTGAATCTTCATGCCAAGAATCTTCTTAGCTTCTCCTAGATCTTTCATCTCGAACTCAGTTGACAATTTCTGCTTCAAATTATCAATTTCTTTCTTGTTATTCGATGCTATCAGCATATCATCGACATACAAGAGCAAATATATGAAAGACCCATCACGTAGCTTCTTGAAGTATACGCAATGGTCATAGTGACTTCTTGTGTATGTCTGGCCAATCATAAACTGATCAAATCGCTTGTACCACTGTCTTGGAGACTGCTTCATCCCATACAACGATTTTTTCAGCTTGCATACACAATCTTGTTTTACAGCAACTTTGAACCCACTCGGCTGAGTCATATAGATCTCCTCTTCTAGATCACCATGTAAGAATGTCGTCTTGACATCTAGCTGAACTAGATCTAAATCATATTGTGCTACCAAGGCCAACAAAATTCGGATTGATGAGTGTTTCACAACTGGATATAACACTTCATTGTAGTCAATCCCTTCTCTTTGGGCATAACCTTTTGGAACTAACCTTGCCTTGTAGGGTACTTGATTCACCTGAGATCCTTCTTTCTTAGCATATACCCATTTGCACCCAATGGCCTTATTACCGTTCGGAAGTTTCGTAAGAACCCATGTGCCATTCTTGTAAAGAGACTCCATCTCATCCTGCATAGTAGCTTCCCATTCTTGACGCTCTACACTGTGTATAACTTCAAAATAGGTATTTGGAATGTCTTCTTCAATAACTGGTAATGCATAAGCTATAAAATCATCCATCCAACCAGGTTTCCTGGTTTGTCTTCTCGGTTTGCTGGTTGCTATGGTCTCAGTGACCGTAGCTTCTGTATCTTCTACTGCTTCACGTTCCTCTTCATTAAGATCGTCACTATCAATTGGAACTTCAGTATTTTCCTCCCTTGTAGACGCCATGCCTTCGGAAGTATTCGTAATAGATACAGACTTAACTGGAATTAGTGGAGTTGCATCAATCTCCACCTGATACAAAAGCTCACTGGTACTGGTGCGTCTGTTCCCCACCTGCTGAGAACCCCAAGACTTTACCATAGACGATTCATCAAATGTAACGTCTCTACTAATGACTATCTTCTTCTCAACTGGTATCCAAATTTTGAACCCTTCAACTCCTTTCTTCATACCCATAAAGATCCCTTTAACAGCACGGCTATCAATCTTGTTTTCACTAACATGATACCAAGCAGGGCAACCAAAGATATGAACTGAGTCATAATCATAAGCTGGTTTACCATACCACTTCTCCATCGGAGTTTTTCCTTCTAACGCAGCTGATGGCAACCTATTAATGAGGAAGCACACATATGTAACTGCCTCATCCCAAAAAGCTTTACCTACTCTAGCATTAGATAACATACATCGTACCTTCTCCAGCAAAGTACGATTCATGCATTCAGCTACCCCATTTTGTTGCGGTATCTTTTTAACTGTGAAGTGCCTCTGTATTCCCTCATCCTGACATACTTGCAAGAATGGATCACTTTTGTACTCTTCACCATTGTCCGAACGTAGTACCTTGATATTTTTGCCAGTTTGAGTCTCAGTTGCCTTTTTCCACCTCATAAAGACTTCTAGGACTTCATCCTTATGCCTCATGGTGTACACCCATACTCGCCTAGAATAGTCATCAATAAAAGACACGAACCAATGTTTCCATCCCAATGATGCATTCTTGGAGGGATCCCAAACATCTTAGTGAACATAATCAAGAAATCCACTAGTGTTGTGAATTGATGTGCCAAAGCTTGTTCTTGTCTTCTTGCCTTTCACACAATGTTCACAAAACTCTAATTTGCAGGCAATAACACCTTTCAATAACTCTTGACGAATTAAAGAATATAACGACTTGTCACCTGGATGTGCAAGCCGCATATGCCATAACTTCGTGGTCTCCATAGCTGCAGTTTCGATGTGTTCAGAAATAGACACATCTCATGTTATTGTACTCCCAGTTAAGTAGTACAAGTTATGATGCCTTGTGCCCTTCATGATTACCAACGATCCAAAGATTACCTTTAGAATGCCATTTTCAGTGACTAACTTGTAGCCCTTAGCTTCCAAAGTTCCGAGCGAAATCAGATTCTTCTTTATAGCAGGCACGAACCTTACTTCCTTTAGCTCCCAGACCATACCATCATGCATCTTGAATCGAATACTACCAATCCCAATCACCCTGCAGGTGTGATTATTCCCCATACGCACTTCTCCATCAAACTCTTCAAAGTCTGAGAACCAGTCCCGATAAGGACAAATATGATAAGTAGCACCAGAATCTAATACCCACGTACCGTCAGTTACGATAAAAGTTGATGGTATCATAGTCAGCGAGAAATCTGAAGCTTCATCTGAATCTTCACTTTCCTTAGCAATGTTCACCTCGGTGTTGTCCCTTTCTCTATCCTTACGCTTGGTACAATCCTTAGCCCAATGGCCAAAGTCATGACACCATGCACATTCATCCTTCTGCAGACGCGCTCTTGACTTTGAACTCGCTTTAATTTTGCCACGATCACCATTCTTCTTTCTTCTGTCTGTTGAACGACCTCTTGCAAGAAGCAAGTCATTGTTAGCTTCACTTGACAGGTCTTCACGGTCCATCTTCCTGAATTCCTCACTGCGCAATTCTGTGGTGACCTCGTCGTATGTCATCTTATCCTTTCCGTGCATCAAAACTTTAATAACGGGTTCATACCTTTCAGGAAGAGAGTTTATCAGACACATAGCTTGTTCCTCGTCATTGATCTTCTCATCGTAGTTAACCAGCTCAGCAAGAAGTTTATTATATGAATCTAGGTGCTCGGTTAGGGTTGCACCTCTCTTCATGTAATAGCGATACAAATTCCTTTTAAGATATATCCTATTTGCCACGTTCTTCACAAGGTATTCCTTCTCTATCTTTTCCCATAGATCCTTTGCTGAAGTCTCGTGCTGATAATTAACTTTTACTGCTGTTGCTAAACACCCTCGAATCGAACCAAGAAATAATTTATTCATATTGTTCCACTGCTTGTCAGACATCTCTGTTGGCCGACCTTCTAGAACTTCTTCTAGGTCAAGATGAACAAGAGTATCCATTACGTCCGTTCTCCATAAACCAAAGTTATTGGTTCCGGTGAACTTTTCAACCTTCAGTTGTGATCTATGTGAATGAAGTATTTCTTCTTTTGTTTCTTTATCTTTATTTGTGGACTCCGAATGTTCTCATTCATGATCGTTCGGATCAACTGGTTTATCCCCGTCAACCATTGTCCTCAAATAACCAAATATAGATAAAAAACCGAACCTTTGAGATTAGTATTACCTCAAGCAATCTTCAGAAAAATACCTTCACTTCAACTGCAATCTGAGTACCCGTATCCAAGAGCGTAACCTTGCTCTGATACCAATTGTTGCGCTAAAACCTTGCGGAAGCGATTTTGCACAGCTACAAACGGTACTCAAAATATTGCCAAGAACACAAACTAAAGAAGAAGTACACAACAATTTACGTGGTTCGGCAAGTTGCCTACATCCACGGACAATGAAGATTGTTTCATATATTATCACAACGGAGAATACATATTAACTCTAAGAGAGAAAGAAGAAATTTTGGTGGTGTGTTCATTTGCTTTCTCTAATGGCCTATTTATACTAGTTAGCTAGCCTCCAAGTGACCAACTCCAAATTGAGTTCCACTTCCTTAGCCTACACACTAAGACTAGCCTACAATTGGACTTCCTTAGCCTTCAAACTAGGAATAAAATACCTACCTTGTTTGAATGCATGAATTTACAAGTGTGAAAGGGAAAGCTATGGAACTCTTCCACCAACCAATATTTTGCACATGGTTTTATTCCCACCTACCCACTAGCCACCATCCAAACATGCACCGTCCAACAATCTAAAAGGCACCGTCCAACAGAGCCATCTCTTGTTAGACAAAAAGAAAGTTCATCATTTGTTTTTGGTAAGGGTGCCCATGCAGTAGTGCATGCAACGCTAGGGCAACAAATGTGAACCTCAATTACAAGGGGAGAAACTGTTGATACTGGAAGGAAGGACAAACCATAAGAATTCATGAAGTTGCCAATTCCTTGAATTAGGCCTATTAGAGCAGCATAAAAAATAAACTAGAACTGATTCCCAAACCTTGCTAACATGTACAGTTCGATCGACTATTTTAATAATCCAGCAAATCAGCCACAACAACTAAATGAAGTAAAGAAACAAAATATGGAAACGGTGATAATCTTCTTTTTATACATAACAAAAAAAGAAAAGAAACGTACAACAAAACATAAGAATACATGAAACTGCCAATATTTAAGTTGAATTAGGCCTATTAGCTAGAGCAGCATAAAATAAAAGCTTTCCAGAGGTGAAGAACTTGAAACTTGGTGGGGAGCGATTGTGTCATGTCGAAAAAAATTGAATTGACAATAGAAAACCCAGACATTAATACCAGCTAGCTAGATAACCATTTCTGACTACCTTCATGCAAGAAATAGAGTCCAAGTAGTAAAGGTCCTCCTATCATCCCTACAAAAACATACACGCAACTTAGCAAGCTCATAACACTACACCTCACTGTGTTTGAAGAATGTCTTCTTTAGCGATCGTGACTGATGATTTCTTTGGTCAGTTCTCCTTGTTCAATACAGCTTTGAATATTATTCATCGCCATCTCTTCTAATATTATTGCTGCTACTAATTAAAGTTCTCTTACTACTGTTGAGGATAATGGTCCCACTTAGACTTAGCCTAGAATCCTCTATATAGTTGCATTGGCCACTCCAATCATTGCGGATTGGTTTTGAGTTGGATGCCCGCGTTCTATCATGGTATAGAGATAGCCGGTATCGAGTACGCCTAACCCATACTTTGTTAACAATGTATGCCCAAACAGGCCCAAACTGCATGTAGGGCAGTAAACTGCCAAACTGCCGACCGTGGAGGGAGCTACCGCATAAAGGAGTAGAGGCTCCATATACTTCTTTGTTCTTTTACTATGCGGTTAATTTAGCAGGAACAACAAAAACCAACAGCAACAATCTTGGGGCACTATTTCTGTAAGTGTATCCGTCGGATGTTGGCTCTTTCTTAGGAAACATCAAACTGGTTTCCTAAATCAGTTTCTGACACCAGCTCAAGTTTGTTTTGGAATCTTATTTCCCAAGTTTGTTGTTGGTTTTGGTTTATGAATAATATATACTAATACTACAAACTGGTTTTGTATTTTGATTCAAATATGTACCTTGGAACCACCTTTGAAGAAACGTATAGACAGAAGAAGAAGAGTCTGGAAAGTATCATGATTACAGATCAGTGCCGAACTCATCCAGTAAGCTCATGTTGTATCTTTTTCTTATTAGTTCCAAGTTGATGGTCAGGGATATCCAACTTGATTCTTATATATGATAACAAATTGCAGGATCAACAAGAGTCCACAACAGTAAGTGAGAATAAAGATCACCCTGTAAGCTACTGCATATCAACTGTTTATCTTTAGACTTGATGCTGTAAGAATTTCAACTTGGTGTCTAATTCCATAACTTTTCCACAGCAGGAAGAATCTACCATAGAACCAAGGAAAACAAGGGATCAACGGGTGTCTCTATTCAAAAGGTAGCTCCCTCATCATTCTCCTTAAGATTTTATATATATCTTATAATTATTTGACCTGTTTATAGTTAGTTTTCTATCAGTTGCCCACTCTCATCATTGGCATCCCTGTCATGTTTTTTTTTAACAGGGAGATCAAACAAAATCGTGTCAAGGTTGCCAGATTGAGGTATTGTCTCCAAACATGTTACAAACTTTTCTAGAACTACATTAAAAGAATATATATGAAGTATCCCTTGAAAATTACGTTGGCGATCATGACACTAGTCCGTAGAGTGATACTGAATACCTTGGCCTTCTAAAGATGGCATAAATAGGTTGTTGCTTGATCGTAATGTGTCGTCTCATCTGAGTTTGTTTTATTGCCAAGTTTATGACTTGTTTTCCAACCTGTATCACTAAATTTTTAACTAAGATAAGCTTTTATTCTTGTGACTTGTTTTCCAACCTGTATCACTAAATTTTGAACTAAGATGAGGTTTTATGCATATCATGTGTCTCTGTTATCACTCTTGTATGAATTTTTCGCTGAACCTGATATAAACTAAAGTTGATTATTGCTTATAACTAGTTTATCTGTAACAGAGAGGATGGTACGGTATACTACAGTTATATTGCAACGCGGTCTTTGTGGCTGAGAATATGTCGTCAAAAATGGGGAGCCACACATGAAGAAACTATAACGTTGGTTAGCAGTCGCCCTTATCTGTTTGTTATTGAAATTTGTGGTACGGACTTGGGATGTGGGGTTATTCTACGTGACATTGCGAGGTGCCCAATAGTTGCTCTATCCAGGGTTTTTGATGATTACGTTTCACAGTTCTATTTTGAGTTACAAGGAGTGTCGTTGGGTTTGAAGCTTGCAATGAAGTATAAAATTCGTCATTTTGATATGATTTGCACTTCTAATGGGATTGCTCAGTATGTTATGCTAACTTTGAGGAATAAATGTTTTTGTCCACCACCAAGAGATAAAGATATCAAGAATCCTGAAAAGAAAAAATATTATTGTGTTGAATGTTCAAGGAGAAGGTTAGATTGGATGGTTAAAGGGAGGAATGCCGACAAAATAGCACGACTCATGGGTGAAATTTTTTACGACGCTTTGGAGTGTGAAGACTATGTTACATTTTATCTGCGTGCTACTGAATTGTCAAGAGTTAAAGCAGTTTGTCATCTAGCAAACTCGGGAATGGATCAGGAGCTGAGATTACCTGATATTGAAGAGGATGAAAAACTAGTAGAGATTCTTTATAAAGATGTTTACGGTCACGTATCTAATAAGGAGGAGATGGTGTTACAGCAACAACAACTGATGTTGAACAAACAACAACGAGAGATAGAAGACATTCGCAATAAAGAAGTTTACAGTTACTACGAGTCTAAGAGGGCCATGATGTTACAGAAACAAGGCCAAGAGTTGCAGAAACAACACCAAGTTACAGAAAGTAAGGTTGCGTTGAAGGTGTGCAATTGAATATATGTTGGAAACCAAGGTGTGAGGAAAGATCGACTTTATTTCAATTAGTTGCTTTTTGTAATTCTGGTCGATCCAAAGATGAAACTGATTGAGAAGCAGGAGTAGTCGATTTCAAAGTGAATCTCTAAATTTCAGTTTCAAACTTTAGATTGGTAATAGTATTTTTGTATGTTGATTCCGTTTGTGTTCTAGTCAAATTTGATATTTTCAGTATATATGTGTTTATGATGAAAGTGATGAAAGAAGCATTCTCTAATGTAGAGACTATATTACTTTTTATCTGCGTGCTACTGAATTGTCAAGAGTTGAACAACAAGAAAGTACAAACTAAATGGTACTCTATGTAATCTCTTTTGACACAAAAACACTTGATGTATGGAAGCAGAAAATTCGATGATTCAAATGGGAAGTCAGTGGAGGTTTTATAGTTGAAATGGTGTCTGAAAACGGAAGGAAGGAAACTGTTCAAAAGGGCACCATGTCTGGTCCCAGGAACAGGCATTTATCATGGAAAAATCTCTTCACAATAGACGCAACTGTTGGTTAGAACTATCCTGACAGTTTGCAATTTGGATTCAAATTTAATACTGTCACCTTTTGGCAAGGTTGCCCTGGACCATTATGATATTTCTTACCCAATTTCATATTCAAACCTGTAGGAATTTCCAACATTTACAATTAACCATATGTTTTGATTTTGGATTGATGTTGTGAGTTCCTCAATTTGATGCTTGGTTTTGGATTTTCAACCCTGTACTTCAGAACATGTATGAGATGGACCAATTTTGCATTGCCTCATATAAGGGTAATGAAATACAGTACAAACTTTTGGGGTTTCTGACCATCAAAACCTAAGTGTGTATTAATTTTTTTTTTTTTTGAAGCATAAATTTTATTAAACTACTAGAGGGCTATTACACGAGATTCATCAGTTACATTTGGATTGGTAAACCATGAATCTAAAGCAACATGACATTGGTTCAAAAACTTAGTATCAGTCTTTAAATCAAATTTGTATCGATGGTTGATGTTGGAGTTGAGCAGGTGGCGATGGTTCTGGGTTTCGAAGGTCGAATGGCCTTCGGTCAATGCTTTCCACAAGAAAAGCTGTACTTTTGATGGACACAAAGTCCATAGGAAATTTGATGGAGGTAGACGGTTGCGATGCAAGTGATCCAAAGTTATAGTCACTCTATTGTATTCAGATGCTGCGGTGTATTTCCCGGGCGATACTTGATTGCCTCCTTTTTTTTGCTGCTTGGTCCATAATTTATCGCCAATGAATGTCGGTGATGGCGAAAATTGTCGGGTAGTACTCCCTTGGATATGTTCTTGCGTCTGTTTGAGGGTGGAACATTCGATATATATGCTAAATGCAGTTAAGCTGCAACTAGACTAATACAACTATTATACTTAATATAAGAGGTACAAAAGGGATTGTACTGCTAACTGAAATGGGAGATTGACGTGACACTAGCCTAAACTATGTGCTTTATAGGATAGCACTTATAACACCAAAGAAACAAATAATAACAGTCAAAGATGTGCTTTATAAGATAGCACTTATAAAAATCTAAGAAACAACTAGTAGTACTATAGAAGGTTTAAAAGAGTACTAATTTGAGTAACTTACCGGGGCTGGCAAATGTGTCTTGTGATTTTGGTCATCATTAGTGAGTGATTTAGGATGGCGGGGCGCTTGGGGGAATTATATGTGGTAACAATCTAAAGTTGAGTAGCCAATAGATAAATTCCATAAATTCATGCAGAACTTCATAAACAGCTGAGCATATTAGTCCAGTCGAGAAACATTCAAGCCTAAGAGAAAAATATGAAAAACAAAGCCCTAAACTGGAAAAAAAAAAAAAAAAAAAAAAAACGACACCTAAACTTGGAAACCGACACGAAACACCTTCACACACTGTCAGGATAAGGGAAAAAAGGGATTCCCTTATTCTACAAAACAACACGCCATGCATCAATATCAACACGCTATTGACCTTTGACATTTTCACTTTTTCTAATTTTTCTTTTTAAATAATTAAATATACCAAAACTTGCGATCACGGCAAGCTACAGTTCTACCGGAGAAACAAACATATAATCGCCGGAGAACAATACCAGCGACACTATCAAAAAAACTAATCAACCCACACAGCTTAAACAAACAACTCCATCAACAAACACAGAGGAGTTCCAACACGAATTTTCTTTCCAAACGAAAACACGGGCTTTGATTTGAGAAAAAAAACTAAAAAAAAAAAAAAAAAAAAAAGACCTAGAAAGGCATTAAAACTCAAAGAAATCAATAAACAGATTGATAGCATGTTAAAGGAATTGGGTTCATCTGATCAAGATAGGAATAAAAGCATGAAAAATCATGAAAAAGAAAGTGGGTATGCCTAACTGAAGAGAATGAAAAACAGAAGAAACGAGTGCATACCCATGGAAAAAGCTTAGGAAAAAATCGAGTACCATGGTTGATTGAAAGAAGAAATTCCCCCTTTAATCCCCAATACATCAAAGTCTTTATTCCCCACCATCTTCGTTATCAAACACTTATATGCCAGCCCCGGCAAGACTATTACTCAGATCCCATTATTCCTATCTTTTGAAGGTGAGTTGATTTGGATTAGATGTGTAAATTGAAATAGGATTATTTTCTCTGTTTTCTCTCTAGATAACTAAATCTTTGAGGATTGAAACTGGTACTGCCCAGATCTAAATAGATCTGAGCAGTTTAGGTTGCCGGATGTTTTATTTCTCGTTGCCGGAAATTGCCTATCTAGAGAGGAGAGAGAGTATTGTAACATGGTTTTTTTTCACAAGGTTGTTGATTGGAACCATAAGTGTGTATTAATGATGGCTTGATATTTTGCGTCTTTCTTTGTTTGTTTGTTTTTGTTTTTTTATCAGCAAAACTATGAAACTGTATTAGAATGAAAGAATAAGAAAGATAACAAATTGCTGGACATACCAGCCATGCAACCAAAGCTAGAACCCCTACCCTCACCCTTCTGTAGGTTCTAACCGCAGTAAAAAGACAGGGATCGCTATTTTCACATAAGTTCTGCCCACTTATGGCCCAAATCCTGAAACCTTACACCTCTAAAAGGCTTTACCGGGATAGACCAATACAGCAAAACAGCTTTAATATCAAATATGATCTTCTTCTGATCTTTTTCTTTATCATTGAAACATCTATTGTTTCTCTCCTTCCAGAGAACCCAACAAATCCCATAAGGCAACAGCTCCTACATATGATTCCCGACCATCCAGAAATTCCGGCTCTTTATCTCGTTGAAGACTTGTGTAATATCATAACTTTGAACTCACATCACCCCAAATTCAGACAAGAAGTGGTTTCAAATAACACCAGCAAACTCACAATGTAGGAACAGATGATTGATTGTTTCCAAATTAGCTTTGCACATATAACACCTGCTGGATAATTTCCTTCTCCTTTTTTGAAGAATGCCTTGAGGTAGTATGGAATTATGGTGTACCAACCAAATAAAAAAAGATATTTTAGTTGGTACATTAGAATTCCAAATTATGTCTTTAGAAAAACTGACCACTTCTTGTTCCTTTAGCTAACAAATTCGCATAGCAAGACTTCACTGTGAACTGTCCATCTTTCTCCCATTTCCACTTTCTTGAGTCATCTTTATTGTTGATTGTGGTGGATTCTAACATCACGGAAATCCCAGCGGCTTCTTCAATTTCTAAATCAGTTAGACGTCTTCTTAGGTCGAGGTTCCACACCACTCTCCCATCGGTATTTAACATTGTTAGTTTTCTTCCTGGAGACTTCAAAAAGATTAGGAAAAAGAGTTTTCAGCGTCTCTTCCCCCACCCAACTATCTAGCCAAAACCTTACTTTGTCCCCTTTCCCCACTTTGTACTGTATCCCACTAAGAAAAATATTCATTCTATTTGTAATCCCTCTCCAAACACCAGTCCCGTAAGTCATCTTGGACCTTACTGCATCCCACCCATTCTTGTCTACTCCGTATATTTGAGCAACCATCACCCTCCAAGAAGCTCGAGTTTCTCTTGAGAACCTCCATAACCATTTGCATAACAAAGCATCGTTCAATAAATTGAGATTGCGAACCCCCAAACCACCATGCTCCTTGTCCGCACAAATCGTATCCCCGGGCACGGAGCTACATGTTGTCTAGGGGGAAAGCAGTCCCCCCTAGAATTTCCTAATTACATAATTAGGCTTGAAAAATTTAAGTATTTATAGATTTTTCCCCCATATTTTTTTATATTACATAGAGAGCCTTGAATCCTCTACTATACACTTTAAAAACTACTGATTTAGGCTTGAAAAATTTAAGTATTTATAGATTTTTTCCCCATATTTTTGTATATCACATAGAGAGCCTTGAATCCTCTACTATACACGTTAAAAACTACTGATATTAGGTACTTATCGTACAAAAGTTGGCTTAAATATCAAAATTACGTAGGAAAGAACCGAAAAATATCAAAATATTAAATCCAACCATAAAAAAATTTATTGGAGGAAAATACCAAGGCCTTAAAAAAAATTGCGGCCGAAGAGAAAAAAAATTACATCGAAACTACTGTACCTATATATATTTGTTCCCGCAGAAAAATTTCCTAACTCCGTCCTTGCATATCCCAAGCAACCAAAGCAATCTTTTTACTAACAATATTGTTTCCCCACAAGAAATTGCGCATAAGACTATTTAATTAATTTGCCACGGACACTGGCATTGAGAAGACAGACATCATATATATGGCCAATGTACTCAAGACATTCAAAATGATCACTAATCTTCCTCTATATGAGAGATAAGACCTAATCCAACCTTGTAATCTTTTTTCAGTTCTATCTATGATGGCGTCCCAATGGACCTTACTTCTGTAAGGAGAACCAGCTCAGCTGGCATTCCTAAATAAGAGAACGGAAGTTGTTCACGCTTGCACCTCATTGAAGTTGATATTATTTCTTGAGATGTCGGGTTTCCTAACGCAAAAGCTTGACTCTTTGATGGATTAACACACAAACAGGAAGCCAACTCGAAACACAAAAAGACAGCCCTAATATTGAGTATATGATCAGGTAAGTCAGAAGAGAAAATCACCGTATCATCCGCAAACAAAAGGTGTGTCACTGCTGTTCCAAGGGTTGTTATCTTGAACCCCTCAGACTATGAATTAATTTCTTTGATATTTTGCGTCTTTCATAATTTCTTTGATATTTTCTGTGTCAATGCTATTTTCCATCTTTCTTTGATATTTTGTTCCTTTTAGAAACATGATAGGATACTGCTCCACTTGTTCATTAGTAGACCTGTTTGGATTATGAAGTACGTGTTGGGCTATCCCTCCTTATGGCCCAAACATGTGGAGTCCCCTTAACCAATGGGAGGAGGAAGTTATGGGTTGCCTTGTTTTTGGTTACAAAGGCAAAAAGGCATCAGGAGACTAATTCATTCGATCTCTTCTTTGTTTTGAGAAGAAATAGAAAGAGAGGAAGAAGAGAAAGAGAGTGAGTGAGGTAGAGAGATTAAACCACCAATTTTTGGTGAGATTGAAGTATCTTGGAGAGAAGAAGAAAGGGTTCTTGTCAAAGGATCTTTGGCTTGTTGTGGTGAAGATTGATTCATCAATTTCCAAATCTCTTCAAAGGGGAAAAAATCTAGGGTTTGTTCAAACCCTCGTAGTAAGTATCTCAAATCACTTCTATTCTCAAATTGATAGTGAATCTCATATTATATATGAATGAATTGCTGATCCATCCTTAGGGGTGAGTGTAATTAGGAAAATTGATATCCAAGTGCTATAGGCACCTTGAAGAAGAGTTTATCCCCAAATTTGGGAGAATTGTGTGTAACCCATTATTGTTATAGTGGAAGATTTGCCCGTGGTTTTTTACCCTTCACCTTGGAGGGGTTTTTCCACGTAATTGCCGGTGTTGTGTGATTGCTTCTATATTGCGTAGTTTGTGTTATTTCCGCATTTTTATATCATTGCTTGTGTAGGTTTCTTATTGCGCTGGGCATAGCGGCTCGGATTTCGTAAGCCTCCCCCAACAAGTGGTATCAGAGCTTTTGGGTTGAGCTAATCCTGTGCAATGGCGGAAGCTAGCACTAGTAATAGAATGGTCAATTTGACCGGTGAGAACTTTGTGATTTGGAAGGCGAAGATGGAATACTGGTTATATTGTAAAGATCTCTATGGTCCAATAGAGACTAAGGGAGTAAAGCCTGAGACGACAAGTGAAGACGCCTGTAAGGTTACTAATCGAAAAGCAGTCGGTTTTATTCGTCGGTGGATTGATGATGGTATTTTTCATCATGTGGCTAGTGAGACACTAGCATATTCTTTGTGGACCAAGTTAGAGGAGATATATGATCAGCAGTCTCCTTGTGCAAAAGCTCTTCTATTCAAAAAGCTTTGAAAGATGTGTTACAAGGAAGGGAGTTCAATGGCGGAACATTTAAAATGAAATGAAAGGTATTATGAATCAGCTTACATCTATGGATCTGAAAATTCCTGAAGAGGTTCAAGCTTATTTGTTGCTAAATACTTTACCAGACAGTTGGGAGCCATTGAGAAATTGTCTCAGTTATTCTTCTCCAGAAAAGAAGTTGAACATGACTGTTGCAACTAGTAGTTTGCTGAATGAAGAAGTTACAAGAAGTTCATCAGACTCATCTCATTCAGAAGCTCTTGTGACAGAAAATCGGGGTAGAAGAAAAGACATAAGACAAGTTGTCGGTAGCAAGTCAAGGGGTAAATCAAAGTCCAGAAAGGAATTCAAATGTTGGAACTGTCATATGAGAGGTCATTATTCAAATGAATGCAGGAAGCCGAAGCAAGAACACAATAGGGGAAAGGAAATGATAAACAAGACAATGGTGTTGTATCTACTGTGACAAATGATGATATCATTGTATTCTCAGATTGTAATGATGTTTGTGTGAGTTTTGCAGGTTCTGATTCAGAATGGATAGTTGATTCAGGTGCATCTTATCATGCTACTCCTCATGAAGATGTATTTACCTCCTACAAGGTTGGTGACTTTGGGTCAGTCAGAATGGGTAACAGTGGTGTTGCAAAGATCGTAGGATTGGGTGATGTGAAGGTTGAGACCAGTGTTGGCTGCACATTGGTTCTCAGAAATGTGCGACATGTACCAGATCTTCGTTTGAATCTAATGTCACCAGGAGTGTTAGATGATCAAGGGTACAATAATCACTTGGGTGATGGAAAATGGAAGCTAAGCAAGGGTTCCATGATTATTGAAAGAGGCAATAAGTGTAGCACATTGTACAAAACACAAGTGAAGGTGTTGAAAGGTGAGTTTAATGCTATTGACAAAGATTCAATCTCCGAGTTGTGGCATAGAAGACTTGGTCATCTCAGTGAGAAGGGAATTCAAATCCTCACCAAAAGACAAGTTTTGCCAAATGTCAAAGGTATGCAATTGGGTAAGTGTACTCATTGTTTAGTTGGTAAACAAACTAGAGTTTCTTTTCATAAAGCTTTACCCAAGCGCAATTCTGGTATTATTGATCTTGTTCATTCTGATGTATGCAGACCTTTAAGGGTCAAAACACTTGGTGGTGCTGTTTATTTTGTTACTTTCATAGATGATGCTTCAAGGAAGGTTTGGTCATATGTAATCAAGACCAAAGATGATGTTGTTCCTGTGTTCAAGATGTTTCACAGCATGGTGGAAAGAGAAACGGGTAGAACCTTGAAGTGTCTTCGTTCTGAAAACGGGGGAGAGTACATTGGACCACTTGAAGTGTATTGCAAGAGCATGGGTATACGTCATGAACAACCAGTACCGAAGACTCCACAACATAATGGTGTTGCAGAGGATGAACGCACTATTCTAGAGAGAATCAGGTGCATGTTATCTCATTCCAAGTTGCAGAAGCATTTCTGGGGTGAAGCAATGAATACTGATGTGTATTTGATCAATCGATCTCCTTCAAGACCGCTAGATGGATAAGTAGCATAAAAGGTATGGAGATACAAAGAGCCTACTTATGATCACTTGAAAGTGTTTGGTTGCAGGTCATTTGTTCATATCCCAAAAGATCAGAGATCAAAGCTTGATGACAAAGCAAAGCAGTGTGTGTTCCAAGGCTATGTAATATAGAAATTTGGTTACAGATTTTGGGATCCAGTTGAGAAGAAGGTTATCAGAAATAGGGATGCAGTATTCCTTGAAGATCATACTATTGAAGACTTTGAGAAGATTGAGATGTCAAAGCTTCAAGATGATATGACCTTGGATCCAAATCCAGTTGTTCCTACTCTTGAACAACATGATGATGATGTTGATGGTAATGGCAATGAAGATGAAGCTCATGAAGATGTTCCAGTGGGTGATGTTGAGCAAGAAGTGAAGCAACAACAACAACCAGAAGCTGAGTTGAGAAGATCCAGCAGGACCATATTACCTTCAACAAAGTATACACCACATGAGTACGTGATGCTCACAGATGCAGGTGAACCAGAGTCTTATGAAGAAGCTCTTAATTTTCCCGAAAGTCAAAAGTGGCTGAAATCCATGAAAGAAGAGGTTGGCTCTTTAGATGAGAATGACACTTTTGATTTGGTTGACAAGCCTGAGAACCAGAAAATTCTGAAGAACAAGTGGGTGTATAGAATCAAGATTGAAGATGGTAACTCACAACCAAGGTACAAAGCGTGCTTAGTTGTGAAGGGTTATGAGCAGAGAAAGGGTGTTGACTTTGACAAGATTTTCTCACCAGTGGTGAGATTTTCTTCTATTCGGGTTGTCTTTGCAATAGCCGCTAGTTTGGATCTTGAGATAGAACAACTAGATGTCAAGAAAACATTTCTTCACGGTGAGTTGAAGGAAGATGTGTATATGGCACAACCCAAGGGTTTTGAAGTCAAAGGCAAAGAGCACATGGTGTGCAAGCTAAATAAGAGTCTATATGGTTTGAAGCAAGCTCCAAGAAGATGGTACAAGAAGTTTGAATCGTTCATGAAGGAACATGGGTACAAGAGGACAGCTTCAGATCATTGTGTATTCATTCAAAAATTTGTTGATGGTGATTTTCTTAATCTTTTGATATATGTTGATGACATTCTTATTGTTGGAAAAGATAAGAAAAAAATTGACAGGTTGAAGTCAGATCCGAGCAAGTCTTTTGCTATGAACGACTTGGGTGCAGCAAAGCGTATTCTTGGCATGGAGATCACTCGTGATAGGAAAGCAAGAAAGTCGTGGTTATCACAAGAAAGCTACATTGAGAAGGTGTTGCAAAGATTCAACATGGACAAGGCTGAGCCGGTAAGTTGTCCACTTGCAAACAATTTTAAGTTATCTCGTGATCAATGTCCTATGAATGATGTTGAGAAACGGAAGATGGAGAAAATTCCTTATGCGTCCGCAGTTGGTAGTTTTATGTATGCAATGGTGTGTACAAGGCCGGATATAGCTCATGCAGTTGGTGTGGTAAGTAGATTTCTATCAAATCCTGCTATGGAGCATTAGGAAGCAGTGAAATGGATACTACGGTATTTAAGGGGTACTTATAATATGTGTTCGTTCTATGGAGGTGATAAGCCAGAGTTAGTTGGTTACACAGATTCAAATTTGGCAGGTGCTCAAGACAGTCTCAAGTCTACATCGGGTTACTTATTTACCTATGCAGGGGGAGTTGTGTCTTGGCAATCCAAGTTACAAAAATGTGTGGCATTGTCTACTACAGAGGCAGAGTACATTGCAGCTACAGAGAGTTGCAAGGAGATGATATGGATGAAGAGCTTTGTTAGAGAACTCGGTGTGAAGCAACAGAGGTTCATCGTTTACTGTGACAGCCAGAGTGTCATCCATATCAGCAAGAATTCGAGTTTTCACTCGAGGTCCAAGCACATCAATATTAGGTAACAGTGGATACAAGAAGTTCTCGAGGAGAAGGTATTGTATATTGAGAAGATCCATACAGATGAAAATGGTTCTGATATGATGACAAAGTCGCTACCAAAATACAAGCATGTGTATTTCTGCAGCAGGGAAGGTTTGGTGGTGACGAGTACCTTGCCATAAGTCGTGAGGGGGAGATTGTTGGGCTATCCCTCCTTATGGCCAAAACATGTGGAGTCCCCTTAACCAATGGGAGGAGGAATTTAGTGGTTGCCTTGTTTTTGGTTACAAAGGCAAAAAGGAATCAGGAGACTAATTCATTCGAGCTCTTCTTTGTTTTGAGAAGAAAGAGAATGAGAGGAAGAAGAGAAAGAGAGTGAGTGAGGTAGAGAGATTAAACCACCAATTTTTGGTGAGATTGAAGTATCTTGGAGATAAGAAGAAAGGGTTCTTGTCAAAGGATCTTTGGCTTGTTGTGGTGAAGATTGATTCATCAATTTCCACATCTCTTCGAATGGGAAAAAATCTAGGGTTTGTTCAAACCCTAGTAGTAAGTATCTCAAATCACTTTTATTCTCAAATTGATAGTGAATCTCATATTATATATGAATGAATTGTTAATTATATCCTTAGGGGTGAGTGTAATTAGGCAAATTGATATCCAAGTGCTATAGGCACCTTGAAGAAGAGTTTATCCCCAAATTTGGGAGAATTGTGTGTAACCCATTATTGTTATAGTGGAAGATTTGCCCATGGTTTTTTACCCTTCACCTTGGAGGGGTATTTCCACATAATTGCCGGTGTTGTGTGATTGCTTCTATATTGCGTAGTTTGTGTTATTTCCGAATTTGCATATCATTGCTTGTGTAGGTTTCGTATTGCGCATAGCGGCTCGGATTTCGTAAGCCTCCCCCAACAGTACGTAATTTGTGCCTTCAGACTTGGCTGTTTCTTTGTTCTTGCAAGTCAAGGTGTAGGTGTTGGAACATGTAATTTGTGATTGTCTAGAAGGATCCTAGACAAATGTAAAAAGGGGTAAAGAAACAAATGCTTTAGAATGCACTAGGGTTGCCAAAGTCAATTAGACTTTTCTATAATCTGGTAGGTCAATTGGTAAGGCCCAAAAGGGAGCTAGAGTACTTCATTTCTCTAGCATCTTCGGAAATTATCTAGAGAATTCTTTATCTAGTTTTTTAGCTAGACTTTGAGTCGCAGGGAAGTGTATATTAATCTAGGCCGGTCTGTACAAGTTCATACATCTAGAGAATTCTTGAAATACAAAAGTTAGTAGTCAACACTTAACTAGTAAAAGAATGTTCTAGTCTAAATGTAAACTAGACAATTCTAGAAAATATGTGGTCGGTTATTGTAAGCCTATAAAGAGGCAACTCCATTTCATTTGTAAGCAAGCAAGAATCATTCCAATATAGAATAGAAATTTTAAGAAACCACCAAGTCTTGCTTCCACCTTCACTACTATAGCTCTAGGAGCTCTATACGAGCAACACCATTATGCTCGTATATCTCTACAAAATATCATTCGAGTGTACCAAGTTCTTCATAAAAATATAAATTTCCAACATGGTATCAGAGCCCCAAAATATTGCGTCTTTCTTTGATATTTTTTTCCTTTTAGAAACATGATAGGATACTGCTCCACTTGTTAATTAGTAGACCTGTCTGGATTAGGAAGTACGTAATTTGTGCCTTCAGACTTGGCTGTTTCTTTGTTCTTGCAAGTCAAGGTGTAGGCCCCTAGGAACAACCCATAGTTTTTTTTACTGTGCGGTTAATTTAGCAGGAACAACAAAAACCAACATAAACAATCTTGCGCATTATTTCTATAAGTTTATCCTTTAGATGTTGGCTCGGTTTTAGGAAACATCAAACGGATTCCCTAAATCAGTTTCTGACACCAGCTCCAGTTCGTTTAGGAATCGTATTTCTAGCAATTTCTAGCTATATTAGGAATCTGGTTTCTGGATCTATTTAGGAAAATTCTTGTAATCATCTAAAAAACGGAGTCATGAGAGAAACTCTAAATTTGTGTACTTCTTCTTGTTAAATTTCCCCATTGTTTTTATTGTTTCTTCACTATTAACGGTAAGCACAACATTATTGTAACATTCCCAAGTTTGTTGTTGGTTTTGGTTTTTGAATACTAAGACTTCAAACATCTATATAAGCTTCTATTTATCATCTGGTTTTGTTTTATGTTAAGGTTGTGAAAGATTATATCGAACTGGTTTTTTATTTTGATTCATATACCTTGGAACCACCTCTGCAGAAACATAAGAAGAAGAGATTGGAAAATATCATGAGTACAAATCAGTGCCAAGATCATCCAGTAGGCTCCTATTGTATCTTTTTCTTTAGTTTTATGTGTATGGCGTGCAATCATCAAATCAATTTCTATTTTTTGACTCAATACAATAGATACAAATTTGCAGGAACAGCAGCAGCAGCAAAAGCCTCATGTAAGCCTCTATATTTGTTATCTAGTTTTCTTTTGAAGATATGACTTGCGACTGACAAAGCAAGTCATTTAACTCGTATATATGACTTGCTTTGTCGGTCGAAGAAAGGGTCGTTGTTTGAGCGTCTTTTTCAACTATGACGTGTCTTTGGGGGTCGTTGAAAATCTTATATCAACGACTGATTTTAACTGTCAAAACTCTATGACTGTCTTCGATCAGTCATAGATATAAATCTTAATATAAAAAAAAAATAGATTCAGATTAGCCGACTGGCCTGACTAAATCTGAAATCAAACAGATTTGAAACTCAAATGAGAATCAAATGAAAACCAAATTCAAATGAGAATCAAATGAAACTCCAATTATAATTCAAATGAGAATCAAATGAAACTCAAATTAGATTTCAAATGAATGAAAACCAAATTCAAATCAAATAAAAATGAGAATCAAATTAAACTTGCACATAAATAATCATTCAATTTAACATTCATTGATTTATTGGTCTCAAATTACACAAAGGATTATCTCAAATGGAGCTCAAATTCAATTTACAATCTGGACTAAAATTATTAGTTCAAAGTAGACAAAGTTCATTATTGAACATCAAATTCTTTTACATAGCTTCACCTTACAAAATAGAGGGACCAGTTCATATATCCCCAAAATATAGCTGCTCATTGTGATGGCGTTCTGAGTTTAATGAAAGTTGTAAGAGAAAAGTGATTATGTTGTATGTACCTTATCAAACAACTCAAAAACTATTCTTGCCAGAAGTGGAACTCCCGATGCTTCGTCACCTGACATTTTGAGTAACAGTAGATACTTAAACTCGTTAATACTAAGAGTAAATGTTATCACATGCTGGCATCAAAAACTAAGAAAGCTAAACTGACCTTTTTATTTAGTGGCCTAGCATTGAATTTTGGAATCTTTTCTAACTACTCAAGATCGGTTGTGTTTTTCACTTTGTAACAAAAAGGGAGAAAAACGCTGCTCACCTTCACAGTCCAGTTCTTGTTAACTAGCAGATTCAATGACAAATCACAATAAACAATTGGCGGGTTACAACGACGAATATAATTCATACCTCATGCCTATAAAAGAGATAAACCATGCCAATAAATTTCATAACCAACTTTCTATGAATACAATCCATAAGAAAAATTATAGAAGTTATGGCACAGAAGAGTACTCACGGAATCTTAACCCATGTTAACACGCTCAAATAACCCCAACCCAACCAATCCAACTACAGGTGCCATACCGAGAGGGATAAAAAACCTGTGATTCAATCACGAAGAACTAAGTAAGTAAGCTGCAATTAGAACATATGCCAGGACAATCTTTATAAACGAGACCATATAGAGACAACAACATCATAGTTCACAAACAGATCAACCCATAATCATGCTTAGATTTTACAAAAACCTTGTAGGTTTTACTGAATCAACAAACATTAGACTAAACCTTTAAGTTTATCATACTCTTACAAACTTAGAAAGGTACAACGTGACAGGCCTCATGGATGTGATACAATGATAGCAGCATAGAAAGATACATCTCAAAAAACACATATATCCTCATAAAAAATGGTTTCAATTTTTAAACTCAAACAAACACACTTAAAAACAGAGAGAATTATAAGATACACAACGAATAAAAAAAACAGATAACAAGGGTTCAAAAGAATGGGGTTTTACCTGTGTAAAGAACACCTTCAATCACCACTAGAAATCTCAGCAACTAGAAACAAAGACTAGGGTTATTATTTTGCAGAAGGAACTGAAGATGACCACACAATATGGTTAGGCATAGAAAGAATACTAAGAGTAGATTTACAAGGAGAAAAAAATATGAAAAGTAAGAAGAGATTTATTATTATGGTTCTACCTTTTGAGGAATGATTTTCCATACACAACTAATGTAATAGGAGCACCTCCAGTAGCTCTTGATTATAAAAAAAAAATTGACTCCTTATGTGTCACTACAAAACGAGAAAAGCAATCCAAATTAGTAGCACACAAGCATTCCAACTTTATTCTCTTCAGTGACACTGATAGTTTGTTCTGCAACAGAACAAAGTAGCAAAATAACACATCCTAAATCAGCTAAAAGCAGTGATAATGAGTGGGACAACTTTTTCCCTAAGAAAAAGAGGAAAATTATTCAAATTAGAAAGTTATAATGATCAAGGAGTACTGAGAGCAGTGATGAACAAGGAGCATTAACAACACACATGAACTATATACAAGCGCAAGGAACTTACAATCATTCCATCATTTGAACATATGTAAAAAACTGTTCTGGGATGGCATATGTCTGTCAATAACTATACTGGTAAATGATTCCCCAGAAGCAAGCTAGTAGTAGTGACTGGTAAGCATAAGAGAAAGACAACCATCACTTAGAACAATAATATGCAAGTGCAAAATCATATTACAAACAAGTAAAATGAATTGAAAACCATGGATATACCTGCACTTTGTTGTGAATTCATGCCTACACCATCTAAAACACAAAACAAATTGATATGTCATACACTATACAAGGAAATATAGAATTGTTGATAAGCAAAATTCCAAAGGCAAGATGCATACAGAGCGCATATATTTAAATTTATGAAAGTGTAGAAAGCAAATTATGAACAAAAAATTGCATGTAATTAAGAGGAAAATCACCTTTGGTACTTGTAGACATCACAACAAATAACTATAACTTATCACATATCGCAAGTGCTACATCAATGATTATAACAAAAACAAACCAGCAATAGTTAATAACATATCTCTATGACTAGAAGTGAGCAATAGAAATTGAATAGAGGATTTACACATTCGATGATCTCACCTCATTTCCAAATGTAAGAGTTACCCTACTAATGGAAGAATTCAAAGAACAACTCATCATCCACTACCACTAAATCTAACAACCACCACCAATGTTCACCTTCCTCGACTTACAGCACAGCACCATCGAGTCATTGAAATTGAAAACAACAAAACAAACAAAACATTTCAGTGCCGACTTATGCCTCAGTAACCAATTCAACAAACACATTCAGAGTTTGAATATCTAAAATCTACAAGGAAAAGAAAACAAACATCACCAAACCCTAATAATCAAGAAAGACATGTAGAAATTACCTTTCCACAGGATAATAAGTATCATTTTTCTCAAACTTGATAGTGTTCTCATTACTTGTTCCTTTAACTATAAGAGATGAAGCTGAATATGAGAAATCCCATTTCCTAATTACCGTTCTCATCGTCTGAATCAACCAAGACAACTCCTCTTGCTTTGTGCCTAGCCAAACAGCGGAAGAGAATAAGAAATTGAAGCAGTATAGAGGTAATAAAATGTGAAGAACATGTGCAGAACATTCGATCTGCACAGAAATTATACATAATCATTAAAGAAAACAAATTCAAACCCTCAAATCTAGGTTTATTACAACTTCTAAAGACAAATCTTCATTCATCATATTAAAAAAAATCACAAAATTAAATTCTGACCAAAAATAATTCAAATAAGTGATTGACAAACACTAATCAACACGCTAATCGATTCAAAAAACCAAAAAAAAAAAATCGAAATAAATCTGAAATCTCAATCTACTTAAAATCTGTCCACAAAGACTAATGAAAAACGAACTAGATCCACTCATAAACGCATTGAAATCAGTAAACAAAACCTCATCAATAAAGCGATTACTACCAGAGATTGAATTTTTTAATTTGTGTAATACAGGGTAGGAGAATGATACTTAAAACTTCAACAAACAAATACTTACGGTGATGAGGATGTAGGGTTTCTGATTTGCTTCAAAGGGAAACTTATTCCTCTGTTATATCAACAAATCTTGAGTTAGGGTGTTTTTTTTTAGGGAGGCGCAAGGGATGAAGAAAGGGAGAGGCAGAGGAGAATGAAAAATAGATTATTCTCTTTCTTCTAGAGATAAGGTTAAGTGAAAAAGAGATGTAGGGACGCGTTTTGTTATTTGTGCGTTTCACACAAGTACCTTAACTCAGTTATTTTGTGGTATAGCTGGACGATACACCGATGTAATTGGTCCAAGAATATCTAATGGTTAGCTTCTTGCCATGTGTCAAAAGCAAAATTAATTAAACGGTTCTCATGGTTTCAATAATAGGTGGAGCACCATGTGATATCGTTTAAATCTTTGGGAAGTATGGTCATTTTCATATTTTGTAATATTTACTTTTCCTATTGCCGATAAGGGTAGTTTGGTCATTTTCACAGTCTCCATAATATTTATTGCACTTATTTCCAATAAGGGTAATATGGTCATTTTCACAATAGGTAATATTTCCTTTATTTATTTTTGATAAGGGTAGTCTGGTCATTCTCACAGTCTCCATAATATTTATTGCACTTATTTCCAATAAGGGTAATATGGTCATTTCCACAGTATGTAATATTTACTTTATTTATTTTCAATAAGGATAGTTTGATCATTTTCACAGTCTACATAATATTTATTGGACTTATTTCTAATAAGGGTAATATGCTCATTTTCTCAGTCTGTAATATTTACTTTACTTATTACACTTAATTGGGTAGTCTGGTCAATTTCACTGTCTCCATAATATTTATTACACGTATTTCCAGTAAGGGTAATATGGTCATTTTCAAAGAGAGTAATATTTACTTTACTTATTTTCGATAAGGGTAGTCTGGTCATTTTCACGGTCTTCATAATATTTATTGCACTTATTTCCAATAAGGGTAATATGGTCATTTTCACAGTCTCCATAATATTTATTGCATCGATAATAGGGAGGTGAGAAAAGGAGGGTCCCGCCTAAGAAAAGTAGCAGTGATTCAACTAGGTAACGCAGTCGCGGTGTAGGTTGATGACTCGGGGATATAATCGTAATTAAAAAAATTATACAACGACCGCCTCCGAAAATTTATTATATCTACGACCGTCTTGACCGGTCCACAGTCTGTTGACTGCTATTGAGGGTCGAGGATGTAGGTCATTAAAACCCCCTTCTCTACTAGTGGCCGGTTATGTTTTTTGATTCCTCTTATGCTGAATTCCTCAATTTGATGCCTTACTTTGGTTTACACTCACAAACTTCATGATCGGTTTTGGATTTTCAACCCTAGCTACTAGTTTTGGATTTTCATCGTTATGCCCTTTAGGTTTGGATGGTCAGAAACCCCAAAAATGTTTACTGGTTTCACAACACTAGAGAAGGAATTATAAGGTTAAACAGCAGCCCGTCCATCAACTTTCATGCTTGGTTTTAAATTTTCAACCCCGTAATTCAGAACACGTATGAGGCAGACCAATTGTACCTTGTACGAGGGGAATGAAAAAGTTTGCTCTTTGGATCAGGGTATTAGCATTAGTTGTATTGACAGGCTGAACTTCGTCAATCGTATAAAGTCCCCTGTTTTACCTTACAGATTTAAATAGTTTTTTGGTTTTGGGGCTGTTGTAGTCTCTTTTTTTGTAACTTATCTGCACGTATGGTTCCGTTTTAATAGTTTTTTCTTGTTATATTTGGATGTTGTTCTCTATTAAGACGTCTATTTCTAGGTAGATTCTAATAATTATCGGTAAATATGAGTCAGATTTTGGTGTCTAATTCCATTACTTTACCACAACATGAAGAATCAACCATAGAACCAAGGAAAACAAGGCAGCAATGGTTGGCTATATACAAAAGGTAGCTCTCTCATCATTCTCATTATTTAAGAATCTATATTTCATTTGACTTGTTCATAGTTAGTTATCTATCAGTTCCCCACTCTTATCATTGGCATCCCTGTCATGTTTTTTTCAACAGAGAGTTTTCTCAAAATTGTGTCAAGGTTGCCAGATTGAGGTATTGTCTCCAAACATGTTACAAAGCTTTCTTATTCTTTTAATTTCTTCTAAAGATAACATAGTGTGCCATGCCATCTGAGTTCTGTGGAACATTCCATACAACATAGCATGTTGCTTGTTTACAAAATTGTTTTATTGCCAAGTTTATGTGACTTGTTTTCTAATCTGTATCACTAAATGTTGAACTAAGATAAGCTTTTATGCATATCATGTGTAAATTGAACTACGATAATCTTTTAAGCATATCATGTGTCTTTGTTATCAGTTCATATACAGTATGCAATATAACGTATTATTCTTGTACGAGTTTTTCGATGAACCTGATATAAACTAAAGTTGATAGTACTTGTAACTTGTTTATCTTTAACAGTGAGGATGGTACTGTAATCTATGGTCGTATACCAACGCGGTCTTTTTGGTTGAGAATGGTTCGTGAAGAATGGGGAGTAACAGATGAAGAAATTACAGCTTTAATTAAAGGTCGTTCTCATCATTTTTATATTGAAATTTGTGGTTCGTATATGGGATGCGGGGTTATTCTACGTAACAGTGTGAGGAGCCCAATAGTTGCTTTATCTAGGGTTTTCGATAATCATGTTTCACAATTTTATTCTGAGTTGCGAGGAGTGTTAGTGGGTTTGAAAGTTGCAATCAAGTACAAAATTCGTAATTTTAGCATGATTTGCACTTCTGAAGCTATTCCTCAATATGTTATGCGAAGTTGGTAAAAGAAGAATAAATGTCGTTGTCCAGCAAGAGATGATACTTTGAATGCCGAAAAGAAAAAATATTATTGCGTTGAATGTTCAATGAGTTCATTAGATGAGTATCATGAAGGGGGGAACGCAGACAAAATATTACCACTCATTGATGAAATTTTTACGATGCTTTGGAGTTTAAAGGCTTTATTTATTTTAACATGAGTGTTTCTGAATTGTCAAGAGCTAAAGCTGTTTGTTATCTAGCAAACTCGGGAATGGACCAGGATCTGAGTTTACCTGAAATTGAAGAGGATGAAAAACTAATAGAGATTCTCTACAAAGATGTTTTTGGTCACGTATCCGAGGAGGAAGTGTTGCAGCAACAACAGCTGATGTTGCAGAAACAATGACAAAAGGATGAAAAAATGGTACTCTCTAGATATGTTTAGCTCTTAGTATTGTTAATCCAGTAATTTCTTGTTATTAATCATACTGACATATGCTTACAAACGCATTGCTTAAGTTAAACCTGCATTCGTCTAACATTCTAGATTGAGTTCCGAATGCCGTTAGAGTACATCTTGAGCATCTTTCTTGAAATTACTTGTCTTTTGTCCATATTCAGTATTCTCTTTGACTGTTTCCTTTAAGGCAAAGGCACTTATAATATTTTGCTTTATTAGAATGGTTGCATCTGGTTCTGCATCTTTATTATCGACCAATTAGGGGGAATACCTCCCTCCTTGGTATCTAAACAGTTCCACACATTGAAATCTATTACTTTTTAAATTAGTTTCCCCAGATTTGCTTGGCCTTAGGATATATACTATATTTGTCTGGATCCCTCCCAAGCAGAGTTGGATTTGGAATTTTGGACCAACTTCCATTGATTGTTAGAGACTCCACCACATCATTCGCTCCCTTGATGAAGTTAGTTGCTATTCTGTTTATGGTTCTTCATGCTTGAATGTTACCTGCAGTCCAGTTATTCAGTTTAGTTTGTCTCTAAGATAAGCGGATTTTGTGTGGATTGCTGAAGTAGTTGTTGCAGAAACATTTGTTTACCAAGTGTAGCTCAAGGATATCACAAATGTATCTGATTTGAGGATCATTATTCTCATCCCTGATCCTCAAGATTTTGTGCAGTCTCTTATTTTTGTAAGCTACCCCGAAGTGCAAATTTGCAGTGCAGCTTTCGTTGTTTGTACTGAGCATATTATTTCTTCCTAAAGATTTGTCGCAGAAGAATTTTCCATTGGGGTAGGTTCATAGTTCCAAGGATGTAAAGCATTAAAACTGAATAATTAGACTCCAGCAAAATTCTCAATCCATGGTATTTAAACTGAATTATTGTCCAGTTACCCAATCCATCAAATGTCATTCTCACTATCAATCTGATTAAGATGTTATTTACAGATTTGCTATTATTCCTGGCCAGTGCATTGGAAAGAAAGACCTCTGTATGTGTGGTTGACAAATATGGTGCGGCTGCACTGAGTTTGGATTTGATTTTATCAAACAAACTCCACTGAACAACAAACTTGGAAATGTGTAGGATTTATTCAACTGTCAACTTATTACTTTTTATTCCCAAGATGCACAGTGCACACTTAACCATAATCATGATTGGCTGGGCAAAACTGACTGCCTAACAACACTCGGGTGAATTTCCTTCAAACTTAGGTGAAATGCCTTAAATTCAGGGTGAATATAGAGGCTCCTTCCGCACTCTTGGTGCCGTAGGTCAATCTTTATTTTCACCCTAACTGATTTGCCATCGCGAAGATCCAAGGCATCTGGACTGGCTACATTGTGAAGGTAAACAGTCAACTTTATTTACCTTGGTAATCTTTATTTACCAACTGGTACACCATAGCAGACTTGTAAAGGTTTTTAGGATTTTTGAATGATATAAAACAAAGGATTTGACTACTTCGGTTGGATTCTTCCAATTTCGGTTCAAAAAGATCTTTGAAAATTTGGTTGGGATAATTTTGGTTGGCTCGGTTTTAGAAAAAATCAAACTGATTCCCTACACCAGCTCAAGTTCGTTTAGGAATTTTATTTCTAGGAATATCTAGCTATATTAGGAATCTTGTTTCCAGTTCTGTTTCTAGGCAGATTCTGCCTATAAAAAGGAGTCATGAAACTCATGACCCTTTAGCTTTAGCATCGTGTGAATTCTTAGAGGTCCGAGAGAAACTTTAAAGTTGTGTACAACCTTCAAATTTCCCCATTGTTTTTATTGTTTCTGATACAAAGTCTTGGGTGTTCGTGAGCAGAAACATAGACAGAAGAAGAAGAGTTTGGGAAGTACCATGAGTACAGATCAGTGCGAAGCTCATACAGTAAGCTCCTGTGGTATCTTTTTCTTTAGTTTTATGTGTACGGCGAGCAATCATCAAATCAATTTGACTCTATATTCGTTATCTGGTTTTGTTTTGAAGATAGGGTTGTGAAAAATTAATTTCAACCGGTTATGTTTTTCGATTCCTCTTATGCTTTTGTTTGAGCCTTCTGTATTTACCCTTTCATTTTTTTTAATACTTTTGCATGGCCGTATTTGATTTCTATACTTGCAACCACTTTTACAGAACTGCGACGAGCTTGGGAATACTTATTCTGATAAAGTGATTCGGGCAGAAACACAAAGGCCCTTAACTGAATTTGTAATCTATATTTGTTGTTTTTCTTATTTATTTAGGTCTAGCAATCATCGATTTCAGTTCCTAATTTTGATTCTTTTACTCTGCTTCAAACTTCGTAGGAACAACTAGATCTAACCTCAACAACAGTCGATGGAGAAACTCATTCCGTAAGTTACAACTAATCATCTAATTTACATTTTGGAGTAGTGTTGTGAGTTCCTCAATTTGCTGCCTTACTTTAGTTTACACTTCACAAACTTCATGATTGGTTTTGGATTTTCAACCCTACTAGTTTTGGATTTTCAATCCTGTACTTGACAACATGCATGAGATGGACGGGCTGCTGTTTAACCTTATAATTCCTTCTCTAGTGTTGTGAAACCAGTAAACGTTTTTGGGGTTTCTGACCATCCAAACCTAAAGGGCATTAACGATGGATTGATATTCTGTGTTATCCAGAAATATGATAGTACAGTAGACTTGTTTGGATGACGTAGTAATTTAGTGGTTTCTACATATTTATCATCTATCTTGCACACTTCACAACTTTCATGCTTGGTTTTAAATTTTCAACCCCGCACTTCAGAACACGTATGAGGCAGACCAATTGTGCCTTGTACGAGGGGAATGAAAAAGTTTGCTCTTTGGATCAGGGTATTAGCATCAGTTGTACACTTCACAACTTTCATGCTTGGTTTTAAATTTTCAACCCCGCACTTCAGAACACGTATGAGGCAGACCAATTGTGCCTTGTACGAGGGGAATGAAAAAGTTTGCTCTTTGGATCAGGGTATTAGCATCAGTTGTATTGACAGGCCGGACTTCGTCAATCGTATCAAGTCCCCTGTTTTACCTTACAGATTTAAATAGTTTTTTGGTTTTGGGGCTGTTGTAGTCTCTTTTTTTTTGTAACTTATCTGCACGTATGGTTCCGTTTTAATACAATTTTGAGAACTTGTCAAAAAATCCTTCTCCACTGTTACAAATCCGATACAAACTTTGGGCTTTCTGACCCTCAAAACCTAAGTGCATTAGTGATGGCTTGATATTTCGGGTCATTTAGAAACATGATAGGATACTGCTCAGCTGCTTAATTAGTAGACTTGTTTGGACTATGAAAGATCACCCTGTAAGCTACTACATATTATTTGTTTATTTCTAGACTTGATGCTGTAAGAATTTCAATTTTGTTGTCTAATTCCATTACTTTACCACAACAGGAAGAATCAACCATAGAACCAAGGAAAACAAGGGAGCAACGGGAGGTTATATACAAAAGGTATATAAGAATCTATATTTCATTTGACCTGTTCATAGTAGGTTTTCTATCAGTTCCCCACTCTTATCATTGGCATCCCTTCCATGTTTTTATAACAGGGAGTTTTCTCAAAATTGTGTCAAGGTTGCCAGATTAAGGTATTGTCTCCAAACATGTTACAAACCTTTCTTGTTCTTTTAAATTCTTCCAAAGATAACATAGGTAGGTTGTTGATAATTACGTTTGATATTTACATTGTGTGCCATGTCATCTGGGTTCTGTGGAACATACCAGACAACATATAGTTTACAAAATTGTTTTATTGCCAAGTTTATGCATATCATGTGTAAATTGAACTAAGATAATCTTTTATGCATATCACGTGTCTTTGTTATCTGTTCATATACAGTATGCAATATAACTTATATTCTTGTATTGTATGAATTTTTCGATAAACCTGATATAAACTAAAGTTGATGTTGCTTATAACTAATTTATCTTTAACAGTGAGCGTGGTACTGTAATCTACCGTTATATACCAACGCGGTCTTCTTGGATGAGAATGTGTCGTGAGGAATGGGGAATAACACTTGAAGAAACTACAGCTTTTATTAAAGATAATCGTTCTCATCATTTTTATATTGAAATCTGTGGTTCGTATATGGGATGCGGGGTTATTCTACGTGATAGTATGATGAACCCAATAGTTGCTCTTTCTAGCTTTTTGGGTCATTATGTTTCACAGTTTTATTCTGATTTGCAAGGAGTGTCCGAGGGTTTGAAACATGCAATAAAGTATAAAATTCATAATTTTGGTATGGTTTGTACTTCTGAATATATTCCTCAGTATGTTATGCGATGTTGGGAACAGAAGAATGAATGTTCTTGTCCAGCAAGAGATGATCCCAAGAATCCCGAAAAGAAAAAATATTATTGTGTTGATTGTTCAAGGAGTTTATTAGATGAGATTGATGAAGGGGGGAACGCAGGCAAAATATTACCACTCATTGATGAAATTTTGTACAATGCTTTGGAGTTTGAAGGATTTATATATTTTAATATGCATACTGATGAATTGTCAAGACTTAAAGCTGTTTGTCATCTAGCAAACTCGGGAATGGACCAGGAGCTGAGATTACCTGAAATTGAAGAGGATGAAAAACTAGCAGAGATTCTCTATAAGGATGTTTACAGTCACATATCAGAGGAGGAGGTGTTGCAGTATCAACAGCTGATGTTCCAGAAACATTGACAAAAGGATGAAAAAATGGTACTCTCTAAAGATGTTTAGCTATTAGTATTGTTAATCCGGTAATTCCTTGTTATTAGTCATACTGACATATGCTTACGAACACATTGCTTAAGTTAAACCTGCATTCGTCTAAGATAAGAGGATTTTGTGTGGATTGCCTGCGTACCCCCCTCTAAGATAAGAGGATTTTGTGTGGATTGCTGAAGCAGTTGTTGCAGAAACATTTGTTTACCAAGTGTAGCTCAAGGATATCACAAATGTTTTTGATTTGAGGATCATTATTCTCATCCCTGGTCCTCAAGCTTTTGTTCAGTCTCTCATAGTTCCAAGGATGTAAAGCATTAAAACTGAATAATTAGACTCCAGCAAAATTCTCAATCCATGGTATTTAAACTGAATTATTGTCCAGTTACCCAATCCATCAAATGTCATTCTCACTATCAATCTGATTAAGATGTTATTTACAGACTTGATATTATTCCTGGCCAGTGCATTGGAAAGAAAGACCTCTGTATGTGTGGTTGACAAATATGGTGCGGCTGCACTGAGTTTGGATTTGATTTTATCAAACAAACTCCACTGAAAAACAAACTTGAAAATGTTTAGGATTTATTCAACTGTCAACTTATTACTTTTTATTCCCAAGATGCACAGTGCACACTTAACCATAATCATGATTGGATGTGCAAAACTGACTGCCTGACAACACTCGGGTGAATTTCCTTCAAACTTAGGTGAAATGCCTTAAATTCATGGCGAATATAGAGGCTCCTTCCGCACTCTTGGTGCTGTAGGTCAATCTTTATTTTCACCCTAACTGATTTGCCATCGCGAAGATCCAAGGCATCTGGACTGGCTACATTGTGAAGGTAAACAGTCAACTTTATTTACCTTGGTAATCTTTATTTACCAACTGGTACACCATAGCAGACTTGTAAAGGTTTTTAGGATATTTGAATGATATAAAACAAAGAATTTGACTACTTCGGTTGGATTCTTCCAATTTCGGTTCAAAAAGATCTTTTAAAATTTGGTTGGGATAATTTTTCGCACCATAATCCCGTGCATAAATGTGTCCTCAATATGCACAAATGTTAAGACTTGCGACTTAAATCTTTAGAAGTTGCCGTAGCCAGATCTTTTTTTATTTTTTTGGAAAAGATATAAAGAGATATTTACGTTGATTGAATTTTAGTATGAAAAGATTTCTGGTGTAGTAAAGATAGTGTTCATTTCACTGTATCCTACAAATTAGGTGTAATAGTGTTCATGCTGAGTCAACTGCATCTCCTTACCAAACAAGCACTAGCTTTTGGACTGAGAAAAGGGTTACGACAGCGAACTTAAAAGAAGATCCATCTCTTGCTAAATGAAAGGTCTCAAATCCGGTTGCAAATCCAACAAATTTTGCTAAAGGAACTTTTTCGGTATCAGAAGCTTAGAGGCCTTAGATTTTTACAGGGCAGCAAGTTTTGGCTGCAGAAAATCCAGAAAAGATTGTGAGTGGTGGGCATAAGAAGACGGCTGGTGCAGAAATACCAGCTGCAAAGAGTCCAACTTCTAAGATTTCCGCTGGAAGTGGAAGTCAAAAGAAGAATGATGTAGCAGCAAAGCTTAATGTGAAAGCTCATGGAGCGGTAACTCAATTGAAGTGAATTTAGGGGTGCAGAATTCAGAAAAAGATGGTGAAGGAGAGTGGATAGTTGCTAAAGGTAAGAACTTACCCTCCAAAACTACACGAAATCAGGGATTTTGTAACGCCCGATTTTGTAACAGATTTTTTTTAAGTAACGTTGTATCGACGTTGGTAAATTTGTAATGTTGGATAATCGTTGCAATAAATGATATATGTTACAGAGTTTCAGGAGGGTTGTGGGTAATTACCTTCCTGTCCTCAACTTAAATTTCCAAGTTACATTGTTACCCTCCTTTGCTACTATTAGCGCCTCTATTACTACTATCAGCTCCCACTTTCTTCTCACACTCAAGGGCTACCCAGCCTCCCAAAATTCTGGCTTTTTTCTCCAACATTTTTTTCCCATTATAATTCTTCATTTTAATTACCAAATATCAGAAAACAAAATTAAAATCATCTGAAATTAGTTTTTCATTTAATATGTCTGAAACTTAGAAGAACAATCAGTTGTGATGTAGATAAACAACTTAATACGTTGATAGAAAAACAGTTGAGACATTACTACATCTTATATCTTTCACCTCCGTTTATTTCATATCACACCGACTTCTTGGCATATCCCCGCAGTCGCCATCGATTTCACCAGAAAATTCATCAGATGCAATTTGAGATTCAGTTGCAGGAAACTTCATCAACAAAATTGATTCAACTGATTCTTCTGTGACTCGCCGATTTTATTAAAGATTTAAGTTTAATCGAGTTATCGCATAAGGATTAAGTTTGATTAAGATTTATGAATCTATCGAGATCTCCTGGGTTATCTTCAGCTAATTAAGGTATTTCTTTTATTTTTTTCTTAATCGAGAGTTATTCAACATCTGGGGTTTATTAGTTTTATAAATTGAGGATTATAGATGTTATTGTGAATTGTATTTTACTGTAATATGTTGATACATCTGTGACATTTTTAGGTTTAGTTGATAAACTTAGGTTATTAAAACAATTATAGCCCATAATACATACAAGGGGTTCGAAAATTCATTGATTTTGCAATGGCAAATGGTACTTGTGCAAAAACGTGTTCTTGCCCGTGTAGGAAGTATGAAAATAGACATCGACATGGATTCTCGCTGGTTAGGACCCATATGTATGAGCATGGTGTCGAGAAGACATACACCACCTAAAGCTTACATGGTCAGAGAGCGGATGGTGCTTTAACAAGTCGCTCTAAGGGGAAGGCCGTAGTCGAAGAAACGCCTGATAAGCAATCAGATTGTTTGAATTTCAATGATTCCATTGACTTTTTCTTTTGTATTCATTATGACCATGATGGAACACAAATTATAAAATCACCCTTACAAGATACAGATGTCGAGAAGCGTTATAATAGGTACAAATCGTTAGCGGTAGAGAATTTGTACCCTTCATGTGAAGATAATCTCACAATCCTCTCTCCTATGGTAGAACTACATAATGTGAATAAAACTTATAAAATTTCGGGTAATTGTGTCAACAATTTGTTGGATTTGTTAAGAGAGTGGCTTCTCAAACCTAACAAGTTGTCCAAAAACTATGATGTTATGAGGTCAATGCTTAAGGATCTAGGGATGAAAGCAAAGGCTATTCATGCTTGTGAGAATCATTGTATTCTATATTACGAGGAGAATTAGGATTTAATAGAGTGTCCGATATGCAAAACTCAAAGGTTTAAGTTGAAAGCTACCAAAGATGGTCTTGTGGTGACAAATGAACCTTGCGAAGTGCTGAGATATCAGACGCAATGATGTGGCACGATCGAGCGCAAGTTTCATCTGAATGTATATGCGTCATCCAATCGATTCATCTTAGTGGGCATAAATGAAAATGAAGTTTCCGTTGGTTGTCGCGGAAGTAATAAATGTTTGGCTTGGAATATCAACCGATAGGTTTAATCCTTATGGTGTACAGACTTTGAGTTGGAGTTGTTAGCCTGTGATGCTTGTGGTTTATAATCTTCCGAATTCTATGTGTATGAAGTCTGAATTCCAAATGATGACTCTGTTGATTGTGAGCTTGTCACATGTGCTTTCTTCAAGAAGTGTGTTCTTTGGGAACTTGATTCGTATTGTGCCTTGACTATACGCCATTGTATTGACGTGATGCACACGGAAAAGAACGTCATGGAACGGAGTATCTACACTATCCTTGATAAGGATAAGAAGGCTATTATTGCATGGAATCATCGTGACAAATTGAAGGAGAATAAACTAAAATGTGGAGAGTGGAAAAATAAGAAAACAAAGAAAGGAATAGAGATGGTTCTGCTGTTTGTTTTGAGCAAACAAGAGAAAACTGATTTTTGTCAGATTCTTAAAGATCTGAAAGTTCCCACATGATTTTCGTCGAATATAACTAACAATGTAAATATGGAGCAATTGAATTTAGCAGCTTGAAGTCACATGACTACCATGTGATTATGAGGTACTTATTACCTGTTCTGCTTCAACATGCCTTTCCAGGAGAGAAAGACTTGCGTACTGTGCTTCAATAATTCAGTTTGTATTTTAGAACTTTGTGCTCAAAGGTGCTTAGCATAGATTATCCGAACCAGGCTAAGTGGATGATTTGATAGGCCATATGTGTCCTCGAAAAGTATTTTCCGGCTGGATTTGTTGATACAAGCGTGCACAACATGGTTCATTTGGCTAATGAGGCCTTAGTTTGTGGACATTTTAGGTACCGATGGATGTATCCATTCGAAAGGTGAATTGATATTTTACCATTTTGTCCTTTATTTTTGTATAGAAATTTACACGTACATATTAAATTAGGGCAATCAAGGAGTACAAAAACATCCTAAATAACAATAGATACATTAAAGGGTCAATTACGAAGTCGACTGAAATGGATGACTGTGTTAGATTTTCCATGGAGCACATGAAAAATGTTGATCAAGGAGGTCACAATGAGAATTTGGATCCCTTCTTAAAGGATGAACATGAATTCAGCGATGTGGGTTCTCTGCTTGATAAAAAGACGGTTCAGGTGAACCCTATTCAGTGGATGCAGATACGTCGGTAGGTGATTTTTCGGCATGATCCAGAAGGTCTCGATGTTTATTACAGGTATTCGTTGGTCGTGTTTTGTTTGTACTGGACAATCGTTTATTCTATTTATATTTTAATATTATGTATGCTAAATGTGGGGATTATTGATGAGCACGAAAGTGCGACGCATTTTCACCCATAAATACATTAATTGGGACTCATTTTATCACTAATAAACTTGTTTGTAGGTATTTTTGGAAGAATAAGCTCTTGTGGAGAATTGGCTCGAAAAATTATTATTTGTACCCGGAGGACACGTGTTATTCGAACTCTCACTGTTGGTTAAGGGACACCTCAATTACTAAGGGGCACCTATTGCTATTCACACTCCGGATTTGGTTAAGGGCTGTCCACCTTTCTTCTTTGTTTAAGCACAATTTGGCGGGAAAAGAAACACCTTTCACCTGCGATATTTTCGTATTGGATTTGGACGTGATTTTCTCATAGTTTTTCACGGGATTTGGCTGGTTTATCCTGTTTGACTAAAACAGGAACGTTACTAGAGTTAAAATTGGAAAGAAGAGAAGATTTCTCGTGAACATGGGCAGTATTAAAAACACGATATTTCATTTGATTTTCTGATTTGAATTGGAACGAGATTTCTTAAGAGTTTTACGTGGAATTTGATTGGAAGTATCCTGTTAAGATGAAACAGGAATGGTAAGTTTGTTGGATTCGAAGAAATAAGAGTGAATGTGGCGATGAAATAAAAAAGAGACAAGAGAATATTTCACGTTCTCCATATCATATCCCGAGTAAAACTGAGGCTGGTTTGAGGTGTTAAGTAGTTTGACTCAATATGTATTGTGTTTGGAACGTGTATAAGATAAAAAGGGAGGTTTGACGCCGGTAGAAGCATGCCGCAGATAAAAAAGGTGAATTATTCCCATGAAAGAATAATAAATTGATTACGAAGATTTGGAAGATACTTGGGGAGTTATTGTCGAGACTGTTGGGTATAAAATTATTACTGGGACGTCTTAGAGGATATGGAGTGATTGGGGGCAAGTACAGAACGAAGAACAAGAAGTTGCAGAGCTTTCTGCACCTGCAGGAAGAGAAGAAGACGAAGAACAATAAGCTGCCAAAGCCTTTCGTTAATAAACCGTGGTTTATTCACGGTTTTTCAACAGTCTTTGCAGCGATACATGAACAGTGACAACAACACTGTTTTCATATCGTATACTGCAACAATTATTTACTTGTAACAGTGAATTCTGTGACGTCCACTGAACGTTGCAAACCTTTGTTTTCTTGGTTTTCTTGAATAAAAAAATCATTTTGAGCTATGACTTATATTTTTGAGTGTGTTTTCATCATGAGAAGCTAGACCCCTACACTGGGTCGACGGAGGAAGCTGAACTTCATACATGGGTGAATTTATTTTATTTTCTATTTGACTTTTGAATTAATTAAAATAGAATTATGATTTGATTAAATTGGTTGTCATTCAATTAGATAGGTTATGCTTTGTTTAGATAATCTATGCTTAGGGGATACAATTAATCTTTCGAGAATCTACCTTGGCAAAAATAAGAGTCGGTGTTGTTTTGTTTATTGACCTTTAATTGTTGAGAATAAATAAATTGAACCCTATGTTATGAATACGGTGAAATCCTAGGCCCAGTGAATCTCTCTTCTATTTATTATTTTCTTTAAACCTTTAAATTTAATCTTCGCAAGTCTGAGAGAACGAATCTTAATTACCACTACGAAAACTTTGAAAAAGTATTAATCAATTATTGCTAGAACTGTGAAGCTGATGGGGTTGCAATGGAGGAAGTCGAGATGCAAACCATGTTCCTTAGTTGGTTGTATGAAAAGGTTTGCATTGGCTCTCCTGTTAGTTAGAGCTTCGATCAGAAGACAAAATGGATACAGATTTTTGGCATTACGTTAGAGGTCCGGTCTCTCAGAAAGAGTACAAAATATACCGTGTGAATGGATTTAGTTTTTGTTCCCAAGCAAACCGGGAAAAGGCTAAGACCCAGGATAGTGGTGTCACCGTGGTTGCATCGACTACTTTTAGGAGCTCGAAAAGGGACAAAAGACATGTTACTAACCTAACCCGGTGGTATGGGGTGATCAGAAAAATCCTAGAGTTGAACTATGGCACATTTAAAGAAATTGTCTTCTACTGTGATGGGTGAAGGTAGAGAATGGAATAAAGATCTGTCAGGATTCATATTTGGTAAATCTTTCAATATTGAAAAGTCGTACCAATATTTTAGATGAGCCTATGATTCTCGCTGAAGAGGTTTCCCAAGTTTTCTATTCCAAAGACGTGAAACATCCAGATTGGTGGGTTTTTATTCATACGCTGAGAGGAATGACTGCAGACAAAGACAAAGCAGAGATACCAGGTCGCGACAGTTTTCAAGATATTTTATCAAAGGAACCACATCTAAGTAAATTGCTGAAGCCAAAGCGTCTCCCTAAAACAAATAAATGAAAAATCTCCAATATATGTGCGATCAATAAGTTTCCTTTATAACTATATATATATATATTGCTTGTCATATTGTGAATTTGTTTTTGATTGTCATATGCAGATTCAAATTGCAAGATCTGGTCTTCAATGTATGCAAATTCCAATTACAAGATACTTTGCATTTTATCAGAATGCTGGTCTTCAATATATGTGGATTCCAATTGCAAGATATGAAGTTGTCTTTGGACCTGCGAGCTCTATGTTTTTTCGGTTGTTTCGTAAAATTTGCCTCATGTTTGACTCTAGATTGTGCAATAACAATTTGTTGTTTTTTTCACCACATATTTGCTAACAGATCCCTGTGTAAGTTACTTTATTGTCTCCGCCCCACTTTTTAGTCGCCTATAAATTAGAATATGTTATTTCCACCCAACATCTCCTTTCATCACTACCAAACAAACACTCCCTTTCCCAACAAAATCATCTTCTTTGGGAAAGTAGTTTATGTTTTCTACTCAAAGACAAAAAACCAGCAGTTATTAGTTGCTCTTTAATAGTTCAGAAGCTGGACGCACAACAACAGAATCATCTTTAATTTTAGTTGCTTCTGAATCTTTGAGTAAACCATACTCTTCAATCTTCATCTACACAGGTATGGGTTTGTATTCTTGTAAGTGATGTTTTTCTTCATCTTCCTATGCATGATTGCATAAAATTGGATTCTTTTTTTAATGATTATTTTTTCTTTGTTGCAAAGAAAATGCAAAGAAGTGTAATAGCACTCAATGTATTATTTTATTTTATTTACTCTGTTTTGTGGTACACTATCTAGTGTGAACACTTTGTTTGTGTTGGTGGTGTGTGGTTTATTTAAGAATTAAGTGTAATCATGATATGGGTTTTGTTTGAATTACATTATTATACTATGAAGATATGTTTGATTTAAGTTTTGTGTTTGTTGTTAACTTTTTCTTATTTCTAGGGTTTGATCTGTTTTTGAGTGAAAATGCAGATTGTTTATGTTCTTGTTTCTAGGTTTCAATCTATTTTTGAATGAAAATGCAATTTTCTGACATACTTTTTTCCTAAAGTAATTGTTTTGCAGCAATACTTTTTATACAATGTTGTATGGCGTCAAGGAGGAGCCGCAGTCCTGATTCATCACATCGGAGGGAGAGAGACAGGAAAGGAAAGAATCCTAGCTAAGGTATGTTGTTTGGATGATGAACCAGAGGTAGGTAGCTCCAAGGATCCTCTTGTTGAGACTTGTAAACTGATTGATCTCATGACCCCTAAACAGTTGAAACAACTCCAGAAGCATGTGAACGACTTCTTCACATGTCATGATATATGATCAAAATTAAAAAGGAAGAGTGTCACGCCAGAGGAAGGCTGCTGAAAAAGCTGCTTTGCAAGAGGAGTATGACAAGTTCAGAGACGAGCAGTTTCCTCGTGCACATGTATTACTTGCAGCAAGTATGCCGCAATATCCTCCAAGAGTAGATTTTCTGGCCTCTGATGACGAATCATAGGCTGAACCAGATTGGGAACCTTTTTCAGCATGTACCTGAGACATACTCACCAGATTAGGAGATAGAGCAGCTCGCGCAGGCTGATTTAGA
This sequence comes from Papaver bracteatum, assembly GCA_023529315.1. Classification (NCBI taxonomy): domain Eukaryota; kingdom Viridiplantae; phylum Streptophyta; class Magnoliopsida; order Ranunculales; family Papaveraceae; genus Papaver; species Papaver bracteatum. The sequence continues at coordinate 337,798 of JAJJWX010002710.1, forward strand.
GGAATAAATAGAAGCTGCCAATTGGCATGAATTTCTCATGGGGCATGTTGATCCAGAAGAGGAGGAATATGCTCAAGCACTAGTGGATGCTGAAGATAATGTCGATGATGATGAAGACTATGAGGAACATGAGACAGGTGAAGTCATCGACGAATACGAAGAGGATGAAGAAGAGGAAGATGAAGATGAGGAAAATAATGGATATGACTTCTATGGGGAAGATTCAACAGATGATGACTGAGGATGATGGATTATAAGATTTTCTAACTGCTGATGGATGAACTAACTTTTTGGGGGTATATATATACTTAGTGGTGATACCTAGGGGTATATGTTTTGGTTTACTTTTCGGTATATGGTTAACAGAACAGAACAATTGCTATGTTGATGACTGTATATGTACGACGACGGTATACTTTTTGTTCAGAGATCGCTATGTGGATGTGATCTATGTTTTTCTGTTTTCCTATAGCACACCCTTTGAGACATTTTGTGTGTGATGTGTATATAATATATATATATATATATATATATATACATGTGTGTGTGTGTGTGTGTGTGTGTGTGTGTGTGTGCTTGTTAAAAATGGAATGAACCTGTTTCGGCATGGGTATTTTCGTAAAATTTGAAATCAAAGAAAAAATTTAATGCACTTGTTCCGATAGGGGTACTTTCGTAATTTATGAAATCACCGAAAAATTTGATGCACCTGTTCCGGCAGAGGACTTTCATAATTTTTGAAATCACCGGAAAATTTGATGCACTTGTTCCAGTAGGAGTATTTTCGTATTCTTTTAAATCAAAAAAATTTGATGCACTTGTTCCGACGGGGGTATTTTCGTAAATTTTGAATTCAAGGAAAATTAAATGAACTTGTTCCGCCAGGGGTATTTTCGTATTTTTTTAAATCAAGGAAAATTAGATGCACCTGTTCCAGCGGGGGTATTTTTGAAATTTTTGGTAATCTTACAAGTTGAGTTCCATAATAGGTTGCAGAATCCACTAAGGAACTAACCAATATGATATTTGACATCTCAAACCTAACCTGGACGTGAACATTGGGTCTATATATGGTAATCTTGCAACCTGAGTTCCATAATAGGTTGCAGAATCATCCAATCTGATATCTGAAATCTCAAACCTCACCAAGACACGAACATTGGGTCTGTATATGGTAATCTTGCAACTTGAGTTCCATAATAGGTTGCAAAATCCACTCATGATCCATCCAATCTCATATTTGGCATCTCAATCAATGAATGGATGAGAACACTAGGTATGTATATAGTAATCTTGCAACCTGAGTTCCATAATAGGTTGCAGAATCATTCAAACTGATATTTGAAATCTCAAACCTCACCTAGACGAGAACGTTGGGTCTGTATATGGTAATCTTGCAACCTGAGTTCCATAATATGTTGAAGAATCATCCAATCTGATATTTGAAATATCAAACCTCACCTGGACGAGAACAGTGGGTCTGTATATGGTAATCTTGCAACCTGAGTTCCATAATAGGTTGCAGAATTATCCAATCTGATATTTGATATCTCAAACCTCGCTTGGACGAGAATATTGGGTCTGTGTATGGTAATATTGTTATCTGAGTTCCATAATAGGTTGCAGAGTTATCCAATCTAATATTTTACATCTCAAACCTCACATGGACGAGAACATTGTGTCTGTATATAGTAATCTTGCAACTTGAATTCCATAATAGGTTGAAGAATCATCCAATCCGATATTTGAAATCTCAAACCTCACCTGGATGAGAAAATTGGGTATGTATATGGGTAATCTTGCAACCTGAGTTCCATAATAGGTTGAAGAGTCATCCAATATGATATTTAACATCTCAAACCTCACCTGGACGAGAACATTGGGTCTGTATATGGTAATCTTGTAACATGAGTTCCATAACAGGTTGCAGAATCCACACAGAATCCATCCAATATGATATTTGACATCTCAAGCCTCACTTGGACGAGAACATTGGGTTTGTATATGGTAATCTTCCAACTTGAGTTCCATAACAGGTTGCAAAATGCATTCAGGATCCATCCAATATGATATTTGACATCTCAAACTATGAATGAACAAGAACATTGGGTCTGTATATAGTAATCTTACAAGTTGAGTTCCGGATATAATAGGTTGCAGAATCCACTAAGGAACCATCCAATCTGATATTTGACATCCCAAACCTCACCTAGACGTGAACATTGGGTTTGTATATGGTAATCTTGCAATCTGATTTCCATAATAGGTTGCAGAATCCACTCATGATCCATCCAATCTAATTTTTGACATCTCAAACTATGAATGGACGAGAACATTGGGTATGTATATGGTAATTTTGCAACCTGAGTTCCATAATAGGTTGCTGAAAAAGCGGAAGTCTAACAAACACACCTAATATTTCGCTTAGCAATCTGTATGGACAAACTCCAATATACTTTCGAGAGAATCAACTAGACAGTCAGACTCAATCTCAAGAAAAGTATATCCAATTGTTGTATCTCTGTTTCACAATGTAATCTGTAAATCAAAAAAATAGAAATCTGTGAGCCTGATTATTATGTGAAACAACTTGAACGGTACCAAAGACCAATGTTCAAGTGTCAATCAATATAATCAACAACCAAAGGTTGGATTCACTAATTGATTGAACTACGCAGAACCTATGATATTTCCATTATATAACAGAATATAATGTAGAAAAAAAATAACATACACACCAGAGATTTTGTTAACCAGGAAACCACAAATGCAAAAAAAACCCGGGACCTAGTCCATATTTGAACACCACACTTTATAAAGACGTTACAGATACTAGCCTACTACCAAGCTTACTTCGGACTGGAATATAGTTGAACCTTAATCAATCTCACACTTAAGGTACATTTGCATTCCTTACGCCTCTTGAACCATGCCAAATTCTGCGCACTTGATTGCCTTAGATAATCTTACCCACAACTAAGAGTTGCGACGACCCAAAGTCGAAGACTTGATAAACAAATTTGTCTCACACAGAAAAAACTATTGTATCAAGGTGAACAGGAACCGATGATAAACTGGACTTATATTCCCGAAGAACATCCTAGTATGAACGAAATAAGATATTGTGGAATAAAAACGATGAGACGAAGATGTTTGTGACTACTTTTCAATCTTGCCTATCGGAGAATAAATCTCGAGCAAATCTTAAAGAAGATAGTACTCAACCACGATATAAAACAACAAGATCAGAACACATAACTACAGAGAAATGGTTGGGTCTGGCTTCATAATCCCAATGAAGTCTTTTAGTCCTTAACCTACAGGGTTTCATGAAAAATCTAAGGTTAAAGGAGAATCGACTCTAGTCGCAACTAGTATCACACAAGAGGTATGGGGATTAGGTTTACAAATTGATATAGTTCTCCTTTATATAGTCTTCAAATCAGGTTTTGCAATCAATGTTGCCTTGGTAACAAAGCATTCAATATTCACCGTCAAATGAAATCCTGATTAGATTCAAGCTAATATCCTTCAAACATTAGATCGAACTTAGATTGTTACACACAAATGAAATGTACCATCATTTAGATAAAGGTAACTGTACCTAAACGTGTAAACTTAGTTGGTTCAACAATAGTTAACCAATGGTTAGCGATATTAGCACTTTCATATCAACCTTATTCATCTTTATCATAACTAGTTCAAATGACTCAAATGAAACTACCTAGAGAGTTGTTTAATTATTTATATTCGCATAGAAGTATACAAGACACAATTAAAGAAAAATTGATTTTGATTCACTCGAATCATTTCATGAACATTATATCCACGGTTTGCAAAAGACTGCATTCCTTATTATATAAATGTATTAGTTCATGAACAAACCAATTTTAGAACATAACCTACTTAAGTATGCAAACGGGTACACATATCTAAGTAGCCGGACTGAGTTTGGTTACGCCATTACGCTTACAGGTACACATACCATTTTACACTTCCAAACTCCAGCAGAAATTCACGGAACTTGAACTTACGCCGGTACGCATACATAGTTCCCGGACTTCCAACAACCAACTAGTACACGTACGGGTAACCATGGTTCATGGTTTTGGACTTTACACAAATATAAATACATGCTTTGTTTATATCCAATCATGGTTGCATGTTCTAAACCCTCATATCAATCATTGAAACAATCTTAAAAGATGACAATATATGACTCACACAAACTATTAGCTTCAAAGCAATTTTCAAGTGATCGAATGATCAATAAAACATTCCTAGTCCACATCAAATGACTGTCTCACACAAATCATGTAAGATATTACAAGGCGATTTTCACATGATCATCTTTTGACTTTCGTCAAGAATAAAAGATAAACTTGGTTAAAGTGAAAGCTTACCAACACTAGTGGAAAATGGAAGTTAAACCACTACCAGGATTAGAGGTAATATCACAAAAAACGAATGTGTTCATCAGTTGGAATCTGGAAGTGGTTTTTTCCAAAACGACTGTGTCACACAGAAGCTAAAATCTTCAAAAAAATCACTTTCTCTGATAGTCAATTGATTCTACTGATAGAAACGGTGGTTTATATCGAATATATATTTAACAAAAAAAAAGGATTTGATTCAGCTGAATCTAAAGCTGAGTCAACTGAATCTGAATCTAGAATCAAACCAGTAGGAATGAGTTTATAACTGAATTTTACAAAATTAAATTGAGACTTTAAAACTTGATGTATTAAAATGAGTTTGTTAACAACTTCTATTATCATACCTTATAAGTTCTAAATATGAAAATTTCAACCATAAGTAAAAAATGTTCAACCTACATTCCTTTTACACACTTAAAAAATCAAAAAGCTTCAAATTCTTCCATGTGAGCTAGCAGCTTACCACAGACAACACTTCATTTACTAGCAAACTTGACAAATCAAAAAGCTTCAAAATATTCCATCACTCCAATCTTAATATGCAATTAAAAACCAAGACTATATCACTGAACAACCACTTGACACCTTCACCACCTACACCTAAAATTATCCACTGAAATTGAAACATACTGAAAATAAATGAATTGCATCTACTTCGCATACAAAACCAAGAAAAAAAAAGAGAAGATTGCACAAGAATTACATATAATGATTCCAACAAGAGACTAAAAATATTATAGAAATAAGGATCCTTGTCTATGGCTTCCTAGTTTCGACATTTCAAACAAAGAAAAGCAAAAACCAGATTCAGACTTGTTTTATCAACAGATAAATAAAAAAAATTAAATTCTCGTCAAACACAGGAAGTCTAAGGCAATACTGACCTTCAAAAAGAATGTACTTGCCAACTGCCATCTAAAACCTGTTATTAGTTATATATGTCGTAGAAGTTCTGTATCAGGGTTTACGATTATGAACTTTTTATGCAACCACCAAAAGGTAATTTAATGTTTGAGATCGAAATGCATTACCGAAGAGCAATTAAAGAACCAACCCTCGAGTTACACAACATTTTCATACTTGAATTACCTAAGGAACTCAGATAAGCACATGAAGAATACAACCCCAACACTCAATTCACATCACATCAGTAGTTTAGTCATTCAAGAATATTTGTGCTAATGAGTTCACCTACAAAGAAGAAAACTTCCATTTGTAAACAATCAAAATAAGTATTAAAAACCACATTCACAAACACACTACATGATATACAAGAACATAATGAAGTTTGTTTTTCTATTACCATGGATTATGTGGCAAGTTGGATGTGAATTTAACACAAACAACACCACTGTTACCATGACTCCTCCGGGTCATTTCTAATTTGTTTATCAACTACAAAAAGAGAGGGTTTCTAAATAAGAAAACTAAAACCAAGTATTACAAATATGATAACACTAACGCTGGCAAAGCGTAGAGCTTCTGGAATGTTTCACCTAAACAGGAGCTGCTGTTTGGATGACGATCAACCATATAAACATTAGATTGAGTAGTTAAATCAAACCAAGTGTACCTAAACCCAACTGGTTAAATGACACATCCACATGTTAAAGATGACTATCCAGATTTTAGCATATGTATGTACACAACAATGTCAAAGCATAAACTATTGAACCGCTGCATCAACAGACCAAGTTTATGGATGAACCATATATTGAACCAATGTTGAGTTGGATATATATGATGTGCTGGTCATATCCACATGCTCTCTCCAGAACCATTTGAAACAAGTTTATAGATGAACCGTATATTTAGAACTATAACTCAAGGGTCTATGAAGAATATTCCATACTCATGATAACAAAAAAAAAAGTCTAAGAAGCAAAATACAGTCAGTAATCTAATTATATTCATTCAAAGGTATTTTTGATAAAGCTTATTTTTTTAAACCTGAAAATTAAATAAAAAAATCTCAGTAATTTATCATATGAAGTACTGGGGTATAAACTATAAAAGCATTCAATGACTAATTGAAATCTCAGGGATACAGAGAACGCATTATACTTACTTTGCCAAATTTCTTTAGCATCTTTACAAAATGAAGCATGTTTAAGTTCCTGAAACAGTACACACACCTGTTCACTATGACCCGGTTGAAAGTAACCCAGCAGTCTGCCCACCGGAATCAAACACACCAATGGTCCAGCACAAGCGCTAACTCTGAAGTGATGAGCTTTTTGTCACCTGTTTCAAACCAAATATAATCCTTTATTTTATCTGCACAACGAAAACGGAGACGTGAATTTATATTGATCCTTTTCTTACAAATTCACCTCCAAGTTCATATAGCATCCAATGTTTGGGTTTATTAAGCGTCTTCGAATGCTTCTTCAATCCCCTCGCCTGAGAATTTTCATACAGTCAGGAGATGATAAAAATGTATGTATCTATTTATGAGAATATGGCATGCAGATTCGAATGACAACTCTAGTATTATAATTGTTCATACAATTCAAAATTAAATGAAAAATAGTATATATTTCAACAAGCATGCTTGAAATATTCAATATTCTAATATTGTTTCCTATTAGACTTCTATTACGATTCTACTATCGTATAGGTTTTGTAGCCAACTAAATTTACAGAAACTTTGTTCTTTTAATGTGTGTATACCAAAAGAAAACAATTACCATCAAGTGGTATGTAGAGAGGCAGTTTCAGTGCAATACCACACAACATACTCCCAAGTTAATAAGATCAATTTTATCTCTTGAGTCTCCATGTATACCTTTTGACTACCACAACATCGCTAATTGGTTACGTTTGTGGATTCTTTAAGGCTATCGACCTGAAACTAAGCACAACACTATTGCCAACATAAAGCTCATTATAAACTAACCTCGCGCTTTGTATTATAGCTACCAAAGTAGCTAAAACAATGGCAGTCTGAGAAAAGAAGTGAACCATGCCTCCACCTTTTCTCTAAAAATGTGTTTCAATTTGTTGAAATCCTTAGTCGGGTGATGGACGAACATATGGTAATGATAATATTAGGGATTTGCCATCTCTTCCTCCATCGGCGGACGTATGATAGGAGGTAGCTTGATCGCGTTATCTTGAATCCGCGCTTCTAAGAGTTCTATGACTTCATTCATCGGAAACGGGAAGTCTGGGATGGTATATCCATATTCTTGCACAGGGGTTTTGCCCGCTCCCTTTCGAGATGAAGTCGTCTTCGTTAGAGCTGCACGCTTTGGTTGCTTCTCTTGTTCTGAAGCTTTATTCTTTCCTCTTTCGCCCACCACGCTCATACAAGGACCGGTGTTATACTGCTTGTTGATGAGACGCCTGCTTCCCCGACTCTCATGTGCATCTTCGTTTTGAATAATTCTGGTTCTTTCTAACAATGATGGTGCCGTTGTGTCCGATCTCTTAGCGGCTTCATGGAGCTCAGAAAATGTTTGAAAGCCCAGATTCTCTAACAAAGCATGGTATATGGGAACCATTCCGTTAATGCATAACTCCACCAACTGGCGTTCGGTGACATTCAGATCATGACAATCCAACGCTTGAATCCTAAACCTCTTAACGAAGTCATTAGGATGTTTGTTGCTCCGTTGAAAGATTCTTCCCAAGTCTGAAAAGGTGATCTGCTCAGACACGAAGAAATACTTCCTGTAGAAGGCACTGACCATCTCACTTAAATTGTATATGTTGTTAGGTGCGATGTTGTTGTACCAGGTGTACGCTCTTCCAGTAAGTGACTTTGAGAACTCTTTTAGGCGGAGAACATGATTATACTCGTGTTCCCCTAAAGAATCCAAAAATCTAGAGATGTGTTCACGAGCGTTACCAGTACCATCATAAAGGGGAAACTGAGGAGAGGTGTACCATCTTGGAAGGGGAATCCGTTGTACATCCTGAGGGTATGGTGGTTGATGATGGTGCATGTCCTATGGATTTCCTTTGCCCCGGTTTTGGAGGAGTTGCTTCAGGTCTTCACGCGTAATAAAGTTGGATGGCTGGTCCCTTTCTCTTGGGCGTTCAGGAGTGTCACAAGATTCTTTATCCAAAATCAAGGGTTTGAGTAAATATCTTTAGAACTCTATAACTCTTCGTCTCTGGTGTTGATTGAGGTAACTAATCGACTGAGAGTTGTTTCAAAAATACAGAGTTCAAAAAAAAAATGTTCATGGAGAATTGAATCCTTTCAGCTAGGCATTTACACGAACAGTTAGACTGTTGAAGATAATAACCCAAAGATCAGTGCCAATAGAGCTCTACTAAATATCACAATTGAGAAAATCCCGAAAACAGTTTACTAGAAATGTGTAAAATCAGTCTGTCATTCTATCAATTGGTACAAACAGAAAACCTAAATACCAAATTAGGAAAAAAAGTAAAACCAAATCCCAGACATAAAAAATTATAATGGAAAAGATTTATAATTTAGTAAGGTACTGTCAATTAGCATGTCTATAGATAAAATTTCTAACCAATACTTATATTAAAAAGTTTTTTGAACCTATCATAGGTTCGTCCCTGCTCATTTGCACATAAAGATAGCTAAATTGACAGTGTAGACAAAACCCAGATTGAAGTTTAACCCATAAAGTGATGGAAATGTTATACCTGTAGATCCAACTGAACCTGAGAGTCTGTTACATCACAAAAAAATAGAAAAATAATTAAAACCGTATTATCAAAGAATTTAAAAAGAGAAAAAGAAAATTGTTTTATGAAAAACCATAACTTTACCTTATGAAGTTTGAGAAAGAGAATATGGTTACAGAAGAACTCTACCAGCACCCCAAGATCTTCTTAATAAAAAAAAAGTAAGAAAATAATTAATACCCTAAAATCAGTGAAATTGAAAAACAAAACACAAAAGGGTAAAGAAAATCAATTGATAACGACAAATTAAACCCAAGAGAGTTTCAGATCTACCAGTTGACTTATCAAGACCGAACCTTGATACAAGATCCTTGGCATATTTTTATTGAGATAAGTAAATTTCATCCTTATGTTGTTGAATTTGTAATCCTAAAAAGAACTGTGGTTCACCGACATTGCACATTTACATATACTTGAGCAATGACAACATCTTTCCCACTCTATTTGGTAAACAAGGTTTTATCAGCTCCGCCTCTCGAAAAACCTTTCCTAAGAAGGGAAGTAGTTAGTTTTTCGAACCAGGCACGAGGTGCTTGTTTTAACCCATATAATGTCTTTTTACAAAATGAGCAAATTTTTCTTCAGATAAACACCAAAGTTATTAAAGCAAGGAGAAAATTAAACATTTGGAAAAATGTCTGGTGGGGAAATATAACTTTCTACCAAACTCACCAAAAAGCTTTCAAGGTGGTAGTTCACAAAGAAGACAAAATTCATGATCTTATTTTCAATCGCAGTGGAAAATCAAATTGAAGTCTCCCCAACCAGTAGAAAGTCTGATGAATTACTTACTAGGTGACACCCTCATGGATTTATTGAAGGTGAAGATCAATTGCTGAGAAACTCCAACATTTACACTTCGAAAGAGGCTATAACCGGTTGAGGAAACATAATTCCTCTGGTCCTGTGATTGATTATAAATACATGTGGAAAAAACTAGTTCCTTACAAAGTTCAGTTTTTATCTTGTTTTGTGGTCAATAACATCATCCTAAAAATTGATAACGTTAATAAGAGAGGGTGTCAGATAGATTATTATAATAATTGTGTATGTTTTAGGAAGGAGGAATCATCTGATGCTGTAGTATGATTTCTTAAAGGATGTTTGAGAGCATTTCTCGTCTATGATGTACCTCAATTGGAACATCAAACTTCAATTCACAACCAATTATATTGTTAGCCTATCCTCGCGAGAAATGCTCTGACTATGAAAATTTGCAGTTTACTGCTATTTATAATCATTTGGGTTTTTTGGAAAGAGAGGAGAAAAAGAGTAATGACAAAAGATAAAATCCGAGATGTAAAATCAATCATCAATGAAGCAAAGATACTGATTTTCCAATGGTGTTCGAACATGAAATGGTTTTTCGGAGTCAGTTTTGGTGACATAATTAGAAATTAGGACGCAGTAAAACAAAAGGCATGTTCTTTGATAAAAGGTTGTTGTAATTTGGGCCTTTTTGGTCTCGTTTCTATTTCTTTTTTCATTTTTTTTTTTTTTTTTTTTGTGGACAATCAACAATTCCAATTTATTCATATCAAAATTGTGATTACATGATCGCTTACAAGAATAACAAAAACATCAAAATACAAGATAATCAACACCCTAATACAAATAAAGATATCAATTACAAGTATATCGCGAAGAGAAAGAGCCATAAACCGCAACGATATCCAATTTACAGCGTATATGTAATAGGGAAAAATGATGGTATAATCCTAATCGATTAGACCATTTAATCTGATTTTCATCTTCTTGAATAAGAGATGCTCCTAAAATAAAGGAGTAATTCGCCCATAATCTTGTAGATCCAAACATACCTGGATGCCCCAAATCCCTTTGATTGAAACTGGATTTAAAGCAATACCGTGTTGAAACAACGATGTTTTTGTATCGATAATAGCAAGCCACGAACCAGCGATCAAGGTTTGAATAAATCGCCCTCAAAGCGAAGAGAAAATCGCCCAAATGGCGAAGAAAATTCGCTCCGCCCAAATGGCGACGAAAATTGGCTCCAAACAACGAAGAAAAATGTCGAAAGACATAAAAACTAATAGAAAAAATAGTTTTCTTTTTTCATCAGTAAAGCTAAACTTTCTTTCTTGCATCGAGAGAAAAAAAAACAAAACAAAACCGACTAGATGACAAAATTCCTATCAAAAATGCCAAATAAGGGCAGTTATTATCTTCTAAACCTCGACGAAAATGCCAAATAACAAAATGTCAAGTAAACAGGATGATAGTAGACTAATGGGGCACACCCTTATTGGGAAACTTCTGGGCCTATCCAGAAGGAGTGATATTCAGTAGCCCAACAAATCCTTGCCAGTCCAACAAACAATTCATTGCATTCACAAGACTTGCTCAGGTTCCATATTCCGCCCATTTACAAAACACTTCCTCTACTCGTACACAACCTAGATCTCATATATCCACCGTCGTTTCACACATATGATGGAAAGGTTGCGAGTGCAGGTGACCGACTCATGGATATATAGGCTGTATACGGGACACACTGAAACGTGCACTCATGACTTATCCACCGTCTTTTGTTTTTTTGGGTCCAAACGCGTGTACACATCAATAACAACTTCTATTTCTACTTTGTTACTTCTTCTTTTTCTTATCCTTCTCATTTGTGTGATCATGATGCGATAGTTTTGAAATTTCTTCTTCCTATAAGTAGTGGTACTAGTGCATGACGAAGATATATAGAAACTGATTCTGCAACCAATACAAAAATAAAATAAAAAAATTATTCGGTTATATATTTTTTCTTCACCTTTCTTATTTATATGGTCCACAGATTAAACACTATCCACACACTATCCAGACAACAGAGAGAGGTTGTTGATCACCATGGAAATGACAAGTTTTCTGGGAACCACATCATCAAACTCATTCACGAAACCCATCATAAACAGCAACTTCTCCGTTTCATTACCAGTAAACACATCTCGACGCGCACTCACCTTAACATGTAAGTTATCAGCAACATTTTAATTCCCAAGTTTCAATATTCTGCTCCTTCATAGTTTTGTTTGTAATCTATGTGTTTTTCTTTTCAATATGAAAGCTTGTACATTATGTGGTTCATCATGCAGTGTGATTGCTTAATTACCTCCAAAAGTGGAACCACACACAGGGCCTTCAAATTCAAAATGACCACTTCATATTTGGGTCATGGTCAAATCAAGATGACTTGGATAGACCGTTGGTAATCCTGAGTTAATAATTAATCAAACCAGTCTTTAACTTCTTTTGTGTTTGTTAATTAACAGGTTTCCATTCCAAACCTTCTTCACAAGATGAGGACAACAACAGCATGCCAGCAGTTCATGCTGATTGGAGGTCTTTTAGAGCCAAACTGGTCACTCGCGAGCGATCATCAAAACCACACGGAAAATCAAATTTGACGATGAATCATAAACCCGTTGATGAACGTCAGGAAAATGCAACAAATGAAGCCTCATGGGCGCACATTCTCCAGGAACCCGAACAGGGTTGTTTGCTTATAGCCACTGAAAAACTCGATGGGAGCAACATTTTCAAAGGAACGGTGATCTTAATATTGTCGATCGATTCAAAGTTCTCCACAGGAATTATACTGAATAAACCATCATCAATGACAATAACAACAGTTATAGATACAATGGATGGACCGTTATACTTCGGTGGACCATTAGATGAAAAATTTGTTTTGGCGAGTCTCAAGAAGAAAAGTGATGATGATGAGATACTAATGAGGAGTGGGCTTTTCGAGGAAGTGATTGAAGGATTGTATTATGGGACTAAGCAAGAGAGTTTGTGTTGTTTAGATGAAATGGTCAAGAGAAATGAGGTTGGAGTTGAAGACTTTAGAGTTTTCGAAGGGTATTGTCAGTGGACTAATAAAATACTAAGAGATGAGATTAGAACCGGACACTGGAAAGTTATAGCTTGTAGCCCCAACATATTTAGTCCACTTAATTCTGCAGAATCTAAACACAGCTACGGAAACACTTAATTCTGGAGCCAAATTAAATTTTGTAGAGATGAATTCTCATAGATCACAGCATATGATTGTACCCCACTTGTATCCGTGTGGGGGATTTTTTCTTTCATTTTATGTCTAATTTGTCTAGCTACCTACCAATTTGATGTCTAGTTTGTCTAGCTACCTGGACTTGTGTAGGTCGCATGCCACTTCTTGTTAATCTTAGGATGCTTAATGCATGCACACCTGAAGTCAGGGGATTTTGTATTTGCACAAAATCGAAAGTTTCATTTACCATGTTGTCTGCAGAAAAACACCATTCTTTCCTTTTTAATCGGCAAACATAAGAATTCTATAAAGAAAAACACCACCCAGTGAAAGACACATTTATGTCGACTGGATTTTATCATGCATAAAGCTTTGCAATTTGTGCGTGGTTACATATATGTTCGGAATTTTTTTGAGTACAGGCATTCAATAACGAAAGAAAAACACCACTTTTTTTTTTTTTGGTCGGAAAATACAAGAATTTTATACGGAAAAACATCACTCTATAAAATGAGACATTTATGTAATTTTAATAAAGAAAAAACACCACTCTGTAAAAGATATATTTATGTTGATTGAATTTCAGTACGGATGAAACTTGCAGTAAAAATAGGCTCATGTCACCTCTATTATATCCTACAAAAAAAAGGTGCATTTGGGTTCCTACATTAATTAATCTGTATGAATATTTCCAGGGATCAAGAGGAGAAAACCTATCCATATCCTAATTTTGTATGGTGTTTTCACTATTAAATTTTTATAATACAATTAAGAATACATTTTCTTTGAAAAAATCCACTTTTTACATTCTCACATAAGTGTCCATGCAAAATAGCATTTCATCAAGTTGTTTAACTGATCAATTATTGTTCACTGCCAAAATTAAAACATGTCTAATAGTGGTTGACTTAAAACTGGGCTAAATGTTTCTCCAAAATCAACTCCTTCTTGGTTATTATAGCTTTGTGTTGCTAATCTAGACGTCTATCAACAGTGGCATCAAATTTCAGTTTTACTTTATACACCCACTTACATCCAAGAAAGTTCGTTCAAGCAAAACATAATCCCAAGTCTCATTCAACATAAGAACAGTATTCTCATCTTTCATACAAAGCATCAAATTTTCTTATTTACATGCTTCACTAAAAGATTTTGGCTCAGTTATAGTATTTAACAAACCCGTGAAGCAGTAGAGACATGGTGCTTAACTGAGTGATGCAAGATAAAATTTGAGAATTGTTTAGGTTTTAAAATTCCTCACATTGATCTAGTAACAGAAGAATGCAGATCAGAAGTAGATGGACGTAAGTTAAAATCTAAAGATTCTACATTAGAATTTGCAATGGAAGAAGAAGAAATATTATAGTAAAAATTAGATTCATCAAAAATGACACGCCTGGAGATGTGAAGTTTGTGAAAGACATGATCAAAACATGTGTATCCTTTTGTTTATAGGTGAAAATAGTTTCTGTTGATTTTGGTAATTTCGAGTGTGTACGGGTGAGAAACGATTTAAACCCTAAACAATGTACTGCAAGGGAGTACTTTTAAGTTCGAGAGATCAATCTGTACAAGTCCAGCCTAAACCAAGAAATGGCCGTTCCGGACTTGCTTAGGTCACAAAGTGGAGGAGAATGGGTTGGTTTTGGGGAGGGAATCAAGGAAAGTGGTGAGACCAGAATAGTCGATTCTGGAAGAGTAGTTGGGTTACTACGACTTGTTATCAAAAAAAATGAGAAAGCTAACAAGGTGAGCTAGCAAGTAAGTATTTATGAGTGTTGTATCTCCCGTATGAACTTGTTGTTCAATGGAAATAGGTAAGACATATTTATACAAGTCGGAGTAAAAACGTACCCTGGTCTCATTAAGGAGTGGGGAAGTAAATGGGAGGAGGTGGTAACCGTATGCATGGAATTGATGTCCATAAAGTGGTTAACGCATGAAACTGGTTTTCATGGAACTGTTGACGTTATGGAATTGATGTCCATAAAGTTGTTAACGTATGTACTTTATGTCCCATGAACGTTTCACACATAACTTCCCACATTTACTAACCGCCTCACCCTTATGACACTTCCTTATGACGGGCGTAGTGTACGCCACACGTTGTAAACCGCCAAACCAATACCCAAAGAGGATCCCCCAGTTTGTGTTGATGCCTCGAATGTTTTTGGAAAACATGTAGCACGTTGTTGTGGCTTGGTAAGTCAAGCTCGGGAAACTTGCTAGCCTGGAGACCCTCGACGGTCGAGATTTTGTATCTTGAGAGGAGGGGCAACCGTTGATCGTTGCGTGCCTTCGTTTTGGTAACTGCGTAGTGATGGCCAATCGTGGTGGCGAGGCTATAGCCAAGGCAAGGGCGTTTGGCTTGGTACGACGTGACTAGCATGGCTATGGCCAAGGCAAAGTATTTTTGGCATGGCGCGGTTAGCTTGGCTAGGTTTGGTTTGGCTTGGCATGCGGGGCCAAGGGGTAGCCATGGGCGCATAAAGGGATTAGCTTGGGATAGGTGCGGTTTTGTCTTGGCATGTAGGGCCAAGGGGTAGCCATGGGCACATGGCGTGACTATCTTGGGCTAGGTGTGGTTTTGGCTTGGCATGTGGGGCCAAGGGGTAGCCATGGACCCATGGCGTGACTAGATTGGGCTAGGTGCTGTTTTGGCTTGCCATGTAGGGCCAAGGGGTAGCCATGGACGCATGGCGTGACTAGATTGGTCTAGGTGCGGTTTTGGCTTGGCATGTGGGGCCAAGGGGTAGCCATGGGCGCATGGCGTGACTATCTTGGGCTAGGTGCGTGACCAAGCTAGGGTTTTGGGTCAAAGGCCGTGAGGGGACCTTAGACGGCCAGGATTTACTCCTGGGATTGAAGGGCAACCGTTGATTGTTGCACGGCTTCTGTTTGGTAGCCGTGTGGGGAAGGCCGACATGGTGGCGCGGCATAAAGGGCCATGACGAGATGTGTTTGGCATGGCGCGATCGGCGTGGCTAGATTTGGCTAGGTGCGTGACCACACTAGGCCAAATATGGGATTTGGTGACGGTTTGGAATTTTCTACCATGACGGTTTTACAAAAAAGTGTCACAATAAATTGCTGGTTAAGTATAGCTGACGGTTCCTAGAGGTGACCGTCATTGATTGTCGCTACAAGTCGTGGCGGTTGACTAAACTATCACTTTAAGCGTTTATTATGACGTTTATTGCTATAAAACGTTATGATAGAGGTAACCTACGGCGACACTTGTGAACTGTCACGTATATTTGATATATCTTGACGGTTGGGTCTGTTTATCACAATAGCTCATGTAATGACGGTTTCGGTAATACATGTCACAATAGGTTGTAATTATTAGTGACGGTTTGGGTGACTAACCCTCACAATATATATGACATTTTCCTATCTAAATCGCTGCATATTGTGCTTTCATATTTAAAAATTAATAAACGACAATGTATCCGGTGGTAACTAAATCACTATTTTAAGTCAGAACCCTCCCAGAGCTTCTTGGTTCATATTTTTCCGCCGTTATACCATATTTGAAGTTCGAATCTATGAGCTTCATATTTATCGATTTCAATGATATATCATGATACGTTTGAAGTCAGAACCCTCCCAGAGCTTCTTGGTTCATAGTTTCTATGCCGTTATACCATATTTGAAATTCGAATTGACTATGAGCTTCATATTTATCGATTACAATGATATATCATGAAACGTTTGAATTCAGAACCCTCTCAGAGCTTCTTGGTTCATAGTTTTTATGTGGTAATACCATATTTGAACTTCGAATCGACACTGATCTTCATATTTATTGATTTAGATGATGTATCATGTTAAGTTTGAAGTTTGAACCCTCCTAGAACTTCTCGGTTCATAGTTTGTATGTCGTTATACCACATTTTAAGTTCAAATCGACATTGAGCTTCATAGTTATCGATTTCGATGATGTATCATGCTAACTTTGAGTTTACCAGGTGTGAACTAAAGCTACTTCATGATCTGTATGACTTTTCAAAATTACTTCATGACCTATGCTAGTCGAAATCCAAACCGGAAGCACAATTAGAAAACACAAAAACACAAAGAGAAAGCACAAAGAAACACACCAATTTTCGAATTCATTTTTCATTTTTCCGATTCATTCTTATACATTTTCTGGATTTCTTTATATTAGAATGTCGATAACAATGTCCTAAATTTATTAATATTTTTTTTGGATTTTGTTTTCATGTCGAAGGTTGATAATAAACCGAATACATGAGTTCGTAGTAAGACAAAGAGAAACACAAATGCTCTCAATCTGTATGACCATAACAAATACAATCTGAACTGTCAGATTATTTTCTCAATACGTATGAATGGATCAAACGAAATCTGGTCCGTCCATCATTTACACTCGGATTCAATTTTTTTTTTAAGCATTTGTTTCTCATTCTCAAATCAATTCTTATCCGTTTCTCCCTATCTTCCTCCTCCACTCATCGACGCGTATGTTCTTCTTTTAATGATATCTTGAGATCCAGTGGTTGGATCATGCTGAAATTTTTATATGTGAGACTAAGTTGTATGGTGGAAGTACCGTAACAATTTCAGTAAGATCGGGTCACGTTTGATTCGTGAAAAATTTATAAACTGAGACTGAAATGTGATGAGTTAAAAATCCTGGACAGCCAACTGTTCGTTGTGTTTTCTCAATATACGTCTATCGGATAAATCTGGAATTAGTGTGAACTAAAGCTACTTAATGATCTGTAGGACTTTTCAAAATTACTTCATGACCTATGCGGCTAGTCGAAATCCAAACCGGAAGCACAAAGAGAAAACACAAATGCTCTCAATCCGTATGACCATGACAAATACAATCTCAACCGTCAAATTATTTTCTCAATCCGTATGAGTGGATCAAACAAAATCTGGTCCGTCCATCATTATTCTTGTTGAAATAAAAAACTCGTGAAGATGGACATGCTTTAAAATTTATCAAATAAAAAACTCTTGTTGATTACTTCGCTCATACTTGGTTATTATCGGGCCATCTGTCCCTCTCCAATCCACGCATGAACAATAATGTAACTGTTAGAAAAAACGGGGTATTGAAAAACTTGGACCATGATTTGATCCCTAGACCTATTGCCCCTAGTTGTTTTTTCTTTTGAATAGATAAAACAATAGTTCCACATAGACTAAAATTTTAAGAGTTTTAGGCATAAATACCATGAGTTTTGTCTAAAGGGAATGGCCCTTTGGGTCTCTACACTTTTGTGTGTGGGGGAAGACCTAGACTATGACAATTTTGCCATTTCCCGTACGCTTCGGTTTAACAACAACGCGTAAAATCGGATTTGACGGTCAAGCATGGCGGCGCGGCTCATTAGAGCCTATCTTTTTACTAGGCCTGTCAATGGAAACCCGTTAACCGTTAGCCGTAACCGATTACCCGGTTGCCGTTATGTTTAGTTCCGTTATACCGTTAATCGTTACCCGTTACCGCTAATGTACCGGTTAATTTTAACCGACGGTAACGGCAATGGAAGAGCTATTTCCGTTAACCTTAGTTCCGTTAACCACTAACGCGTACCTAGCACGTGTAACATTCTATACCTAGGCTTGTTAGAAAAAACGGGGTTTTGATTAAAGCCAAAACTATTTTTATTGCATGTGAAAAGAAAAGAATCTTTGAACATTTTCTTCTTTGGATCCGTATTAAAAAGAAAAAGAAAACATTCTTTATTGAAATAATAAGATGTGTCAGGCTTTTCTTAATTCTCATTTAATTATGAAGATTATTGGATACAAGATGTTTGCCACACCTTACTTAAAATACTAAAAAGAATTCGGATATAATGCACGCGTGTAGTAGTTAGCAGGGAAGAACAAAGCCAAGCTTTTCATTTAATAATTTCCTCTTTTTAAGTATCTTTACCAAATTATGTCGGTGACTAACAAACAAAATGAAGCTAGTTGAGTTGTTAGCTTTAAAATAAGATCCTATCTTTTTAATTTAAAATGAAGGATAATGAATGAAATCAATGATTTAAGTTGTTAAAGGATGGGCAGCTGTCGGTGAGGCTTTGATTAGTCGATAGATAAGATTAAAAAAGTATCATGTTGTTTTAAATTCATTTCCTCTTCGACATTGTTCTTCTTCCTGAACTCTCTCTCTCTTTTCTAAACAGCTGAAATTCATTCCTGCCGCTGGATCTTCGGCTACGTTCAAGCAATTTCACAACATCAATGATGGATATGAGACTTAAATCTGTTCCTCTCTAATACGATTAGCTATTCAAATTTTCGTTTGATTTGTGTCATCAATGATTTTGGATGATTCGTGTAATTTTAAATTCTAGGGTTTTGTAAATTTCAGTGGATTCTATTTGTTTCGTATTCATGAATGATTTTTAAAGTTTTGTTCTTGAATAAAAATATCATACACATTTTATTTGTCCCTTTTGCATTTGGATTGATTGGTCTACTGCTGCCTACAGGGTGAAACCAGAACAACAAATTTGAGATATGGATCTATAGAGAAGCCATTGCAGTTGGAACGGACAGAAGAGAATCATGTTTATACCCATAAACGGTTTGAAATGAGATGTGCATCGGGGACTTGGAGTTTCTTTCGATTAGTGAACCATCCACAATTTCTTTTTTAACTTTTATTATCAAAAATATATACCCTTCTTGTTGTTTCCAGACAGAGAAGAAAATAATGCTATGGGATTTTGAGTAGAAGAGAGCAGTAAAGAAAGTGAACAAACAAAATGAACTCCTTCATGTTTTTGGTTTACAGGTGATACTATTCCACACCCATATCACAGATTTGATTTTCAGTTAGTGGAGTAATCTGTATTGTTGAATCCAGTTTACCCTTTATTTTAACTTTGTTTTGTTTTTGTATTCTTTGATCTATCTTCCTTGTTTGTTAAATTTCATGGAAAACTAATATTCTTCGCAGTAGTTTCTTGTGAACCAGGTGAGATACCAGTGGTGGAATGGAAGCAGTTGCTTCTGATTCTTCAGCAGTTGTGCATCATCTTCGCATTTGTGCATCCGGTTTTAGCAGTTGTGCATCCATCACCCTCATGATGGTAGTAAATCGTTTGTTCAAGTTCGGTCGTTTCTGTAAACCAGTTGGGAAAATCAAAAAATAATCTATCACTCATCACTACCCCGTTCATCATCATCGTTTCAAGAAAATCCAAAATTGTTGTATCTCCATCATTGTCCATAATTCCAAATTCTGTAACCGTGCCGACCAGAATTATTGCCCAAAATATCGCTCCATGTTATTTTGTTTCCTTTTTGGTCACGTGTACTCCTGTATTGCGTTACTCCTAAATTCCAGCCACATTCATTTTCACCCCATAATTTCAGGTTTGACCATTTGTCAAATCTAACCAATTACGGTAATCTCGGGGAGAAAAAATGCTTTCCATCACCAAAAAGCCACTTTGTGAAGGAGACAAGAGCTAATGCGCGGTCATAGTCTCTACATACGGAAGTTTTTTCGTCAAAAAGATTGAGAAAAAATGAAAACTAAAGAAGAAAAGGACGACAAGCTCTGTTTGTTTTGTTTCTTATTTAAAAAGAAAGAAATGATTATTTGTGAAAGTAATTTTCCATAGACCGGGTGTTGTTATTCAGAAAGGTGTTGTTGCTCAGTTTGTTGCTCGGCTACCAACCAAAAGTTCTGCAGTGTAAAACACTAATTTTTATTTGTATCAAACATTTATAGTGAAATTAATTATAAAAAAAAAAAGTAATTTTAAAAAGAAGAAGAAATGATTATTTGTGAAAGTAATTTAAAAAAGAAGAAGAAATAATTATTTGTGAAAGTAATTTAAAAAAGAAGAATAAATTTGGTATTACTAGTACAGTGAAAAGGGGCAAAATCCATTAAGAAATGTCAAGCCATATAAATTGATGGTTATACGCAAAAGTGTTAAAGTGACGGTTTTCCGTAGAACAGTCGTGTTAAAGTGACGGTTTGTAAAGAAGAAAAACGTCAGCAAAATGTACATAAATTGACGGTTGTATAAGAAAACCGTTGGAAATAATATTTATGCTGACGCTTTTCAACATTATATTGACGGTTTCTTGGGAAAAACTTGATCACCATAACATCGTTAAGGTGGCGTTTTCAATAAAAAACCGTCGTGGATGTCTGTTACAATGATGGTTTAATATACTTCATGACAGTTTTGAAGGCTAATTGGTGACGGTTATGTGACAGTTCATAAGTGTCACTATAAGATGACCCCTACGGTGACATCGACATTGGTGACACTTTCAAATTTCACCTGAACCTTCATGGAATTGATATAGTGACAGTTTTGAAATGTCACCTATGTTGATATTTGGCCTAGTGCCAAGCTAGGGTTTTGGGCCAAAGGTCGTGAGGGGACCTTAGACGGCCAGGATTTTCTCCTGGGATTGAAGGGAAACCGTTGATTGTTGCACGCCTTCTCTTTGGTAACCGCGTGGGGAAGGCTAGCATGGTGGCGCGACATGAGGGGCCATGGCGAGACGTGTTTGGCATTGCGCGGTCGGTGTGGCTAGGTTTGGCTAGGTGCGTGACCAAGCTAGGGTTTTGGGCCAAAGGCCGTGAGGGGACCTTAGACGGACATGATTTTCTCCTGGGATTGAAGGGCAACCGTTGATTGTTGCACGACTTCTATTTGGTAGCAGCGTGGGGAAGGACAACATGGTGGCGCAGCATGAGGGGCCATGGTGAGACGTGTTTGTCATGGCGTGGTCGGTGTGGCTGGCATGATTTGCTATTGGTACAGAGGTGCGGCAAGCATGGTTGGCATGCTTTGGCGCGGTTGGTGTGGCTGGCATGATTTTCCATTGGCACAGAGGTGCGGCTAGCATGGTTGGCATGCTTTGGCGCGGTTTGTGTGGCTGGCATGATTTGCCATTGGCACACGTGGGAATTAGGGTTTGGCTCGTCGCAACCCTAATTTGAAAAATATACCCAATGATTATTTTAGAGACACATTAAAGGTTTCAGTAAATGTGCCTAGTAAATGCTTGTTGCTTTAAATGTTGTGACATTACTATCTGCTAGGGTTTAGTGTTTTACGATTTTAATCCTAAGCTAAAAACCACCATCAACATTAAGTCCCATGCTTAGGTCGGAACAGGTGCCTTGTTGCGAGGTAAGCATATGATGGTGACAGACAAGGACGGAATCGAGGTGTAAATCATTGCAAAGATGGTCAGGAGAATACGACTAACCTTTTTGAGTGGTAAAGAGAGTTTTGGCTTCCTGTGTTGGCGACCCTGTGTAAGTTGTATTGGGAATGCAGACCGTGGAGTGGTGAGAAGAAAGTTACCGACTTGGTCTGGTCGTACATCTGCAAGGGAATGGGGGCGCGGTCTTGGGAGGCGATGCAAGTGGTCAGCTTGGCTCGAGGGGCCAAGGGATGGCGTGGTCCTGGACGCGGCAATGGCATGGTAGAACGTGAAGGGTAGGCTAGGCGTGGTGGGACCGTGATGATGGAGCGAGGGCTTGGTAAGGTAAACGCGCGTGGACGATAAGGTCGTGACAGTGGAGCACACAGCTTGGCCTGGTGCGGACATGGCATGGGCGCAGATCGGTGGGGTGAGGCATGTACAGATGGCTAGTAGCGGTGAGGATGAGACATGGCACGGACTGCTTGGTGATTTATCTTCAAGGGCTTGGTTGCCTCTTTCCTTATTTGACTCGACCAGGTAATTCTTTTTTTCTCTTCATACCAAAACGTTATGCCCACAAAAGACTAGAAGCGTTACTCTTTCTGCTTTGGTTATGCTTCCGATTTTGCTTCCGAAGATTGGCGTTGGCTGTGGGAAAGGAACACACGATCTAGTAGGCCTCGAGCACGTTCTTCCACGCTTTGTCACCAACCATAATTATTTCTCACAGCCAGGCATGAGGTTTAATTAGGATCAGATATTATGCCTTAACTCACGGCCAGTATAAAAACTTTCCCTTTTGAGGTTGCATCACCTTGATGTACATAAAGATGATCTTGAACTCTACATTCACGTAGTTTGTCTTCGTCCATCCCCTTTACTGGTATCGCCTCGCGTTTCCTTCTTACTTCTTTTTTTATATTCTCTTTCTTATGTGTGTATAGATAGGATGGAACTTGACCATTTTCCTTGTTCTTTGTAGTGTATGATAGGACCATCTGGGGATAACCATGTCTTTGATTCTTCGGAGAAGGACTTCAGGGTTGGCGGAAGCCGCTCTTCTTCTCATGAGGAGGAATTATCTAGAATCGAATCTCTTTTCCATGAAGCTGGTGAAATCGTCAAGGACCTCCCTTCCATCTATCTTCATGAAGTGCAGGTGCGTGTTCAGACTTTCTTGGATTCGGTGAACATGGAGGAGGGACGAGAGAATGAGGAAGAACCTTGGCATGTTGAAAAGTTCCAGTGTGGCAAAACCTCCCCTCGGTCCAGTTATAGGGCGGATCGAACTGTTTCCAGGTCAGAGCAGTGGAAAATCGAGCATGTGAGGCTTTTGGAGGCAAGCGCCATGGTTCTCGAATTTTATGTGGACGAATCAAAAAATCTTCTTCGAAGGGTCAATACGAGTGTAATACCCTGTATTTTTTAGCTACTGTTTCGGGTCGGGTTATACCCGTATTAGTTAACCTTGTGGTTTAGGGTGTTGTTCTTTAGCCTTAGCCTAAGTGGGTGGATTGAAATAGAAAGGCTACATGTTAGGGTGGAAACAGAATAATCAATAAATAAATAAAATTAAGGGAAAATGAAAAGATAAATAAAATAGTTTAGAAAATAAATTTTATAAGTTATAAAACATAAGGCTAAGGAGAAGAAGAAAGAGATAGATCTAGAGATTTTTAGAGAAGAAATCAAGAGGATTTTGTAGCAATTGCGAGGTAGAATGAGAAACCCTTTCTCTTTGGGTATTTTTCCTTGGTGTTTATTTTAAATGATTTTGTATTGTTATGATTCAGTTATTTATTTGAATAAATATGTACATCTTGTTGATGATCAGGCTTCTATTATTGATATATAACATGATTAACAAATAAATTGGATGATTTGTTGATGTATTATTTGAAATATTAATTAAATGATTTGTTAGAAACAATAGTGGTATTTTGAATTCACGGTCGGACAAATGAATTAGATGATTTAGTGAAAATAATATTTGTGAGGTAATGTTGTTGGTTGAATATATTCTTTGAAGTTGCACTGTGTTTCTTGTTATATGTTTTTCCTTGAAAAAATGTTTATGTTTGCGCATCTTTAGAGGATTGGGAATGTATTCTATTGAGCTGTCATCTCACCCCAATTGACATCCTTGAAGATTTATCAGAGTGGCACAGCGAAAGCTAGGAATGAGTAGCTTAGTGATTGAATTGCTTAATTGTATTGCTTGAAATGTAATTTGAAATAATATGTTTGGTTGAAATCGTTGTTAAGATAATAAGCAGATTTATATGCTTTAGTTTATGTTATATAAAGTTTCAACTATGTTATGTGCAAAAGTAAATTAGCAAAAATATGTATGCATAAGTCTCTTTCCGACCCGTAACGCTTCGAGTTTGGATCTCCATATGGGTTTGACCCTGGTCCGGAACTCGGGGTGTTACAAGTTGGTATCAGAGCTTTAGGCTTTAGATCTTGAATGGGACCGTAAATAAATTGTTTCGTATGTTTTTATGCATGCTTATCTGATTTGAGTGTTGCATATCTTGCTTCTTCATAATAGTTGACTTTGTGTAACTCATGTGAATTGTTCATTTTGCGCTGGATTGAATTGTCGTGTTGTTTACTATATTATTTATATTATGTGAATATTTAGGTTTACGTATTTTCTAAATTTCGGGACGAAATTTCTTTTAAGGGTAGTAGAATGTAATACCCTGTATTTTTTAGCTACTGTTTCGGGTCCGGTTATACCCGTATTAGTTAACCTTGTGGTTTTGGTTGTTGTTCTTTAGCCTTAGCCTAAGTGGGTGGATTGAAATAGAAAGGCTACATGTTAGGGTGGAAATAGAATAATCAATAAATAAATAAAATTAAGGGAAAATGAAAAGATAAATAAAATAGTTTAGAAAAGAAATTTTATAAGTTAGAAAACATAAGGCTAAGGAGAAGAAGAAAGAGATGGAGCTAGAGATTTTTAGAGAAGAAATCAAGAGGATTTTGTAGCAATTGAGAGGTAGAATGCGAAACCCTTTCTATTTGGGTATTTTTGTTTGGTGTTTATTTTAAATGATTTTGTATTGTTATGATTCAGTTATTTATTTGAATAAATATGTACATCTTCTTGATGATCAGGATTCTTTTATTGATATATAACATGATTAAGTATCGCTTGTTAAAATTTGAGAATTTTCCAATGTAAATTCACCGTTGAATGTGTGCTTGAATTTGAGTGATATTTTCTGAATTTCTGGACAGTTTCGCCTGGATGTGATTTTGATGTTCTTCGGAAGTCTTAATGATGTTAAAATGATTTGAGGTCTTAATAAAAGTTGTAGATAAGCATCTTATCTTTCAGTGTGATTTGGATTGGGTCAATTTCAGATTGTTATGAATTTATCATGAATTGTTTGGTAATGACATGTAATCTGCCCAGTTTTTGGGATATCATTGTAAAACAAATATCTTTTGTTTAAACCGTTGTTTTGGTGTGAATTTTGGATATGTTATACATGATGGTGTCAGGAAAGTTCATACAAAATTGGAAGACGATCGGATAAAGTTATCATTATGAAAACTATAATATAAGATTCTGTAGTTAATGTATTTGCTAAAATGCTTAAAAGAAATTCATGTTGTTAAGCCATGGTTGCTTGTGTTGTTTGTGAAAATGATTTCTAAAAGGAAATGAGTTCATGTTTTACCGTTATATGGAACATGTTTCATGCTAACGGCGGGTAATGATCCCCGAGAGTTAAATGGGTAATGATCCCATTGGGAACTTGTGTTTCCCGACCATGGATGGCGGCTGTCCGTGCCGGTAAACGATAGGTGGTGTACGAACCAAGGTTCTCGTACTGTGAATGAAACGGGTAATGATCCCCGAGACCAAATGGGTATGATCCCCATAGGAACTTTTGTTCCTGACCATCGATGGAGGTTGTCCGTGCCGATAAACGATAGGTGGGTGTACGAACCAAGGCTTTCGTACCGTGAACTCATGGTTTGAGGTGACTTATAAATATGTGAATAATGTGTTCGGAAACTAAATTAAATGAGTTGTTGGAAGCATAATCGGTGTTATGAACTCATTTGTGAAATTCAAATGGATGAATTGTTGTTGTGAATTGATGAGTTGAATCCTAAATGGATGATTTGATAAATGATTTGTTGATAATAATATAAATGTTGTGAACTCATGGATTGTTGTGACAATATTAGTTTGTGATTCATGTGTTTAAATCTAGATTAAATGATTTGTTGGAAGCATATTTGGTGTTATGAACTCATGTTTTGAAATTTAAAAGGACGGATTGTTGTAAACACTATTGATGATGTTAATTTGTGTGTTGAATCCTAAATGGATGATTTGTTGACAATAATATTGGTATTGTGAGCTCATGATTAACAAATAAATTGGATGATTTGTTGATGTATTATTGTGAAGTCTTATTTGAAATATTAATTAAATGATTTGTTAAAAACAATAGTGGTATTTTGAATTCACGGTCGGACAAATGAATTAGATGATTTAGTGAAAATAATATTTGTGAGGTAATGTTGTTGGTTGAATATATTCGTTGAAGTTGCACTGTGTTTCTTGTTATATGTTTTTCCTTGACAAAATGTTTATGTTTGCGCATCTTTAGAGGATTGGGAATGTATTCTATTGAGCTGTCATCTCACCCCAATTGACATCCTTACAAATTTATTAGAGTGGCGCAGCGAAAACTAGGAATGAGTAGCTTAGTGATTGAATTGCTTAATTGTATTGCTTGAAATGTAATTTGAAATAATATGTTTGGTTGAAATCGTTGTTAAGATAATAAGCAGATTTATATTCTTTAGTTTATGTTATATAAAGTTTCAACT
Organism: Papaver bracteatum; assembly: GCA_023529315.1. NCBI lineage: Eukaryota > Viridiplantae > Streptophyta > Magnoliopsida > Ranunculales > Papaveraceae > Papaver > Papaver bracteatum. Next base: position 364,972 of record JAJJWX010002710.1, read on the forward strand.
ATGTTTTGTGCAAAAGTAAATTAGCAAAAATATGTATGCATAAGTCTCTTTCCGACCCGTAACGTTTCGAGTCTGGATCTCCATATAGGTTTGACCCTGGTCTGGAACTCGGGGTGTTACAAGTTGGTATCAGAGCTTTAGGCTTTAGATCATGAATGGGACCGTAAATAAATTGTTTCGTATGTTGTTATGCATGCTTGTCTGATTTGAGTGTTGCATATCTTGCTTCATCATAATAGTTGACATTGTGTAACTCATGTGAATTGTTCATTTTGCGCTGGATTGAATTGTCGTGTTGTTTACTATATTATTTATATTATGTGAATATTTAGGTTTACGTATTTTCTAAATTTCGGGACGAAATTTCTTTTAAGGGTGGTAGAATGTAATACCCTGTATTTTTTAGCTACTGTTTCGGGTCGGGTTATACCCGTATTAGCTAACCTTGTGGTTTAGGTTGTTGTTCTTTATCCTTAGCCTAAGTGGGTGGATTGAAATAGAAAGGCTACATGTTAGGGTGGAAATAGAATAATCAATAAATAAATAAAATTAAGGGAAAATGAAAAGATAAATAAAATAGTTTAGAAAAGAAATTTTATAAGTTAGAAAACATAAGGCTAAGGAGAAGAAGAAATAGATGGAGCTAGAGATTTTTAGAGAATAAATCAAGAGGATTTTGTAGCAATTGAGAGGTAGAATGCGAAACCCTTTCTATTTGGGTATTTTTGTTTGGTGTTTATTTTAAATGATTTTGTATTGTTATGATTCAGTTATTTATTTGAATAAATATGTACATCTTCTTGATGATCAGGCTTCTTTTATTGATATATAACATGATTCAGTATCGCTTGTTAAAATTTGAGAATTTTCCAATGTAAATTCACCGTTGAATGTGTGTTTGAATTTGAGTGATATTTTCTGAATTTCTGGACAGTTTCGCCTGGATGTGATTTTGATGTTCTTCGGAAGTCTTAATGATGTTAAAATGATTTGAGGTCTTAATAAAAGTTGTAGATAAGCATCTTATCTTTCAGTTTGATTTGGACTGGGTCAATTTCAGATTGTTATGAATTTATCATGAATTGTTTGGTAATGACATGTAATCTGCCCAGTTTTTGGGATATCATTGTAAAACAAATATATTTTGTTTGAACCGTTGTTTTGGTGTGAATTTTGGATATATTATACATGATGGTGTCAGGAAAGTTCATACGAAATTTGAAGACGATCGGATAAAGTTATAATTATGAAAACTATAATATAAGATTCTTTAGTTAATGTATTTGCTTAAAGGCTTAAAAGAAATTCATGTTGTTAAGCCATGGTTGCTTGTGTTTTTTGTGAAAATGATTTATAAAAGGAAATGAGTTCATGTTTTACCGTTATATGGAACATGTTTTAAGCTATTGGCGGGTAATGATCCCCGAGAGTTAAATGGGTAATGATCCCATTGGGAACTTGTGTTTCCCGACCATCGATGGCGGCTGTCCGTGCCGGTAAACGATAGGTGGTGTACGAACCAAGGTTCTCGTACTGTGAATGAAATGGGTAATGATCCCCGAGAGCAAATGGGTATGATCCCCATAGGAACTTTTGTTCCTGACCATCGATGGAGGCTGTCCGTGCCGATAAACGATAGGTGGGTGTACAAACCAAGGCTTTCGTACCGTGAACTCATGGTTTGAGGTGACTTATAAATATGTGAATCATGTGTTCAGAAACTAAATTAAATGAGTTGTTGGAAGCATAATCGGTGTTATGAATTCATTTGTGAAATTCAAATGGATGAATTGTTGTTGTGAATTGATGAGTTGAATCCTAAATGAATGATTTGATAAATGATTTGTTGATAATAATATAAATGTTGTGAACTCATGGCTTGTTGTGACAATATTAGTTTGTGATTCATGTGTTGAAATCTAGATTAAATGATTTGTTGGAAGCATATTTGGTGTTATGAACTCGTGTTTTGAAACTTAAAAGGACGGATTGTTGGAAACACTATTGATGATGTTAATTTGTGTGTTGAATCCTAAATGGATGATTTGTTGACAATAATATTGGTATTGTGAGCTCATGATTAACAAATAAATTGGATGATTTGTTGATGTATTATTGTGAAGTCTTATTTGAAATATTAATTAAATGATTTGTTAGAAACAATAGTGGTATTTTGAATTCACGGTCGGACAAATGAATTAGATGATTTAGTGAAAATAATATTAGTGAGGTAATGTTGTTGGTTGAATATATTATTAGTGAAAATAATATTTGTGAGGTAATATTCACGGGACCGAAGTGGCCTTTGGAGTTGACGCCAGAGGTGTCGTTGGTGATATTGGAGGGGTCCTGGTGGCGTATGCTGAACCGGTCGTCGAAGCGGATACTGTTGCTGATGTGGTTGCTTCGGAATGGGACGTTGAGGTTGCTGCTGTTAACACCGTTGAATGAAATATTTGTTGCCCGAGATATTGTTGGGGGAAGTGCTTGAAGATAGCCTTGACCAAGGGGACTCGAGTCCCATCCTTCGAGGGCTAATTCCTCCCTTTTTCTATTCTTGTTAGTTTCTTAGTTCCCCTGATGTTTTTCGTAAACTCATCTTTACCTTCTTCTTCATCAGGCAACATTTTGCTTTATATATTTTTGAATGATTGAATGAGGTATTTTTGGTTGTGGTAAGATGGCTTTGCAGTGGTTTTCTGGGTTAGTTTGATGTATTTCTCTGATGTCTTGGGGAACTCGTTAGGAAAGAGATGTATTTATACTTTTTTTTTGACGAAAAATGAAATCCCAGGGAAGAATACAAACGGTGTATTCATCTTGGGGAAATACAACTACTAATAGGAATTGTTAAAGGAAAAACTAAAGGGAGAGTGGCTGGAAAAGTACAACATTTTAGGGATTGGAGGCCTTGAGCCATCGTGAGTGAACTATCACGCCTTCAGGTGTGTCCGTGTTGATGAGCTTGCAATATCCTCCTAAAAGGGTGTCTGCCACCAGATATGGCTCGTCTTCTCTTCCATTGGGCGAATCAACTTGGATAGCCATTTTTACCGTCATCTTCCCCAACCTGAAACGAATTTACCTTAACCACTATATCTCCGATTGAAAACGGGTTCATGCGTTGTGTAACCGTTTGAGTCTTGGATTCATTGGTTTCGATGGAAGTTTCCAAGCTTTTGGAAAAGTGTTCAAATGGCACAGCACCCCATTCACATTTCTTGACAGCGTCCGTGCCAGTAATCGCGCCGAGTCCCCATGACGGAATAGGGGAAGGAATGACGGGTTGTAGAGACGGTCGTTCGGCCAGACTTACTTGCATTTGAAATCCATGAGCTAGCGCCAACGGGTCTTTTCTAGATGTATGGGTTCTAGCTCGTCGATGCGATAACCAGTGGGATGACTTGTTGGAAATTCCTTTGTGCGTGGACGTCGGTAGAGGGTGCACATCTAGTTTCGCTTTGTTGTCGAGTACCCATAAGTGCCCCAATATCATGTCGTGACCCAGTTCTTTGACAATATGGAATTTTCTATGCGTTATAATGTCTCCTATCTTGATCTAGAGGTTGATGTAGCCATGCGCGTTCAAGGCTTCTCCTCTTGGGCCCTTAATCACATATGGGGAATGGGTAGCGTCTTGTTTTGCAAATCCCGCAGCCTTTAGTGTCTTTAAAGTAATGATGTTGAGGTCAGAGACCACGTCAATGAGCGTGTTGTCAAATTAAATACCTCTTAAATGGGACGTGGTCAGCAGTCCCCAGTCTCCCTTTTGATTCCGTCTTTTTGGAAAGATTGGGCCCATGGCGGCTCTGGCCATGGTAATTGTCGGTGTTACGCTTGAGGGAGTGCCTTCAGAGTTACTGTATTCAGTAGGTGATGTACCAATGTTATTGGGAGAGACGTTAACATCAGGGACGTGCTCCGTGCTGGTATTCTCGGCAGCCGCTCCAGACCTGAGTTCCACCATATTGGGATTGACGTTCGGGAAACAAAATCAGGAGTTGGGGTTGATATTGTAACCGATAGATCAATCCTCACGCCGTGGTCGCCAATTATTGTTTATAGGTGAAAATAGTTTCTATTGATTTTGGTAATTTTGAGTGTGTACGGGTGAGAAACGATTTAAACCCTAAACAATGTACTGCATGGGAGTACTTTTAAGTTCGAGAGATCAATCTGTACAAGTCCAGCCTAAACCAAGAAATGGCCGTTCCGGACTTGCTTCGGTCACAAAGTGGAGGAGAATGGGTTGGTTCTGGGGAGGGAAGCTTGGAAAGTGGTGAGACCAGAATAGTCGATTATGGAAGAGTAGTTTGGTTACTACGACTTGTTATCAGAAAAAATGAGAAAGCTAACAAGTTGATCTAGAAAGTAAGTATTTCTGAGTGTTGTATCTCCCGTATGAACTTGTTGTTCAATGGAAATAGGTAAGACCTTTTTTATGGGTAAAAATCGTTTCTGCCGATTTTGGTAAATTCGGTAGGTGAGTGAGAAACTGGTTTAAACCCTAAACAAATGTGCTGCACGTGAGCACTTTCTAGATTCGAGAGATCAATTTTTACAAGTCCGGCCTAAACCAACAAATGGTCGTTCCAGACTTGCTTCGGTCACAAAGTGGAGGAGAAGGGTTGATTTGGGGAGGGAAGCAAAGAAAGGTGTTGAGACCATAATAATTCTGGAGAGTAGTGTCTCGAATTGTATCAGAAAGTGAAATCTTCGGAAGCTTGCAAGAGATGAAAGCTTTTTGGAGAGCTTTCAAAGTTGCCTTTTCTGAGAGTGTTGTATTTTTCTCCTGACCGAGACTTGTTGTCTGATAGAAATAGGTAAGATCTATTTATACAAGTCGAGATTGAAACGTACCCTGGCCTCATGAAGGAAGAGAGTAAAGGGTGAAATAATGGGAGGAGGTGGTAACAACATGGTGTTTGTGGGTGAAAACGTTTTCACCATTATTTCCTCATTTATTTGACCACTTTATTCTTATTCACGCTTTCTTAAAAGTGAGCGTAGTGTACGCTGCATGCTGTGACCGCCAAACCAAGACCCTGGGAAGGATCCCCCAGTTTGTGTTGATGTCTCGAGTGTTTGTTGCACCTTGAGTGCAACTGGCGCGTGTGGCATGTGCCAATGGCATGTGCGGAATTCCTTTGTTGCGGGTTGCACCTTGAGTGCAAGTGGAAATGCCAGAGCTGCTAGTAGCGCGTGTGGCATGTGCGGAATGCCTTGGTGGTAGGTTGCACGTTGAGTGCAAGTGGCCATGCCAAAGCTTCCAGTGGCGCGTGTGGCATGTGCCAATGGCATGTGCGGAATTCCTTGGTGGTAGGTTGCACGTTGAGTGCAAGTGGCCATGCCAAAGCTGCCAATGGCATGTGTGGAATGCCTTGGTGGTAGGTTGCACGGCTTGCAAATTAGGCTACCAGAGAGGGTTTTTGCATGTGCCAATGGCACGTACGGCCAAGTTGTCCTAGGTTGCACGACTTGGAATTTAGGCTACCAGCGTACGTGTTTTGCATGTTCCAATGGCATGCACGGCCATTAGGGCCACGGCTAGGTAATGAAGGCTTCCAGTGAGCGCGTTGGCATGTGCCAATGGCATGCTCGGCCATTAAGGCCACGACTTGGTAAGAAAAGCTACCAGCGAGCGTGTTGGCATGTGCCAATGGCATGCTTGGCCATTAGGGCCACTGCTTGGTAAGAAAAGCTACCAGCGAGTGTGTTGGCATGTGCCAATGGCATGCTTGGCCATTAGGTCCACAACTTGGTAACAAAAGCTACCAGCGAGCGTGTTGGCATGTGCCAATGGCATGCGTGGCCAATTTGGCCTTTGTTGCACGGTTTGCAAGCCTAGGCGCGGGTGCTACTTTTGCATGGCGCGGCTAGGGCCAAGGTAAGGGTGTTTGGCTTGGCGTGGTGTGACTAGTGTATCTAGGGCCAAGGAAAAGTGTGTTTGGCATAGTGCGGCTAGCTTGTGCTAGGTGTGGCTGGCATGATTTTCCATTGGCACAGAGGTGCGGCTAGAATGGTAGGCATGCCTTGGCGCGTTTTGTGTGACTAGCATAGCTAGGGCCAAGGCAGAGTGCGTTTGGCATGGCGCGTCTAGCTTGGGCTAGGTGTGGATGGTATGATTTTCCATTGGCACAGAAGTGCGGCTAGCATGGTTGGCATGCTTTTGCGCGTTTAGTGTGGCTGGCATGGTTTGCCATTGGCACAGGGGTGCGGCTAACATGGTTGGCATGATTTGGCGCGTTTGGTGTGACTAGCATAGCTAGGGCCAAGGCAGAGTGCGTTTGGCATGTCGCGGTTAGCTTGGGCTAGGTGTGGCTGGCATGATTTGCCATTGGCATAGAGGGGAATTAGGGTTTTGCTCGTTGTAACCCTAATTTGAAAAAATACCCCCTATTAATTACTGACTACATGCATTAAATGTTCTAATAAATGTGTCACCGGTGACATTAGGTTATTCGAGGTTTTACGATTTTAGCCTTTGTCTAAAAACCACAATCAACATTAAGTCCCCTGCTTAGCTCGGAACAAGAGCTTTGTTGCGAGGTAATCATAAGATGGTCACAAACTATCCGCAGTAAATCATAAAGAAAATTGAGAAGGCTTGTCTGACCTTTTTTTTTATATAGATAGGATTTGTAATCCTTGCCTCTGGCTGTTTTGCACAAATCGGGAGGCTGGCACATTTGGGAAGTCAGCATCATTGAGAGACAGGAAGCTGGGCGGCATTGAGAAGTTGACGCGAGTTGGGAAACTGAGCGTGCTAGATGGTGGGACCGGCGCAAGGTGGGGAAGCTGAGCGTGCTAGATGGCGCGATTTGGGCGGTCATTGGGAAGTTGGTGCAATTTGTGGGACCGGCTTTAGCTGGGAAGCTGGTGCAAGTTGGGAGACTGACCAGGATTTGGAAGCTTGCTTGTTGGGAAGCTGTGCAGAATTGGGAAGCGTGCACGTATCAGGAAGCTGTCCAGGATTGGGAATATGTCCAGGATTGGGAAGCTTGCATGTATTGTGAATATGGCGCCGGTTGGGAAGATGACGCTGGTTGGGAAGCTGGCACAGATTGGGAAGCTCTTGCAAGGGAGACGCTTGCGGTTTAGGTTTTGAACCTAATTGGCGCCCTTCACTAAAGTTGCTGTAGAATCCTCATTTGGAGTCGGATTTTCGATGTCCGCATACGTATCTTTAAACCTAGGAAGTTTCCAAGCTTTAGCAAAGAATCTTTTTGAATTTCAAGCATGTTTTGGGGATGAAAAACGCGAAACAGTAAACTTCCAAGAGGTTTTCAGAACTTTTCCAGGTTGCGTGTTGTCTGATGTTCTGGTCACCTCTCCTTGCTCGTTCATCCGATTGCCATGAAATTTTACATGTTGTAGGTAACTTCCATGCAAAGAGAATGGTACGTAAACCAATACTAAATTCCACACCAATTGCTCCCAGTTCGTGATTGAACATAAGTAATGTAAATTTCCCTCAGCTGAGTTTGTTTGGAAAACGTGTTTCATGACTTTGGTACTTCTTGCACGTGTTGTAGAAGCATAATAAGGAACTTGAATGATGTTAGTTCACTTACTTTCTTAATTTTATGATCGTACTGATTTTCCACGCTTGATCCATCCTAATCCCATGTAATCTTCGTATTAGGTGCTTAACAACGAAGCTGGGAATCATGGGTCCACTAGTACGAGCAACCCTGGAGTTGTTGACGATGAACCACTTGCGCCTCCAGGTTATGAAGTATTGATTGCCAATGCAGTGGAAGTGGCGGAAATCCCAATTGAGCCACAGATGGTGGAACCCGAATCGAGAATAGTAGAAACTGCTTCGTCGGAGGTTTCCCCCATGCGCAGCCTAATCTCATTACATCTCCTTGAATTCCCCGTCCACATGATTCGACATGATCCTATCGTACTCTTCTGGATGTGACAGTGGGATGCTCAGAAATTACTTAATGAAATATTCTGATAATGCAGGATTGGGACCCTCCAAGACCCCATAAAGTGTTGAAAGCATCTTCTAGACAGAGAGATGATGATATTCTTGTGATGTACCCTTGAAGAGTAGATGACATTATTGTGAGTGCGGCTTTTTGGTTGATTGTGTCTTCTGAGCTTTGATAGTGAAGGGATCCCGTGTATATCCTCAGTCCTCAAGCATGGTTTACATGTTTCCATATTTGTAGTAATTGATGTTGTGGTGAGGCTCTGGTTGGTATTAACGAGTGAGCGACAACAGTTCTTGGTAGGAGATGTAATCAGAAGAGACTACATTGTCGTGGTAACAAAGTAAGTCGGTTGGAATTGTATGGGCTTCCGTGGAAGTAAAAATATTGGCTGGATGTGACTATGATCCTTGACATGAAGAAGCAGCGTTTAAGTAGCTTCGGCTCTTGGTGAGGATGTTGAAACTTATGGAGAGAATGCTGAAGCAGAGCGGTTGCGTTAATCAGTGTGTTGTTAAACCTGTAGTTGCAGGAATTCCTACACTACACCCATACTAAGAATTTGTAGAAATCAAGTCATAATTGTATATGAACAACGACACTTTTATTAATTCACCTTTAGAAATGTTTTACAAGAAAAATGAGAAATCATAAGTACAACTTTGTTTTCTGGAGCTTATCTCTCAGCTCTAAAAAAATACGTCATCCTTTTCTGGATCTATTCGAATCCTTTATATAGGAAATTACATAGTGGATGATAGCTAAGTTTTCCCCTTGTTTTGGATCTATTCTACGATCTCATCGCTATAATTCTAACACTCGTTATCGCCAACTTTGTAACCATCGTGAAGTAGATTTCTTATCCTCATGTTTCTTCAATAGTCAGTTATAATATCACTCTTTTGTGACACTCGCCAAACGTTGGTGGAGAGTGTCACGATGTTCTCGCAGAGGTGTTCTCAATGTTGTAGGAATATTTGTATCTCTCGCAGAAGTGTTGTTTCTATCGCTAGAATATCATTGTGGCGATATTCTGGTCCCACATCTTGCCTCTTTTCATGTCTTTTCTACGAGGAAGAAGAGATCATGAGAACCCTAGACTTTTTATAATGTTCACAACCTTTTTCCTCCCAAATTTTCTTCTCGATAAATCCCATTCATTTAACTTAACCGTCTACACGTGTCGCAACTCCTTTATTTTCCGACACGTGTCTCCTTAATTGATTACATTCCCCTTGCCTATAAAAGGTGGAATTAAACTTCAGAAATAATTTTCTTCTTTTATTCCTCTATCTTCTTTATCTTCCTATTTCGTTTTTGTCTGCAACTTTTCTTCTTCATCATATTCATCTGCTGCTTTTTTAATGGAATCATCAAGGTATATATTTTGATTATGTCATCTATTTGAATTACTTTTTACTTTTGTTCTTCAATCTTCCTGATTTGATTTATCAAAATTCTCGTCGTATTTTTTTTTAGTGGAGCTATCCCTGTCGTTCATTCTGTAACTCCAAACCCTAATTCTCTTAAAAAGCTTGCTAAGATGAAGAAGAGGGATTCTGCGAATGATAAGGTAGTAAGAAACACATTTCTCTTTAATAACAATATATTGTTGCCTCTGTTTCTTATCTAAGTTATTATTTGCAGAATGACGAGAACGTCGCTAGACCTCATAAAAGATCTCGTCGCAATAAAACTCTTGGAGCTGATATCGTTATTCCTGAGTTATCATCTGCGAGAACTATCGCCACACCTTCAAAATCCAATCCTCCTTCTTCTATCTGCGAGAACCTCGCTGTCAATACCCATATTTCTACTGAGCTTTTGACACATCAAATTCCTGAAGCTGTCGTGACTGAAACCCCTTCTAGTCCATTATTGCCTTCAACCGTCACTTTTCCAAAAACTCCCCCTTCCGATAATGCAACCATTGCGAACGATTCAAATCTTCAACTTGCTATTGTTCCTACTTTTCCTTCTATATCTCTTCCCCCATCAAATGAGACCTTAGCTGGAGTTGATATTGCATTTAAGGTTTTATCTAATATTTTAAATAATACTAGGAAATCTTCTACTAATTCTCTTGATTATGAAGTTTGCGATTCTTTACTCAAACATTTAGGTTCTGATAATACCGCTTCGCGAATTTCTTTAGAACATGAAGTTGAAGTTTTAAGTAAAAACCTTCAAGCTAAAACTTCTGAATGTGATACTCTGAATCATAAGCTTCGCAACTCTTCACTTGATTGCGATAATCTTCGCAGAAAAAATGGCGAACTAAAAGGTATTATTTTCCTGCCTCTGTCTTAACAAATTGTAGCAATTTTTCTTTTTCTTGTTTTTCTTCATACTTAAATGTTGTTTCTTAAATTCTTGGTTTAGTTTCGAACCAGAACCGGTTTATTGAGAGATTAAAATTTGAATCCATCGCTGAAGAAGCTTGTGTTGACAGAGATTCTTGGAGGGACCAGTTTAATAGATTAGATAATCTCTATTCGTACTCAATTGATCAAATAAATAATCTAACTAATGAGAATAATCAATTATTACTAAACCACAATTTATTAAGTAGCGAAGTTACTCGCCTCTCATATATGATGACGAATACTAATTTGACGATGGAATCTTTATCTGATGAAAATAGAACTTTATCTCAAGAAAAACATAAATTTTCATGCTTGATGATGATTTCCTCGCAAAAGTTGATCAAGAGCAGTCTCGTCGTTCTCTTAAAGCTGAGCTCAAGAAAGTAAATGAATCTTCTGCTGCTGAGATGGATAAACTTATCAAGGGTAGAATAACTCTTAGTTTAAGGGCCAGCGAGCTTCAAGACAAATATTCCCAATTAGAAAAATCTTATACTTTGCTTTCGAAGGAAAATTCATATCTCCTTGCCAAAGAAGAGAATATAAAGGCTCGTCTGAAGGGCATAGTTGGAGATGAATTTGACGATGCTATGAACCAATGGGAGAATTGTTGCTTAACATTAATTCAAATCTTAACTTCTCAAAAGGAAGGTAGTCATTTGACCGCCTCACTTATTGATTTATCTGTTAAATTTCTATATTATATTTCTCACGAGATCTTTGTCTGAATATTTTCTTGTTATTTTTATTATTTGCAGAAGCTGAAAGAGGCCATCTCGCTACCATTGCTAATCTTACTGAGAAGTTAGATGGTGTTAAAAGTGAAAACAAGACTCTCCTTTCCAACTATTTAGATGATCATGATAAGGGAGAGAGAAGACTTGATTATCTTGAGTACTTCAAAAACATGGAGATTAGAAACCGCGACAGAGCTTTCCTTCGCCAAGTTCACCTTAGCGCTGAAGTTCTGGTGAATAATAGTCTAATCTCTCATTCTCTTCCTCCTGAATCTGTTCTTCCTCTCGAAGTTGACGATGACGAAATTCCTATTCCCATGGATAAGGACTTAGAATTCCTTCCTGCAGCCTTAAATAAAATAGTTAGTGTTCTAATATTTAATCTGTTGGTCTTATTTTGCCTTCCTAAGTAAATGTCTTATTTTGCCATATTTTTTCTTTATGCGACAAAATCGCAGGACGTCTTTACATTTGTATGTATTGACCCATTGATCTTGTCTTATCAGTATCTTTTTAATATCTTTGCGACAATATGACAAAAATAAGCTCCCTCGCGAGAACAAAGTCTTATGACATTGCCGTCTTGCGATGAAATCTCAGGACGTCGTTACACTTTCATGCAAAAACCCATTGATCTCATCTTAACATATTCTCTTTAGGCTTTTTTCCTTTGTATAATCTGCGACAATATGACAGGCCTAAATGTTCTTGCGATCATAAAGCCCCATGACATTTCCGTCTTAAGACACTTATCAGCTCCCTAATGGAGGGTGCCTCCCTTATCTCCCCCCTGGTTGCCCCTTCAAGGAGGGCACATCGGACATACAAGACTAGATCCTCCCATCCAGATCTTCCAACAACCAGTTGTTTTCGCAGCCTCTTGTCCTTTATGCCTATATGGCTTATAGTTACAAGACTGCACCCTAAGTGGGGTTTTCTTCAGGCCAAGTGCATCATAGACAAGACTTACCAAGAATGGCCAGGGTAGTTTCATACGCCCCGGGCACCCTTGGCTCAACCGTGTACCTCGGCGCCTTGGTCATACTATGCACTTCTTGGAAGAGATTCTTTAGTCTCCCAACCAGGGTATAACCTTATATAGTTGGAAATCCAAGATCTCTCTCCCGGATAGGTTTTATTTAACCCCAACCTCTGCATGACTCAGGTTCCAGCAGCGGTATAACCTTATCGCCGAGTCATTTCAAGAAATACCCCCTCATATGACGCACTATTAGGTCTTACATCTGCCTCTTGCGAGATTGTACTCGCGAACTAGGGTGCACGCCATAAAGGTTTGTCTCATTCTATTAATCTCTGCGAAATTGTTATTCGCTTTCTTGCGATGATACTCGCAAATCTTGCTTTGATAGAGAAAGAAGAATTTATTACCTATTTTAATCATAAAACATATCAGTATCTCTTATCTCGCAGAAATTATCACTGATAATACATTTTCAGAAATAGTCTATTCCATGGTCTATCAAGTCTTTGTCCAACATCTCTCCCTTCAGGATCCATTAATTTGTATGCCCCATTTCCAATTATCTCTTTAATGATGTATGGTCTATCCCATCTTCTCGCCAACTTTCCACCACTTTCTCGCTGATAACCTGGTGTCTCTCGTAGCACTAAATCTCCAGGTTGAAATTCACATTTTTTAACACGTTTGTTATACTCGCGAGCTAACCTTCGCTGGTAATTTTCCATATGTTGTAGAGTTTTTTCTCTCTTTTCTTCTAATTCATCCAACTTATTCAGGATCATACCAGCGCTTAGATTTTTCTCCCACGCTTCTCTTTTTGTTGTAGGAATAGAAACTTCCGTTGGTAATACTGCTTCAACCCCATATGTCAAACAAAAATGTGACATCCCAGTGACTTCTCTTCTTGTTGTATTATAAGCCCATATTGCATTATGTACTTGCTCGCACCATGCTCTGTGGTATCCTTCTAACTTCTTTTTTAAGATGTCTGCAATTGTCTTATTAGTTGCCTCAGCCTGACCATTTGCTTGTGGGTACAAAGGAGTAGATTTTCCACATTTTATCTTAAATGCATTGAGTATCAATTCTATATTCTGCCCTTCAAATTGCTTTCCATTATCAGACACCAACTGTGCTGGAATCCCAAATCTGCAAATTATATTCTCAAATATGAATTTGAAAACGTCCTTATCGCGGATGTGCTGTACTGCTTTTACTTCTCCCCACTTTGTGAAATAATCTGTTGTAACAATTAGATATCTTCTTTGCCCAGTACCAGGTACAAATGGCCCTACAATATCTAACCCTCATTTCCCAAATGGCCATACACTTATTGAAGATGATAACGGTGCTCCTGGTGCATGTATCTTCTTCCCATATCGTTGGCAATCTTTGCAACGTCTTGAGAGTTGCTTTGCATCTTCATGCATATACGACCAATAATAACCCTGCATTTTTGTTTTATATGCCAAAGATCTGCCCCCACTATGATTACCAGCATAACCACTATGTAACATTTTTAATACCATTTTTCCTTATTCCCTCGTCAAACATCTTAGCGATGGTCCATTAAAAGATCTACGATATAATACTCCATCTCTAAGTTCATAATTGGTTGCCCTACTTTTTAACTTACGTGCTTCCAATCGATTTCTTGGGGTTTCTCCTCTCGCCAAATAAGCATGAAGATCTTCTCGCCAATCTTCATCATTGTTCTTTGTTTCCTCCTCGCCATATTCTACCATCATCACATCTATCTATTCTTCTTCTTTATTTACTGATGGTAAAAGAAGTGTTTGAATTTTTATGCACCTCGCAGCTGGATTTGTCATCATACTAGATATGAAAGCAAAAGCATCCGCGAGCCTGTTATCCTTCCTTGATATGTGTCTCCATTTTATTTTTGGGATCTTCGCAGATAATTCTTCAACAAGTCTCTTGTATTTCCTCAAAGATGGTTCATTTGTTGTGTATTCTCCTTTTATCAGGCGAATAACCAATTGTGAATCGTTGGTAATTCTAGCATTCTCCAACTTCATTTCTATCGCAAATTTTAAAGCATGGATCACATCCTCATATTCTGTCTCATTATTAGTGGATGAAAATTCCAATATAAATAAAAAAGCTATTTTCTCTCCTTCTGGTGAAATAAAAACTACTCAAATCCAATTTCCTTCTCCATTTGACGAACCATCCACTAGTATTTCCCATCTATTGGGTTCTGTTAATAGCTCTTTTGGATCTCCATGTTCTTCTTCTACATCCATCATCTCTTCTACAGCTTCATCATCTTCTAAAGGAAATTCAGCTAAAAAATATGTGATAACTTGTGACTTTGGCGAGGAAAGGATCTCATATTGGATATCAAAGTGTCCTACTTGTGCATTCCATCTATCAAATCTGCCTGATATTTTTGAATTTTTCATTAAATTGGCACTCTTGTTAACACTTTGACCTTATGCGCTTGGAAGTAGATGCGAAGCTTGAAAGTTGCATGTACTAATGCTAGAATTAATTTCTCAATCTTTGAATAATTTCTCTCTGCAGAGTTAAATGTTTTGCTGATATAGTAAATTGGTTTTTCCACTCCTGCATCTACTCGTAACAATACTGCGCTTAATGCGTATGTTGTTGTCGCAAGATAGATCAATAAATCTTCTCCTGGTTCGTCTTTCTGTAAGATAGTTATGTTCATTAAGTGTTCCTTAATCCCTTGAAAAGCCTTTTCACACTCATCTGTCCATTTAAATTTTGTTCCCTTCATTAGTATGTCAAAAAAATGTTTGCACTTATCTGAAGATCGCGAAATAAATCTCCCTAGCGAGGCTAAAAGTCCGTTTAGTTTCTGCACGTCTTTAACTGTCGCTGGTGTTGGCATATCGCGAATTGCTTGTACCTTTTCTGGATCAACTCGTATTCCTTCTTTTGACACAATATAGCCCAAAACATTTCCCTGAAGTTACTCCAAAGGTACACTTGTCGGGATTCACTTTGATGTTGAATTGTCGCATTTGATCAAAAATCTCTTTCAAATCTTGCACATGATTCTCAGCCTTCTTGCTTTTGATCAGCATATCATCCACACATACTTCTAATGTTTTGTGGATCCATTTTGCAAACACTTTCTCTACCATTCTCTGATATGTTGCACCAGTGTTTCGTAAACCAAAGGGCATCTTGGTATAACAATATAATCCTCTTGGAGCAAAAAATGCAGTATGCTCTTGATCTTCTTCAGCGAGACGGATTTGATTGTATCCTTTATAACCATCTAATGAAGATATTCTATCATTTCCTGCCGCTGACTCAACCATTTGTGGGATGTCTGGTAAAGGAAAACTGTCTTTAGGACAAGCCTTGTTCAAATCAGTAAAATCTATGCAAATTCTTATTCTATTATTCTTCTTTGGGACCACCACCATATTTGCAATCCATTCTGGATATTTTGCTTGCCTTATGATTCCTGCATCAAGCATCTTCTGTAATTCTTCCTCTATTTGGGAATGATATGTTGTTGCGATTTTCCTTATTCTTTGTTTAAATGAACTTATATCTTTGTTGATTTCTAATTTATGAGATGCTATTGAAGGGTCTATCCCTGGCATCTCATACATGCTCCACGCAAAGATGTCTTTAAATTCTCGCAAGAGATCTATAGTTCTTTCTTCTTCATCTGCCTCCATTTTAGTCCCAATTCTCAGTATTTTAGGTTCTTCTTCACTTCCAATATTTACTTTCTTTGTTGGCTTTGCTGCGGTGTAACTAGCTTCAGGTTCTCCCATTGGTGTTAGAGTTTTCATTTCTCTCGCGAGTTCGTCTCCTTCTCGCGAGAATTCATTGGGTATTCCTTTTCCCTCTTTTGCTCTTATCATGTAAATTTTAAATTCTTCTTCTTTCTTTGTCTCTCTCGCCAGTTTCCTGCGAGCCTTTCGCAACTTTGAACGTTCTTCACAATTCCTCACTTCAATTTGATAACATAACTTCGCAAGATCTGTATCTCCTCTAATTTATCCAATTCCATTAGGCATAGGAAATTTGATGCGTTGATGTAATGTTGATGCCACAGCTTTGATCGCATGTATCCATGGTCTTCCCAGTATCATGTTATATGGTGATTCCACATCTACCACACATAATGTTACTTTTGTTTCAATTTCTCCTAACGGAATTCGTACCACCATTTCACCTTTAGGTTTTGTTAAAGATCTTCCAAAGCCATGAATATGATATGTTGAACAAGACATTTCTTTATCTTTGTATCCCATTTTCTTGAAAGTGCGATAAAACATTATATCCACAGAACTTCTCGTATCAACCAAAGTTCTATTCACAGCCCATTCTTCTGTAGATTTTATTGATTCTTCCTTCTTCATTGGTATAATGGATACCGTGATTACCAAAGGATATATATGATTTAGATTTTCTTCTGGTATTTCTGTTGCTGTGAATGTGATCTCCTGCTTTTCCCAATCCTTCAATGGTGATATTTTCTCCACCGTCATGATCTTCTTTCCTTCAAAATTCCGTTTATGTATCTTTCCCTTAATATTTTCATGAAATCTATCAATTATTGCTTTTGTTACCACATCACACTCTAACTTTCTACAATCCTCTCTGATTTTAATCATTCTTCCTTCAATCATTTTACCGACTTTCCTTAATGATTCTCTTAATTTTGAACAATTCTTACCTTCTCCTTCACTTTTTCTATGATTTTCACTAATCCAATCCCTGTTTCGGGCGCCAAAATGTAGTTGCAGGAATTCCTACACTACACCCATACTAAGAATTTGTAGAAATCAAGTCATAATTGTAAATGAACAACGACACTTTTATTAATTCACCTTCAGAAATTTTTTACAAGAAAAATGAGAACTCAGAAGTACAACTTTCTTTCTGGAGTTTCTCTCTCTTCAATACTCTCTCAACTCTAAAAAAATACATCATCCTTTTCTGGATCTATTCGAATCCTTTATATAGGAAATTACATAGTGGATGACAGCTAAGTTTTCCCCTTGTTTTGGATCTATTCTACGATCTCATCGCTATAATTCTAACACTCGTTATCGCCAACTTTGTAACCATCGTGAAGTAGATTTATTCTCCTCATGTTTCTTCAATCGTCAGTTATAATATCACTCTTTTGTGACACTCGCCAAACGTTGGTGGAGAGTCTCACGATGTTCTCGCAGAGGTGTTGTCAATGTTGTAGGAATATTTGTATCTCTCACAGAAGTGTTGTTTCTATCGCTAGAATATCATTGTGGCGATATTATGGTCCTACAAAACCAGACATCCTTCAAGCGAACAGTGGTTAGGAATCCTTGGTCCCTTTTATCAACCGTTTTTTAGTTTGGGAGCGGCTTCTCTAGTTGCAAACAGATGCTTCCCTAATGCAGTGCGGTTGAGGGCTGCAGATATGTCTTGATGTTGTGCCTTGGGGAAACATATAATCTCACATACATGTTTCATCACGGACCGCACAGTTTTGTGGGCGAATTCCCTAGAAATCATGCGTCCCTTGACAGGAAGAGAGTCTTCGTGAACCCAGGGGGTTTGATGATTTACTTCGATTTTGGAGAAGTCATTCCTGATCTTTACATGTGATGAAATTGGATTGCTGCTTCCCTACGGGGATTTCAAGTGCAATGGTAGAAGGATGCAGGTTGCCAGCGCTGGGAAGATGCAAATTGGAAGTGCAAGTGTGACGCAAGCTGTCAGTGATGGAAAAGATGCAAGCTGCCAGCGTTGGAAAGGATGCAGACTGTCGGCGCAGGGTGTGGTATCGTGGACGGTCATGTACATGCTGCATGTGTGCCTGACATGTGCATCTGGCATGTGCGTCCAATAGCGCGTCTGGCAAGCGCGTCTGGTGTTGTTTTGGACGCGGACTGTTGGCGCTGGAACTTTGGCTATCAAGCTGTAATGATAGCGGGAGGCTTCTTTCTGTGGGACAGTGGAATCGATACCTGGAAGGCGTGCATGGTGGATCATAGAATGCTGGTGTTAGCGGTAGCGTGGTAGCAACAAAGTGGGCAAGCATATTCTGGCTATGCACTCCAGCGTTTCTCCTTCAGTTTGTTCTCCTCTTTTTTTCTCAGTGCAAACCTTAGCCATAGGTATGCCTTCCATAAATCTGTAGGAATATAGTTCCTCTCTTTGAATTAATATTACTGTAGTAGCTTCAGCTACTTCATGAATAGTATCTGGTAACCATTATGATGCAAAGTCGGTACGCATGGTGATGCAACAAAGAGTTGGAGCTGAAACAGGCGGTCCTCCAAATGACGAATGACGTCTTCTTCGAGAAAAGTAAACCACTATTGAATGGCTTCCTTTGCACTTCTGTCTTATGAAATTCTTCTGTGTTTTTTTTTTTTGAAAGGCAAATGAAACACCTGGCTTATGGTTTTGATTTTCTGGATTTTTGGGTTGATAGAAAAGTTTTTTTTTTTTTTTTTGGGTTTCTGGGTTTATAGGCAAGTGTTACCTATGAGGGTTTTGGGTTATTATTCGGGATGAACCGTTTTTGGATATGGAAGATATGAAAAGATGAATATGTGGTTCCTCTTTTTTTTTTAGGGATGATGCCGCTTTTGGGTTATGATTGTAAGTGATACGAACATCCCAGGGAAGATATGGAATCATGAACATTGTGTGTTGGTAGATGACATGGGACATGACATAACATGGCTATTGGTTTTATCATTCCCGTGAAAACTTGAAATGGTAAACCATATATATTATGTCTAGGCAAGACTTACTCGGTTTCCCGGATCTCCTGATGATAAGGGATCCTCGTGTGTAACATTGAATTTCGCGGAAAGCACCACTGTGATTGTGGAAAGTCCTCGGTCGATTTAAGTTACTTGATTACTGGACCGTTTGATTTCGACTTCTGTGAAGTCCCCAGCCGTTTCATGTAGCTTCACGACTGGTAACCAGGCTTTCTTTCGGTTCTTGTGAAGTTCCCAGCCGTTTCATGTAGTTTCACAAATGTTAACCAAGATGTCTGGTAGTCGAGTTGTAGATCCCCAAAAATATTGCTTGCTTCTGCCATCCTGATGCCTGGATCAAAGTATGAGATCGATTTCTGAAAGTTGATATGTAACCGAAAGATCAATCCTCCTGATGTGGTCGCCAATTGTTTATGGGTAAAAATTGTTTCTGCCGATTTTGGTAAATTCGGTAGGTGAGTGAGAAACTGGTTTAAACCCTAAACAAATGTGCTGCACGTGAGCACTTTCTATATTCGAGAGATCAATCTGTACAAGTCCGGCCTAAACCAAGAAATGGCCTTTCCATACTTGCTTCGGTCACAAAGTGGAGGAGAAGGGTTGATTTGGGGAGAGAAGCAAAGAAATGTGTTGAGACCAGAATAATTTTGGAGAGTAGTGTCTCGACTTGTATCAGAAAGTGAAAGCTTCGGAAGCTTGCAAGAGATGAAAGCTTTTTGGAGAGCTTGCAAAGTTTCCTTTTCTGAGAGTGTTGTATTTTTCTCCTGACCGAGACTTGTTGTCTGGTGGAAATAGGTAAGACCTATTTATACAAGTTGAGATTGAAACATACCCTGGCCTCATGAAGGAAGAGAGTAAAGGGTAAAATAATGGGAGGAGGTGGTAACTGCATGGTGTTTATGGGTGAAAACGTTTTCACCATTATTTCCTCATTTATTTGACCGCTTTATTCCTATTCAAGCTTTCTTAAAAGTGAGCGTAGTGTACGTTGCATGTTGTGACCGCCAAACCAAGACCTTAGAAATCATCCCCCAGTTTGTATTGATGTCTCGAGTGTTGGTTGCACCTTGAGTGCAAGTGGCGCTGCAAGTGGCGCGTGTGGCATGTGCGGAATGCCTTTGTTGCGGGTTGCACCTTGAGTGCAAGTGGCAATGCCAGAGCTGATAGTGGCACGTGTGGCATGTGTGGAATGCCTTGGTGGTAGGTTGCACGTTGAGTGCAAGTGGCCATGCCAAAGCTGCCAGTAGCGCGTGTGGCATATGTGGAATGCCTTGGTGGTAGGTTGCACGGCTTGCAAATTAGTCTACCAGCGAGGGTTTTGGCATCTGCCAATGGCACGTGCATCCAAGTTGGCCTAGGTTGCACGGCTTGCAAGTTAGGCTACCAGCGTGCGTGTTTGGCATGTGTCAATGGCACGCACGGCCATTAGGGCCACGACTAGGTAATGAAGGCTGCCAGTGAGCGCGTTGGCATGTGCCAATGGAATGCTCGGCCATTAGGGACACGGCTTGGTAAGAAAAGCTACCAGTGAGCGTGTTGGAATGTGCCAATGACATGCTTGGCCATTAGGGCCACGGCTTGGTAAGAAAAGCTACCAGCGAGCGTGTTGGCATGTGCCAATGGCATGCTTGGCCATTAGGGCCACGTCTTGGTAAGAAAAGCTACCAGCGAGCGTGTTGGCATGTGCCAATGGCATGCTTGGCAATTAGGGCCACGACTTTGTAAAAAAAGCTACCAGCGAGCGTGTTGGCATGTGCCAATGGCATGCTTGGCCATTAGGGCCACAGCTTGGTAAGAAAAGCTACCAGCGAGCGTGTTGGCATGTGCCAATGGCATGCGTGGCCAATTTGGCCTAGGTTGCACGGTTTGCAAGCCTAGGCACAAGCGCTACTTTGGCATGGCGCGGCTAGGGCCAAGGTAAGGGTGTTTGGCTTGGCGTGGTGTGACTAGCATAGCTAGGGCCAAGGCAAAGTGTGTTTGGCATGGCACGGCTAGCTTGGGCTACGTGTGGCTGGCATGATTTTCCATTGGCAAAGAGGTGTGCCTAGCATGGTAGGCATGCCTTGGCGCGTTTGGTGTGACTAGCATAGCTAGGGCCAAGGGAGAGTGCGTTTGGCATGGCTCGGCTAACTTGGGCTAGGTGTGGATGTCATGATTTTCCAATGGAACAGAAGTGCAACTAGCATGGTTGGCATGCTTTGGCGTGTTTGGTGTGGCTGGCATGATTTTCCATTGGCACAGAGGTGCGGCTAGCAAGGTTGGCATGCTTTGGCGCGTTTGGTGTGACTAGCATAGCTAGGGCCAAGGCATAGTGCGTTTGGCATGGCGCGGCTAGCTTGGGCTAGGTGTGGCTGGCATGATTTGCCATTGGCACAAAGGGGAATTAGGGTTTTGCTCGTTGTAACCCTAATTTTAAAAAATACCCCCTATTAATTACTGACTACATGCATTAAATGTTCTAATAAATGTTTCACCGGTGACATTAGGTTATTCGGGGTTTTACGATTTTACCCTTTGTCTAAAAACCACCATCAACAGACCTATTTATACAAGTCGGAGTAAAAACGTACCCTGGTCTCATTAAGGAGTGGGGAAGTAAATGGGAGGATGTGGTAACCGTATGCATGGAATTGATGTCCATAAAGTGGTTAACGCATGGAACTGTTGACTTATGGAATTGATGTCCATAAAGTTGTTAACGTATGTACTTTAGGTCCCATGAAAGTTTCACACATAGCTTCCCACATTTACTAACCGCCTCACCCTTATGACACTTCCTTATGACGGGCATAGTGTACGCCGCACGCTGTAAACCGCCAAACGAATACCCAAAGAGGATCCCCCAGTTTGTGTTGATGCCACGAATATTTTTGGAAAACATGTAGCACGTTGTTGTGGCTTGGTAAGTCAAGCTCGGGAAACTTTCTAGCATGGCGAGCCTCGACAGTCGAGATTTGGTATCTTGAGAGGAGGGGCAACCGTTGATTGTTGTGCACCTTCATTTTGGTAACTACGTAGTGAGGGCCAATCGTGGTGGCGAGGCTATGGCCAAGGCAAGGGCATTTGGCCTGGTACGACGTGACTAGCATGGCTAGGGCCAAGAGAAAGTGTTTTTGGCATGGCGCGGCTAGCTTGGCTAGGTTTGGTTTGGCTTGGCATGCCGGGACAAGGGGTAGCCATGGGCGCATGGCTGGACTAGCTTGGGCTAGGTGCGGTTTTGGCTTGGCATGTGGGGCCAAGGGGTAGACATGGGCGCATGGCGTGACTAGCTTGGGCTAGGTGCGGTTTTGGCTTGGCATGTGGGGCCAAGGGGTATCCATGGATGCATGGCGTGACTAGCTTGGGATAGGTGCGGTTTTGGATTGGCATGCGAGGCCAAGGGGTAGCCATGGGAGCATGGCTGGACTAGCTTGGGCTAGGTGCGGTTTTGGCTTGGCATGTGGGGCCAAGGGGTAGCCATGGGCGCATGGCGTGACTAGCTTGGGCTAGGTGCGGTTTTGGCTTGGCATGTGGGGCCAAGGGGTAGCCATGGACGCATGGCGTGACTAGATTGGGATGGGTGCGGTTTTGGCTTGGCATGTGGGGCCAAGGGGTATCCATGGGCGCATGGCATGACTAGCTTGGGCTAGGTGCGTGACCAAGCTAGGGTTTTGGGCCAAAGACCGTGAGGGGACCTTAGACGGCCATGATTTGCTCCTGGGATTGAAGGGCAACCGTCGATTGTGGCACGCCTTCTCTTTGGTAGTCGTGTGGGGAAGGCCGGCATGGTGGCGCGACATGAGGGGCCATGGCGAGACGTGTTTGGCATGGCGCGGTCGGCGTGGCTAGCTTTGGCTAGGTGCGTGACCAAGATAGGGTTTTGTGCCAAAGGTCCTGAGGGGACCTTAGACGTCCAGGATTTTCTCCTGGGATTGAAGGACAACCGTTGATTGTTGCACGCCTTCTCTTTGGTAGCCGCGTGGGGAAGTCCATCATGGTGGCGCAGCATGAGGGGTCATGGCGAGACGTGTTTTCTTTAACTAACGACTATGATTATTTGATTTCATAGTATTGAGTTAAGATTATGCATCAGAGAGAAGAGGGAAGATCAAGACAGAAGAATGAGAAATAATGATTCTTGGAAATTAGTTGTTTTTTAACGACTATTGTAGGTCGTTTATGCATCAGAGAGAAGAGGGAAGATCAAGACAGAAGAATGAGAAATAATGATTCTTGGAAATTAGTTGTTTCTTGTGAAAATAAAATAAAAATTGCTTCTTTCTGATTGAAAATAAAAATTATAATTTATTGTAACAGTATAATGCTGTTAACTCCGGCTAACGAACGAAGGAGGAATGTGCACCCTCGGGTGCACAAAGTTGCACTCCGTTTCGAAAGTGTTTTTTTGAAAAAAAACAAAAAAAACATTACCAAACCCAACCTTGTTATAAAGGTGAATTTCTATAACTAACTAAACTTATTAATTTAATGAGTTGCTTATAAATTAGACCTTCAACTCAGAATCATAGATGTATAGGTATCTTTATTAACATGGAACACAAATAGGGAGAACAATGTTCATGATGCAAATAACTACATTAAATTACACTAACTCCCGGTCTTAGGTTTTTATTTGGATCGATAATGCTACACAGGCCATGAGTTGGATTCCATGGTGTGTCTCGCCTCACACTGAAGAGGGAGGGAATTGGTCCCTAAAAATCCGCCCCAACTAATCAGTGGGGCGAAATGAGCTCCTCCACGTGTGACATAGCATAGACATTAAGATTTATACCGAAAATGCTAGATGACCCCGCTCCCTTCCACCATTCTTTTCCCTCGCCAACATGTTGAGCAGGTATTGGCCAACTAATAATAATGGGATCCCCTGTTTCTCCATGGAGTCAAAGTTAATGAAATCAAAGGTCTAGATGATGCCACGTAATGGTGGAAGGAATGGGTGGGGAAGTGTAGCAGCTTCCGATTTAGACCATGTTTAACGGTGGAAGGAATGAGTGGGGAAGTGTAGCCCCTTCAGATTTAGACCATGTTTAATTAGTCACTTAGCGAAAATGCTAGAAAAACCCCAAGAGTTTGATACCAAAGTTTTACACCCCTATATGTCAAGTTTTTATTGGTTCATTCCTTTAAAGGGGCCCCCCTGTTTGTCATGGTAGGGTAGGGTGTGGAGACAATGAACGGTGAATACCACTGCCACATAGTGGTGTATCTAAGTGGTGTATAAATCCGGGGTCCTTGTAGCATCTTCCGTCACTTAGTCTAGCCGCACTATATTAATTGGTCCCACCTATGGGATGTGGCTTGCTCTAGTTTTATGTTGCTCCCATGTGCGAGCGTGGCGTCCCAGATTTTGGCATGCTCTATCCATTGGAAGTAGGAATTAGATTCCCAAAATTTTATTTGTTTTAAGAGCCTTTTCAAAACAACATCTTGATAACGGAGAATCTCGGAGAGAGAGATTTTTGACTTTATTTCAATGAAAGAACAAGTTACAAGAAACTGGTCGGGAGTCTAGCAACAAGTTCCCACCCAAAATAGAGAGAGAGAGAAATACAGCTAAAGTCACGGACTTGAACACATCCAGATACAATGCATTAAAATAGAAGAAAAAGTACGAATAGGTAACCTTTTAGTATTAATTAATTACACCACCCATCCAAAAACAACTAAACCACGCCACGACTTATCTAAACAAGAAGCTAATAATTAAAGTTAGAGACATGAGGAATTAATTGAGCTATTCAACTTGGTTTATAAAATAATAATTCGAACCAAGTTGTTGATTGAGTTCACAGCTCCTTCTCCTTGAAATATTTTTAGTTTTCTGTTTTTTGGCAACTACTTAATTATTCTTATAGACCAATATCATTTCCATTCTCATCTACTTAAGCTGTTTAAAGTTCAAACTCCGCTCGGTTATAATGGCGGCCGAGGATATTTTTGTTACCGGTGCATCAGGAACATTGAAAAGGTTGGTTTATAGTGTTGCCGGTGAAACTAGTCTGGCTTGGGGTGTCAAGGAGGAGCTGGAAAAGCTTAAAGACACATTAGAGTTGATTGATGCTAAAACATTTGATGCAGAGAGGAAGCAGGTCACAGATGCTGCAGTTTCACTTTGGTTAAAAAGGCTCAAGGAATATGCTTATGATGCTGATGATATTCTGGACGAAATCTCTTATGAATCTATGCGTAGATCCGAGAAGAGGAGCAGTAAGGTAAAAGATTTTTTTTCATCCTCCAACCAAATTGCATTTAGTAATAAAATTGCTCACAAAATCAAAGCTATCAATAAACAGTTGAACCAAACTGTAACTGATATGCAAAGGTTTCAGTTTCAATCGACTAGTGAGACTAGTCGATGTGACGACCAAGCTGCTGAGAAACGTAAGCGCCTAACAGCTTCGTTCTTTGGAGATGATTTGAAAATTGTAGGAAGAGAGCAAGATAAGTTGGAGATTGTAAAGTTGTTAACCTCATCGATATCATCATTTTCTTTAAACTCTGATCAACAAGAAAACGTCTCTGTCATATCAATAGTGGGTATGGGGGGACTTGGAAAGACCACTTTGTCTCAATCCGTCTACAAGTTGGTAGAAAAAAACTTCACAGATAGCCTATGGGTTTGTGTGTCTGATGATTTCGATGTTTACAAAATTTTACTGAACATCATGGAGTCCATCACTAATTCAAAATGCCCTGAATTCTCAAACATTAGTGTGTTGGTTGGTAAAGTTAAAAAAGAACTGGAAAATAAACTTTATTTGTTGGTACTTGATGATCTGTGGAATGAGGATTTCATGGAATGGAATAAACTTAAGAGTGTCCTAGACGTCGGCGCTGTTGGCAGCAAAATCATTGTCACCACTCGTAAACAAGAAGTTGCTTCTGTTGTACAGGGTATGATTCCACCGTATAATCTAAATGTGTTATCAAAAGCCGAGTGCTGGTCCATTATCAAGAACAAAGCTTTTTCTCCAGGTGGAGCATCTCAGACTCCAAATATGGAAAACATAGGAAAGCAGATAGCTGAAAAATGTGGAGGTTTACCGCTTGCGGCTAACTTTTTCGGTTGTCTTATGCACTCACAAAATGCTGAAAGGCATTGGTTATCTATCAGAGACAACAAAAGCTTAGAAACCCCAGAAAATCACAGTGGTGGAATCATTCCAATACTGAAACTGAGCTATGATCATTTGCCATCTCATTTGAAACAGTGTTTCTCGTATTGTTGTTTATTTCCCAAAGATTGGAAATTCAATAGAGAGACGTTGATTCGACTTTGGATGGCTGAGGGATTCCTTCATCCACGTAGCAAGGGAAATCAAAACTCACTCGAAGATATCGGTAATCATTATTTCCTTAGTTTGTTGTCAAACTCTTTCTTTCAAGATGTGGAAATGGATGACGTAGGTGATATTAAGGAGTTCAAAATGCATGATTTAGTGCATGATCTTGCACGAAGTGTCGTTGGAAATCACGAAGTCTCGATTCTGGACGCAAGCGAAATGCAAAATGATGTCTCTCATATTCGTCGTCTAAAGTTAATCACAAAAGGCCGGGAAGCACCAGTACCAGTTTCGAATGCAGTTTTTTGGTTAAATAGGCCCTAGGTTTGAATTCCTGGGTCTAAAAGACAAGCAAACTTTACCAACCTTTCAAATAGCCAAATATTTGAATATATGGTTCATATAGGCATCGTGGGCATTTTGCCCAAGTTTAGCACAAATATCTTATAGCTAAGTTACCATTATGCCCAACACCATCGTAACCTCCCTTTTCAGTTTCTTCTTCCCAATTCAATCGTCCACTTCGATTCCTCCGCCAACACCATGATCAACACCAGCAGCAAGAACACCACCACCAAAGCACCAACGCCTCCACCGTCACCAACATAGCTACCACCACTCGCACCAAGAGCAACACCTCCAACACCATCGTCATCACTACCACCACCAACATCTAACTTTGGATAAGTCGTGATTTTTATTGTGAACTCTCTGTTTATTGATTGAGAAGTGAAATTGAAGAAGCGTTGGTGCTGGTTTATGGGTAAGGAAAGAGGTCGATATTTTACAGATCAATAAAAAAAAAAATCAGGAAAAATTAGGTTGCTGAATTCAGTAATAAGTGTTCTGATGGATGGTTTTAATTGAAGGAAATGGTGGTGATGGATTTGTCTGCGAGCATTAATAAATCAGTAAAGGTTATCTACTGCAAGTTATTAATGGCTGTGAATCACAAAATCATGGTTGTTCGTTCATGTTTTTACAATTGATTTGGGGGTTTCTTGAAATAAACGTAAATTGGTTCAACAACAACAAATTTAAATGTGACAACAACATATTTTGGTTCGATTTTGAGATGTTAATGGAGATGAGATAGAGATTTCAATTATATACAACAAGATTTGGATGAAATCAATACATGGAAGAATTGGGCATTGGTAATTGAGTAATATAGATGCAGATCGATATAATATAGGAGGTTTAATAGATTTTTAAAGTTTAAGAAGAAATTGGAGTTGGGTTCTGTTCGATTTTGAATCTCAGCAAGAGAGAACACCAACTAAGAGATGTACATCGTTGTTTCTTCTTCTCTTTTAGTTGTCGTTGTCCATACAGTCAAGAAACGATATGATGTTCCGTGTATATACTCTGATAATCGGTGATAAACTGAAATGTTTTGAATGATTGAATGTCTTAGTAAATATGGGTTACTGTGAAATGCATGGAAGGATATGATGAATGGCTTAAAAATCAGTAGAGAGCACATCTCTTCAAATCACTAGCTGTGCATCTAAAGTGCTTGATAGAATTCCGGAACCACCATAGTTTGATTCATCACTGTCAAATGCAGGGAATTTTTTGTTGCTGCCATTGCAGGGAATTTTCTTGCCCAAACACCTTAGAATTTTATTGTTGCCATTTCAGAATTTTTGTGCTCGTGTTGTTGATCCTTACTTCAGTTTCTCCCCCTTTTGTGTTCCATCTCTTTAAATCTTTTGTTTACTTTACACATAAGGGGTGATTTTTTACTTTAAATCTTTTGTTTACTTTATAAGGGGTGTTTTTTCTTTTTGGGTTATCTGGGTTTTCAATCTTTGTTGTAATAGTCTTTATAATGTGAATACCATGAAACAAAATACTACTTTGCTGGAAAATTGGTGTTGGCCAAAGTTGCACCTGGGTGCATAATACACAGTCTGGCATGAAAATGCGTTTTTGTAAGCTTGCACCTGGGTGCATCATGCATATTTCTAAGGTTGCACCTGGGTGCATCATGCATATTTCTAAGATTGCACCTGGGTGCGCACACAATTTGACAAGATTTAGATTTTACAAAGAAAATATATAAAGGCTGAAACTATATGCCAATAAGGGATAAAAACACCAAAAAAAAAAGACATCATTGTTCTAAACTAAATACAAATAAGATAGTTCTAAACTAAATGGCACCATTGGTCTTCTTTCTTCCAGCAACTTCTTTTATCTTATAGAATCTTATATACATTTTGTACTTGTTTTGTCCTCACCTTTTTCATTACAGTTTCTTGACGTAGAAATTCATAACCACTTTACATCACCCAATTCATGAAGTATTGAACGTACATTGTTGGAATCGTCGTTACTGCAAAAACCATCATATTATTATCTGTTTAGACCAAGATGAAAAATATTATTTAGCCAAATATAACCAATTATGCACCCAGGTGCATATGAGCTTACTGCAAAGTGAAAAGAAAACTTAACCAAATCTAATCAAGATGCACCCAGGTGCATCTGAGTTTACTGCAAGATAAAAATTAAATTTTAACCAAAATTAATCAAGATGCACCCAGGTGTATCTTACTGCAAGATGAAAAATTCGAAATTGGTTTATAAGATAGGGAGTCTTAAATGTATCATATAAGATGTTGTAATTCGATAAGAGTGGGCACGTAGCCATAACCAATGTCGAATAACATGATGCAATTGGAGGTGAAATGTGGGAGGGTAGAATTATAAGAAAGTCAGAATAATTGATGCGTGCACACGTTTTAGGACTACCGGAGGCTAACAAAAGCCATAACAACAATTCTAGTCTTCCAAATATATCACAATAAGGATCCAGATAATATAGACCCACACATTTAAATGTTTCAAATTGCCAAAATGAGATTGAAATCTCAATGCATAACTGATGGTGGGATATCATTAAGTAGCGTAATATACACTCACACTAATATGAACTCCAAGAAGATGAAATTCAACAGAATATACACTCACAATAGATACATGTCATTAGAAAATTATGATCAGATAATTCATACAACAACTCAAAATCTACCAGTGTGTGTAGCTTAAGCAGTGTGCACCACCTCTTAGAATAGAAAAGATAACCCATGTTATAAACAAATCAAATCAAGATGCACCCAAGTGCACCTGAGTTTACTGCAAGATGAAATTCGATGTTAAACAGATCGAATCAAGATGCACCCAGGTGCATCTGAGTTCACTGCGATATGAAAACTAAACATAGCCAAATTTACTCCAGATGCACCCAGGTGCATCCGAGTTCATTGCAACACGCATGCCAAACTTGCCCAAATATACGAAAGATGCACCTAGGTAAATCTAAGTTTCCTGCAACATGTAAACCAAACATAACCTAATTTACCAAAGATGCACCCAGGTGTATCTCAAATAATAACCAAGTTCAATTTTGCCATGCACCAGAAAAGTGTTCTTGTTCAAATTTCAATTCCAACAAAAAAAAAATTTAACCAATTGATACACCCAAAGTTTAATTTAAAACCAGATCGATAAACCAATTCAAAAACCTAATTTTTACATGCAGTACTTCCATAATAATGTTCCATTTCAATAGTGGAGAAACCCCCATGATGAATTCATAAATCTAAAATTAAAAATCAACCAAATTAGGTTAGAAGCTTACCAGTTTTAGGTCCTTCGGTGCTCATCTTATGAAATTGATGAAATAAACAACCTTCGTTCATTAAGGAATAATTGAATTGATAATTTCAGAGAAATTAGGGATCTGGAAATACAGTGAAGTTAAAAAGCAGTTTTAGGTCATTATTGATGGTTGATACGGCGTTTGATGGTTGTCGTGATGTCGATGTAGATGGTGGAGAAGAAAAAGAAGAAGAAGAAGAAGAAGAAGAAGAAGATGTTGATGATGGTGGTGGGTTTTTTTTCTCTGGAAAAAAGAAGACTATGGTGGTGGATTTTTTTTAAGAAAAGAGGACGACATGACCGATGTTGGAAAGGACATATATTGTGAAGGGTATTCCGGTCTCTTTGTTGCTATGTCTTTTTCACCCAGACACATACTTTAGCAGTCCATTTCTACCAGCCTTTAGGGGCCTATGGTCATATGACCCATTTTCCGGTTTCTAATGTTTTGATCAATGCAAAAAGGCTTCGGACGGTTTTCTGCGAAGATGTCCTCTTTCCTTACTGGAGTCCACTTAGTAACAACAACCGTTTACGTGTAATTAATCCGCTTGGTTATGGTAATTTGAAAACTCTGTCTTCACCTTTCATACACTTGAGGTACCTTGACCTCAATTGTTCAACAATTGATGATGTTCATGCTGCTTCGCTAAATCAACTCTACAACCTACAGACTCTCAATCTTCTTCGTGCAAAAAATGTTCAAATGGTTGTCAACAGAATTGATTCTTTAAAAAGTTTACGGCATCTAGATCTCTCTTACTCGGATGTGGAAGTGATACCAGATTCTATTATTCAGCTCACCAATTTGCAGACCTTAAATATTTCTGGTACGAAAATCACAAAATTACCCATAAATATTGGATCTCTCCAAAACCTACGGTCTCTTGATATTTCAGTAACAAGGATCACATAATTACCCGATTCAATCTGTCGCATCTATAGTTTGAAGAAGTTCGAACTCATGGGGTGCTGGGAATTAACTGAATTACCTCATAACTTTGGAGCGTTGTCAAACCTAAGATCTCTTGATTTGTCTAGTAATAAGATAGCTAAGTTGCCCAAGTCTATGTCTTATAACTTGTGCAAATTAGAAGTGGTGACTCTTGGAGATCAAAACAAGACTCCCAAAGATATTAGGAACTGGGCAGAATTGAGAATTCTCAACTACAACTACAACAGAGAGGGCGAGACTAGAGGTATAGAAATGCTAACTCGTCTGGAAGTATTAAATTCTTACTATGTTATCGGAACCAATACTAGTGATTCTAGTGGGATCGAAGAGTTAGCAAACCTAAATTCTCTTCGGTGGTTAAAGATAAAACATCTAGAAAATGTGAAAGGTAAAATAGACGCTGAGAGGGCAAAGTTAAGATACAAGCAACACACTCAGTATTTGGATCTTCATTGGGAAGAAGAAGAAGAAGTCGATGCAGATAATTCTTTTACGGTGTTAGATGGTCTCCAACCTCACCCTAATTTAAAAGGGTTGATAATAGATGAATTCTCTGGTTTAAAGTTTCCAAAGTGGATGGGTACATCTCCTTGTCTCCAGAATTTAGTAAATTTACATTTTAAATATTGCAATAAATGCGAGAAGCTTCCCGCGCTAGGTATGCTCCCAGGTCTTAAGTTTCTTCGGATTGATGGAATGCGATCAGTTAAGTGTTTGGGTGAAGAGTTTTACTTCCAAAAAGAAGAAGAAAGAAAAGGTTCTGAAAAAGCTACAGCAACAGCGACATCATCATTTCCTTCGCTTATTGAGTTGAGTATTCACAAAATGAGAAATTTAGAAACATGGTTTACTCCTCCACCACCTCACAACTCCTTCCCTCTCCTTCAGAGTCTAGATATAACCAGATGCGATACACTGGCCTCAATACCAGATTTACGATTATTGGCTTCTCTCCAAGTATTACATATCTCAGGTTATTCAACCAAATTGAAGGAGTCAATACCGTATGTTCCCGAAAAATCCCTCACTTTTCCTAGTGTACTCCATCTTGATGCTGATGTGTTGAATTATTTGAGAAAGGGGAAGAAGTAAATCACCACAACTTCCAAGAGGTCATTCTCTATCTCTCTCTGGGTTTTATATTTACTTCCAAGAGGTAACATTTCCAAAATTCTTCGACTCTGACATATTAGCATCTTCAGGGTACGTGTCTGATGGACTGGCAATAGCATGAAAAGACTCAGCGAAGATTCTGGTCAAGGCGATCACGAGTTTAAGGATGAGGTTTTACTATTAGCTGAACTTGAACACAAGAATATTCTAGTAGAAAAACTACTCATATACGAAATATATACAATCGCTAATTGTTTGAGTAATATGTAGTTGGTCTTTTATGAGTTTGTTAGCCAATGTTGAGTGTTCAATTTGCTACATGTATGCAGACACCTTAAAACAGACGTATTTGGATTGGGAAATGCGATACATGATTAGTGAAAGAATTGCTCGAGGACTTCAATACCTTCACGACGATTCTCGACTTAAAATTATTCATAGAGATCTCAAAACTAGCAATATACTATTAGCTAGTTCTAAAAATTGCAGATTTTGGTATGGCTAGTCTCTTTCTAATAGATCCAACTCCAGCTAATACAAATAGAATCGTCGAAACATAGTAAGTATACAACTACTTCGAATCATAAACAGTTCATTCTTAGTAACAAACTAACAATATCGAAACAAAGAAATGCGTAGCACACAAACAAATGATGACATCCTAATTCTTTGTGTTTGATATGACAGTGGTTATATGGCTCCAGAGTATGCATTTCAAGGAAAATTCTCCGTAAAATCAGACGTTTTTAGTTTTGGTGTCCTAGTTCTTGAGATTCTTAGCGGGAAGAAGAACACCTCATTCCATGATTCAGTGACCGGAGGTTCTCAAGATCTTTTAACTTATGTGAGTATTAGTATTATTTTTGCACATAACCAAAATAAAAATAAAGACTTACTGTTGCGCAAATGAGAATCTACTGTTGTAGGCATGGAGACATTGTCAAAATGGATCCGCACTAGAGTTGTTAGATGCAAGTACAGAAGCGAAGTAATGAGATGCATCCACATTGCACTATTATGTGTTCAACACAGTATTTCCAATAGACCTACCATGACCCCGATCATACTAATGCTCAATAGCAATTCTGTAACTCTCCCAATACCTACACAACCTGGTTAATTCTTGTGTCAGATCAAGCAGTTGATGATCAATGGAGCTTAAATGAAGCTTCACATACGGAATTATCTCCTCGATAGTGTTTTAAAAAAAAAAACATTATCAAACCCAACCTTGTTATAAAGGTGAATTTCTATAACTAACTAAACTTATTAATTTAATGAGTTGCTTATAAATTAGACCTTCAACTCAGAATCATAGATGTATAGGTATCTTTATTAACATGGAACACAAATAGGGAGAACAATGTTCATGATGCAAATAACTACATTAAATTACACTAACTCCCGGTCTTAGGTTTTTATTTGGATCGATAATGCTACACAGGCCATGAGTTGGATTCCATGGTGTGTCTCGCCTCACACTGAAGAGGGAGGGAATTGGTCCCTAAAAATCCGCCCCAACTAATCAGTGGGGCGAAATGAGCTCCTCCACGTGTGACATAGCATAGACATTAAGATTTATACCGAAAATGCTAGATGACCCCGCTCCCTTCCACCATTCTTTTCCCTCGCCAACATGTTGAGCAGGTATTGGCCAACTAATAATAATGGGATCCCCTGTTTCTCCATGGAGTCAAAGTTAATGAAATCAAAGGTCTAGATGATGCCACGTAATGGTGGAAGGAATGGGTGGGGAAGTGTAGCAGCTTCCGATTT
This sequence comes from Papaver bracteatum, assembly GCA_023529315.1. NCBI lineage: Eukaryota > Viridiplantae > Streptophyta > Magnoliopsida > Ranunculales > Papaveraceae > Papaver > Papaver bracteatum. Next base: position 398,536 of record JAJJWX010002710.1, read on the forward strand.
AGACCATGTTTAACGGTGGAAGGAATGAGTGGGGAAGTGTAGCCCCTTCAGATTTAGACCATGTTTAATTAGTCACTTAGCGAAAATGCTAGAAAAACCCCAAGAGTTTGATACCAAAGTTTTACACCCCTATATGTCAAGTTTTTATTGGTTCATTCCTTTAAAGAGGCCCCCCTGTTTGTCATGGTAGAGTAGGGTGTGGAGACAATGAACGGTGAATACCACTGCCACATAGTGGTGTATCTAAGTGGTGTATAAATCCGGGGTCCTTGTAGCATCTTCCGTCACTTAGTCTAGCCGCACTATATTAATTGGTCCCACCTATGGGATGTGGCTTGCTCTAGTTTTATGTTGCTCCCATGTGCGAGCGTGGCGTCCCAGATTTTGGCATGCTCTATCCATTGGAAGTAGGAATTAGATTCCCAAAATTTTATTTGTTTTAAGAGCCTTTTCAAAACGACATCTTGATAACGGAGAATCTCGGAGAGAGAGATTTTTGATTTTATTTCAATGAAAGAACAAGTTACAAGAAACTGGTCGGGAGTCTAGTAACAAGCTGAGTTCCCACCCAAAATAGAGAGAGAGAGAAATACAGCTAAAGTCACGGACTTGAACACATCCAGATACAATGCATTAAAATAGAAGAAAAAGTACGAATAGGTAACCTTTTAGTATTAATTAATTACACCACCCATCCAAAAACAACTAAACCACGCCACGACTTATCTAAACAAGAAGCTAATAATTAAAGTTAGAGACATGAGGAATTAATTGAGCTATTCAACTTGGTTTATAAAATAATAATTCGAACCCTAGTTAGTAAGTTCGCGAATAATACTCGTATAGTTCGCGAATTTGTCCGTATCGACCGAATCCGCACGTATCGACCGTATAACTGTAACTCCGACTTAGATTCGCGAATTTTCAAACTTAAATCGAATTATACACGTATTTACGAATTACCGAATCATACGCCCCGTATAATACTTTGCCACATCATCACTAAATAATCATTATTTTTTATATTTTTGACTTTTAAAATTTTACATACACTAATCTGATTCCAATACCATCAACGTTCATGTTATTTGCTGATTGTGATGCACATATCATATGTATAGTTCATGACGAGTATTAAACTATAGTATTTTAGGAGAGATTATATTAAAAATGATTTTTAACAGTTCATATATGCTTAATTTTGTAATGAATGCATATCTCTAAAACGAATTATACACGTACGTATACCGTTCCGTATTACTTCCGAATCACGAATCGTTGACCGGATTTTTGACCGAATTTAACTTTTACGAATCCGTATAATACTCGTACGTATCCCGTTCCGAACGTATCCCGTACCACGAATTGCTAACTAGGATTCGAACCAAGTTGTTGATTGAGTTCACAGCTCCTTCTCCTTGAAATATTTTTAGTTTTCTGTTTTTTGGCAACTACTTAATTATTCTTATAGACCAATATCATTTCCATTCTCATCTACTTAAGCTGTTTAAAGTTCAAACTCCGCTCGGTTATAATGGCGGCCGAGGATATTTTTGTTACCGGTGCATCAGGAACCTTGAAAAGGTTGGTTTATAGTGTTGCCGGTGAAACTAGTCTGGCTTGGGGTGTCAAGGAGGAGCTGGAAAAGCTTAAAGACACATTAGAGTTGATTGATGCTAAAACATTTGATGCAGAGAGGAAGCAGGTCACAGATGCTGCAGTTTCACTTTGGTTAAAAAGGCTCAAGGAATATGCTTATGATGCTGATGATATTCTGGACGAAATCTCTTATGAATCTATGCGTAGATCCGAGAAGAGGAGCAGTAAGGTAAAAGATTTTTTTTCATCCTCCAACCAAATTGCATTTAGTAATAAAATTGCTCACAAAATCAAAGCTATCAATAAACAGTTGAACCAAACTGTAACTGATATGCAAAGGTTTCAGTTTCAATCGACTAGTGAGACTAGTCGATGTGACGACCAAGCTGCTGAGAAACGTAAGCGCCTAACAGCTTCGTTCTTTGGAGATGATTTGAAAATTGTAGGAAGAGAGCAAGATAAGTTGGAGATTGTAAAGTTGTTAACCTCATCGATATCATCATTTTCTTTAAACTCTGATCAACAAGAAAACGTCTCTGTCATATCAATAGTGGGTATGGGGGGACTTGGAAAGACCACTTTGTCTCAATCCGTCTACAAGTTGGTAGAAAAAACTTCACAGATAGCCTATGGGTTTGTGTGTCTGATGATTTCGATGTTTACAAAATTTTACTGAACATCATGGAGTCCATCACTAATTCAAAATGCCCTGAATTCTCAAACATTAGTGTGTTGGTTGGTAAAGTTAAAAAGAACTGGAAAATAAACTTTATTTGTTGGTACTTGATGATCTGTGGAATGAGGATTTCATGGAATGGAATAAACTTAAGAGTGTCCTAGACGTCGGCGCTGTTGGCAGCAAAATCATTGTCACCACTCGTAAACAAGAAGTTGCTTCTGTTGTACAGGGTATGATTCCACCGTATAATCTAAATGTGTTATCAAAAGCCGAGTGCTGGTCCATTATCAAGAACAAAGCTTTTTCTCCAGGTGGAGCATCTCAGACTCCAAATATGGAAAACATAGGAAAGCAGATAGCTGAAAAATGTGGAGGTTTACCGCTTGCGGCTAACTTTTCGGTTGTCTTATGCACTCACAAAATGCTGAAAGGCATTGGTTATCTATCAGAGACAACAAAAGCTTAGAAACCCCAGAAAATCACAGTGGTGGAATCATTCCAATACTGAAACTGAGCTATGATCATTTGCCATCTCATTTGAAACAGTGTTTCTCGTATTGTTGTTTATTTCCCAAAGATTGGAAATTCAATAGAGAGACGTTGATTCGACTTTGGATGGCTGAGGGATTCCTTCATCCACGTAGCAAGGGAAATCAAAACTCACTCGAAGATATCGGTAATCATTATTTCCTTAGTTTGTTGTCAAACTCTTTCTTTCAAGATGTGGAAATGGATGACGTAGGTGATATTAAGGAGTTCAAAATGCATGATTTAGTGCATGATCTTGCACGAAGTGTCGTTGGAAATCACGAAGTCTCGATTCTGGACGCAAGCGAAATGCAAAATGATGTCTCTCATATTCGTCGTCTAAAGTTAATCACAAAAGGCCGGGAAGCACCAGTACCAGTTTCTAATGTTTTGATCAATGCAAAAAGGCTTCGGACGGTTTTCTGCGAAGATGTCCTCTTTCCTTACTGGAGTCCACTTAGTAACAACAACCGTTTACGTGTAATTAATCCGCTTGGTTATGGTAATTTGAAAACTCTGTCTTCACCTTTCATACACTTGAGGTACCTTGACCTCAATTGTTCAACAATTGATGATGTTCATGCTGCTTCGCTAAATCAACTCTACAACCTACAGACTCTCAATCTTCTTCGTGCAAAAAATGTTCAAATGGTTGTCAACAGAATTGATTCTTTAAAAAGTTTACGGCATCTAGATCTCTCTTACTCGGATGTGGAAGTGATACCAGATTCTATTATTCAGCTCACCAATTTGCAGACCTTAAATATTTCTGGTACGAAAATCACAAAATTACCCATAAATATTGGATCTCTCCAAAACCTACGGTCTCTTGATATTTCAGTAACAAGGATCACATAATTACCCGATTCAATCTGTCGCATCTATAGTTTGAAGAAGTTCGAACTCATGGGGTGCTGGGAATTAACTGAATTACCTCGTAACTTCGGAGGTTTGTCAAACCTAAGATCTCTTGATTTGTCTTGTACTAAGATAAGAAAGTTGCCCGAGTCTATGTCTTATAACTTGTGCAAATTAGAAGTGGTGACTCTTGGAGATCAAAACAAGTTTCCCAAAGATATTAGGAACTGGGTAGAATTGAGAATTCTCAACTACAACTACGACAGAGAGGGCGAGACTAGAGTTATAGAAATGCTAACTCGTCTGGAAGTATTAAATTCTTACTATGTTAGGAAAGAAGATGAAGACTACACCGGAACCAATACTAGTGATTCTAGTGGGATCGAAGAGTTAGCAAACCTAAATTCTCTTCGGTGGTTAAAGATAAAACATCTAGAAAATGTGAAAGGTAAAATAGACGCTGAGAGGGCAAAGTTAAGATATAAGCAGCACATTCAGTATTTGGATCTTCATTGGGGTGAAGAAGAACAAGTCGATGCAGATAATTCTTTTACGATGTTAGATGGTCTCCAACCTCACCCTAATTTAAAAGGATTGATAATAGATGAATTCTCTGGTTTAAAGTTTCCAAAGTGGATGGGTACATCTTCTTGTCTCCAGAGTTTAGTAAATTTACATTTTAAATATTGCAATAAATGCGAGAAGCTTCCCGCTCTAGGTATGCTCCCAGGTCTTAAGTTTCTTCGTATTGATGGAATGCGTTCAGTTAAGTGTTTGGGTGAAGAGTTTTCATTCCAAAATGAAGAAGAATGCAAAGGTTCAGCAACATCGACATCATCATTTCCTTCGCTAATTGAGTTGAGTATTCACAAAATGAGAAATTTAGAAACATGGTTTACTCCTCCACCACTTCACAACTCCTTCCCTCTCCTTCAGAGTCTAGATATAAGCAGTTGCGATATATTGGCCTCAATACCAGATTTACGATTATTGGCTTCTCTCCAAGTATTACATATCTCAGGTTATTGCAACAAATTGAAGGAGTCAATACCGTATGTTCCCGAAAAATCCCTCACTTTTCCTAATGTACTCCATCTTGATGCTGATGCCTTGAATTATTTGAGAAAGGGGAAGAAGTAAATCACCACAACTTCCAAGAGGTCATTCTATATCTCTCTCTGGGTTTTATATTTACTTCCAAGAGCCGCAGGGCCGGTCCTGGATTTTTGGTGGCCTCAATCGGAAAATGATTTGTGGCCTTGTAATACAGGAAAAAAAATCACCATTTGCACATTATAATCAATATATATATTTTTAATAGGCAACTAGTTCGGAATTCATGATTAAGAAAAGATCACCACGAACACTTAAAATTAGATCGCTCCTATGAATTTTAATAGCCAAATGATAGGGAAATGTGGGATTTTTCATAAGTATATGAAGATTCTTATTTTTTGAAACATAATAAATTAGGATTCAATATATGCTCATGAATTCTTATGTACGAGAGTATATAAGTATTAAAGGTATATCAAGTGGGAATACACAGATACCATGCACAAAAAAAGAAACATAAAGGAAACATGTATATGCATTAAAAAGAAAAATAAAACAAAAAAGTAAATAAATCACGTATAATTAATTGTGCCAAAAGTGTATCTACAGACAGCTCCCATGACGTTTTAACAAGGGCATGACACATCTTAGACGTGTAATGAACATAAAGCTATTCTGTTAAGGGTACTGAAGTTTCAAAAAATTTGTGGCCCACTTTGTTTTGTGGCCTCAAACATCGCTTCAATTGCTTTAACAACAGGGCCGTCTGATGTTAGACCTGGTCATTCTCTAACATTTCTAAAATTCTTCGACTCTGAAATATTAGTACCTTCAGGGTAGGCTGTCTGATGGACTGGAAATAGCTGTGAAAAGACTCTGCGAAGATTCTAGTCAGGGTGATCACGAGTTTAAGAATGAGGTTTTACTATTTTACAATCGCTAATTGTTTGAGTAATATGATGCATATATATGTAGTTGGTCTTTTATGAGTTTGTTTGCCAATGTTGAGTGTTAAATTTGCTACATGTATGCAGATACCTGAAAACAAACGCATTAGGATTGGGAAATGCGATACATGATTATTGAAAGAATTGCTCGAGGACTTCAATATCTTCACGACGATTCGCGACTTAAAATTATTCATAGAGATCTCAAAACTAGCAATATACTATTAGCTAGTTCTAAAAATTGCAGATTTTGGTATGGCTAGTCTCTTTCTAATAGATCAAACTCAAGCTAAGACAAATAGAATCGTCGGAATATAGTAAGTATACAACTACTTCGAATCATAAAAAATTCATTCTTAGTAACAATATCGAAACAAAGAAATGCGTAGCACACGAACAAATGATGACATCCTAATTCTGTGTGTTTGATATGACAGTGGTTATATGGCTCCAGATTATGCATTTCAAGGACAATTTTCCGTAAAATCAGACGTTTTTAGTTTTGGTGTCCTAGTTCTTGAGATTCTTAGCGAGAAGAAGAACACCTCATTCCATGAATCAGTGACCGGAGGTTCTCAAGATCTTGTAACTTATGTGAGTATTATTTAGTACTCCTTCCGTCCCATTATTAGATGACCTAGTTCAAGTTTGCACAATTTTTAAGGCAAGGAATGAAAGATAGTATTTTTTACAATTATACCCTTATGATAGTAATTTGTAAAATTTAGAATTGATTTATGTCTCAAACTATACCATGGATTTTGGTAACTTTATAGCATTGAAAAACATTTTAAAACACCTACATAACGAATATAAACATGGATATCAAATTATAAATATTTCTTACTACCGATAATCAATCAAAGGGATAATCTTAGAAATATCCCATGTTTAATAAAATAGGTCAACTAATAGTGGGACAAAATGTTAAACTAAGTAGATCATCTAATAGTGGGACAGAGGGAGTATTATTTTTGCACATAACCAAAATAAAAATAAAGACTTACTGTTGCGCAAATGAGAATCTACTGTTGTAGGCATGGAGACATTGTCAAAATGGATCTGCACTAGAGTTGTTAGATGCAAGTACAGAACCGAAGTAATGAGATGCATCCACATTGCACTATTATGTGTTCAACACAGTATTTACAATAGACCTACCATGACCCCGATCATACTAATGCTCAATAGCAATTTTGTAACTCTCCCAATACCTATACAACCTGGTTAATTCTTGTGTCAGATCAAGCAGTTGATGATCAATGGAGCTTAAATGAAGCTTCATATACGGAATTATCTCCTCGATAAAATGTAAATGTTTCTCCAAAATATAAACGGCATCCGCTCTTGATACGGCATTTGCATCGGGTGTAATAAACTCGTTATTCTTTGAGGCATTCATCAAATGGAATGGATAACACATTAACAACATTATTTCTTTGAGGCATTCCATCAAACACAGGTTGTCTGCAGAATTTTCTGTCTATTTAAACATTTTCTTTAGTAGATTCTCACGCCCTGGAAATGGACTAGATGCAGGTTTCTCCACAGCCACCACTCGATCATCATCGTTATCGTCGAGAGTGATAAGTTTAGGTGAATATCTTCCACAGATTGTGTGGAGATTAAATACTTGTATTTATAATAGATTGAGATTACATTATTCAAAACAGAAACTAGTTTAGATCCTAGATAATAGTCGGAGGAGGTTGTAGACTAGACTTAGTTTAGTTTTCTTCGAACTGTTCCGATCTTTATGCTGCTGACTTAGTGCACGGTGTGACCTGAGTATGACTTGTGCTGATACCCTCCCTCAAGTTGAACAGGAGTTGACGAATGTTCAACTTGTCTCTTATGAACTGAAACCTTGGTGAAGATAATCCTTTGGTAAAAATGTCAGCTAGTTGATCTCTACTGCTGATGAATTTGACATGAAGCTGTTTACGAGCCACCCTTTCACGGACAAAATGGTAATCAATTTCGATGTGCTTGGTGCGAGCATGGAAAATAGGATTGGCTGTAAGATAGGTGGCACCCATATTGTCACACCAGAGTGTTGGAGTAGTAGTAACAACACCCAACTCAACAAGTAAGGATTGGATCCATATAAGCTCAGAAGTAGCAATGGCAACACCACGATATTCAGCTTATGTGTTGGATTTTGAAACAGTTCTTTGTTTTCGAGCATTCCATGAGATGAGATTACCTCCAAAGTAGATACAATACCCGCTGGTGGATCTACGATCATCAAGACTGCCTTCCCAGTCCGCATCAGAGTATGCATGAAGTGTAAAATCCATTCCCGGTCTTATAAATAGCCCATAGTCTATAGTTTGCTTTAGATATCGTAGAATGCATTTCACCAATTCCCAGTGTTCGATGTATGGCTCATGCATGTATTGGCAAGCCTTGTTCACAGCTACAGAAATATCAGGTCGGGTAATATGCAGATACTGCAAAGCACCAACAACACTTCTATATAGTGTTGAGTCAGAAAATTTCTCAGTGACGAGTTTTTGGAGTCTGGTATTCGCTGCCATTGGAGTGCATATAGGTTTGATGCCATCAAGCTTTGTGCGTCTCAAAAATTCTGATATATACTTCCTCTGCGACAGAACCAGGGACTGTCCTTGTTTGAGCACTTCAACACCCAGAAAATAAGATAACGTACCCATGTCCTTCACATCAAATTCATTAACCAAATCCGTAACCAAAGTATCAACCAGTTTTGGGTCTGAACCAGTCACGATGATGTCATCTACATAGATTAATACATACGTTGTTTAGCTTCCAGTCTTTTTGATGAACAAAGAGGAGTCGGCAATCGAGGCAGTAAATCCCAGTTTGAGGAGATGGTTGCTGAGGCGAGAGAACCACGCTCTTGGGGCCTGTTTAAGTCCATATAGGGACTTATGCAACTTACACACGTGATTTGGGTAATTGGGATCCACATATCCAGCAGGCTGCTTCATATAAACCTCTTCCTCCAATATACCATGAAGAAATGCATTCTACACATCTAGCTGACGAAGTGACCAATGATTCATGACAGCAAGCAAAAGAACTAACTGAATTGTGCATGGTTTTATTACGGGAGAGAAAGTTTCACCAAAGTCGAGACCTTCTTGTTGGTTGAACCCCTTTGCCACCAAACGTGATTTATGACGCTGCACTGAGCCGTCTAGATTTCTTTTGATTCGATAAACCCATTTGGAGCCAACAATATTCATGCCACTTTCATGCTTAACTAGAGTATATGTACCATTTCTTATTAAAGCATTAATTTCTGTGTCCATTGCATCTCTCCACTCTGGAATGGTGCAAGCCTTTGAATAACATGTTGGTTCCATGAACTCCTCATCAAGTATTGGATGCTTAGTAGTTGTGAGACACAGTTTTTGGATTGGCTTTGTTATACCCGCTTTTGCTCTAGTCGTCATTGTATTCCCTGGCACTTGCATTTGATCTGTAGTTTGTACTTCAGTTGAGACTGTTGGTGGTGATTGCGAAGGCGATGGTAGAATAGCCAAATTTTCTGATGTCTGTGGTGATGCGTCAACTTGAGCCAGACCTGGTGATGTAGGAGGTTGTAACACTTTTGCTGTATGCTTCTGAAGCTGCAGTGTTGCTGGTTGCACCGGCAGAAAAATAGAAGAACTAAATATATCTGTGCTTGTACACTGAGACGATGCACTTACCTCTGGAGCTTGCTGTTGAGGAGGAGAGAATGGAAAAGTGGATTCCTCGAACCTAACATGTCTTGAGATATACTGTCTATTTGTTGGTAAGTGGAGACAAACATATCCCTTGTGAGATGAGCTGTAACCTAGGAATATACACGGCAAAGACCTAGGTTCTAGTTTGTTGGAATGATAGGGACGTAGACATGGATAGGCCAAACATCCAAAGACACGTAGAAAAGAATAATCTGGTGGTTTGTTGTAGAGAAGCTCAAGAGGGGTTTTGGACTCTGTAGAAGATTTTGGTATCCTGTTAATGAGATAACAGGCAGTAGTGAATGCTTCTACCCAAAATTATTTTGGAAGATGTGCATGAAACAACAATGCAATACCAGTCTCTGTAACATGTCTAATTCGTCGTTCTGCAAGCCCGTTTTGGGCTGAGGTATGAGGACAAGAGAATCGATGCTGGATTCCCAAGTTGTTTAGATAAGATGTGAAATTTTTGAATTCAAGAGCATTATCAGACTGAAATGTTTTAATTTTATGACCAGTCAGATTCTCAACTTGCTTATGGAATTGTGTAAAAACATGGAATGCATCATAACGTTGTATCAAAGGAAAGACCCATGTATAATGAGAGAAAACATCCATTAATAAAAGATAATAACGAAAACCACCCCTTGAATTTTCTGGAGAAACCCATATGTCTGAAACCACAAGACTCAATGGTGTATCATAGACAGTATCACTACGAGAAAAGGTAAACGCCTACTCTTGCTAATGTGACATGAGTGGCAGAAATCAAATTCTTTATTTAATACTGGAAGTGAGTAATTGCTAATGACTCTAGAAACCGTGCTCAGCATTGGATGACCAAGCCACTGATGCCAGACAGGAAGACTTTCAGAGAGAAAGGACTTTGGAGTAATCGATTGGGTTATGTCACCTAAGCCATCGAACACGTACAGACCATTCTCATTCCTCCCCTTTAGCAGCATTGCTCCCGTGGTTTTGTCCTTCACAACAAAGAAGTGCGTGTGAAATTCAAAGTAAACATGATTATCTTTACAAAACTAAGACACAGAGAGAAGATTTGTCTTGATCGTTGGTACATGGTATACATTATTCAAGCTATACTTGCGATTATTAGGCGTAAAAACAACATTACCAACATGAGCTATTTTTAAAGAATTACCATTACCAACTTTGACCGTGTCCGTTCCATCATTTTCATGAGGGATACATAGGTTCTTGACATCAGCAGTCAAGTGATGAGTAGCCCCTGAATTCGTGACCCACTGAGCACCTGAGGAATCACCGGGAAAAGCAAGATAAGCAGCTGGTGGATTGTTCCGTGAGTTGTTCCTTTGGTCATAACGAAACCAGTAGCGATCAGCACTATGGTTTCTCTTCTTACAGATCTGGCAGCAAACTTCTCCCTACGCATCACCTCTTTGCTGCTGTGGTTGTCGACGATTGTTGTTGTTTGGAGGTGGTGGCCCTCTTGGTTGATTATTGAATCGTCGTTGTTCATTCCTGCTATTAGAACCTGAGTTGGATGCAACATAGTTGGCCACTGGTGCTTGAATCTGGGCAAGCTGCTGTTCCACTCTCATCTCAAAAGAAAGAAGATGAGAGGTAAAAGTTTGATAATCCATGTTTTCAACAAAGTGCTGGAGAAAGCAAAGAACAATGGGATCATAGGTTTGATTCAAACCATTACTGATGTATCTTGTTTCTTCTCATCAGGTGAAACAAGTATAACCCGATGCGACTGAAGTTGATCAAATAAGATTTTAGCATCATTCAGATAGGTTTTCAAGGTTTTGTTAACTTTATTCATGCAATGTAGTTGCTTCTTCAGAGAACTCTGGTGAGCAAAAGTTTTTGGAGCATATTCAGCATCTAACTTGTCCCATATTTCTTTGGCAGTAGTGAGTTCTGAAACTGTGCTTAGTACTTCTGGGGTGAGAGTAGAGTTCAACCATCCAACAATCAAGGAATCCTGAGCTTCATGTGCAGTAAAAGCCGGATTGATGGCGTCACCTCCAGGTAGAGTTTGTGCTGGATTTGCTTTCGTTCCATCTACAAATCCAGTTAGATCGTACCCTTTGAGTATGGGTCGAAACTGTGCTTTCCACAGATGATGGTTGGTCTCTGTGTGCTTCAAAGTGACAAGGTGATGGATTTGAACTTGTCTTAGGGTATTGGTTGCTTCTTCCATTGGTGAATAGGTTTTTTTTTTTTTTTTTTTTGATGGTTTTTCTAGCGGAAACGATCTTGGATCGAAGGCTGATACCAAGTCGAGAGTGATAAGTTTAGGTGAATATCTTCCACAGATTGTGTGGAGATTAAAGACTTGTATTTATAATAGATTGAGATTAAATTATTAAAAAACAGAAACTAGTTTAGATCCTAGATAATAGTCGGAGGAGGTTGTAGACTAGACTTAGTTTAGTTTTCTTCGAACTGTTCCGATCTTTATGTTGCTGACTTAGTGCACGGTGTGACCTGAGTATGACTTGTGCTGACAGTTATCTCGATCACGACGATGCTGTGAGAGGGAGATATGAAAATAATGGTGTAATTTTTTTCGGGGCCATGTAATAAGGGGAAATTATTATCTCCCCTAGAACTAGAACTGTATAAGAAGGCCAAAGACTGTCCGGGAGTTATTGAGAGGCGAGGCGGGCCTAGGGCACAAGATAGAACTGTTTTTTGGGCACCACCCTTTTTTGGTGGGGCACCATTATTATGTGATAAGAATATCTATCCTATAGTTATAAGGGTGTCCTAAAAAGTAAGACATTTAGATGTAAACTGAAGACAACCCTTATCCAAATATATATTTAATACCAAAATTACCCTTCCTAACTATGTTTGTGTAATGATTAGTTAGTATAATTAAATTCGGTTAATTAGTGATTAGTGTAAGATAACATCAATATTATTTTTCTTAAAATTAAGTTATTGAAAGGGAAGAAGAAGGGGATTATAAGAGTTGGAAAAAATCAATTATTTTTTTATTTTATGAATTCGAACCTTCAAACCACCCATGCATACTTCAAATACAGATTTTTGTTGCATGAATTGGCCAAATTTCCTGAAAATAAGAAATTCTATAGCTTGATTTGGGTTAAGTCGAACAAGTTCGGCTACAAGATCCGAAGAACAGGTAGCCGAACTAATCTGGAAGTGTAGTTTTGGCTACTTTTTCCTAAGACGCAGGTAGCCGAACTCCGTTTTAATGGAGGTTTTGATGAGTTCGGCTAACAGGTTCTGGGACAGGTAACCGAACTTTTATTCTAGAGTATACACAGTAATGTTCCGTTTTCAACATTAATTTTCGACTGAACCGAACTCAATATTAGAGTGAAGTTTGGTTAGGAAAAAAAAATCTCAAATAAACCGAACTCAACATATGTGTTTGCATAGTAGAGTTCGGTTAGAATTTTTTTTCTTGCGAACCAACCGAACTCAACATATTGATTTTTAGAGAAGGGTTCGACTAGCAATTGTTTTTTTGCAAACCAGCCGAACTCTGCATTTGTTGTTCGAATACAAGTGTTCGGTTAAAGGGCAAAAAATTTCAATTTTGCGAACCAACCGAACACAATATATTGGTTTTCAATGAGGAGTTCGGTTAAAATATTTTTTGCGAACCAACCGAACTAAGCATTTGCTGTTCGAATACAAGTGTTCGGTTAAAGGGCAAAATTTTCAATTTTGTGAACCAACCGAACACAATATATTGGTTTTCAATGAGGAGTTCGGTTAAAACAATTTTTGCGAACCAACCGAACTCAACATTTGCTGTTCGAATATAAGTGTCCGGTTAAAGGAAAAAAAAAACAATTTTGCGAACCAACCGAACAAAATATATTGGTTTTCAATAAGGAGTTCGGTTAAAACAATTTTGGAGAAACCAACCGAACTCGGAGTTCGGTTTCGAAAAAATAAATTCGTGATAACCGAAGTGTTCTTTGTGTTATTGGTTTCAGAATGTTCGGTTAGAAAACTAGTTTTTTTTTTAACTATTCCTAACCGAACATGCCACTTTAACTTCCATTTAAACCATATTTTGATGATTTCTACTCAATTTTCCCAATTAAAAACGATTGATGGGTTTTTCAATCGATCGCAAAACGTCAAAGAAAAAGAGAAGAAGAAGAGAATATTTTTTTTTTCAAAACTAAAAAATTTCGATGCCGCTCCTATCTCTGTTTTTGGTTAATAGATTCATTTAGATTATATGTATATGATTAGATTTATATAGTTATTAGGTTATTTTTAGTTTAAATTAAAGTAAAGGGTAAATGTGTATTTACCTAACTTTAGGACACCCCATATAAGTATAAGAAGGCCAAAGCCTGGCCTGGAGTTATTGAGAGGCCAGGTGGGTCTAGGGCACAAGATAGGACTAGGCGCTATGCTAGGCCCGACTTCTCGACCTTAAAGCCTAACAAAGGCTGGTGGGGTTTAGCGTCGATCGGCCTACGCCCATCAACCTAAGCTAGCCTACTTATCTAGACTTTAGAATAGAATAGGTTTTCCATCGGTTACCTTTTATTTGAGTTTCGTTTTTGTGCACGTTCCTGAGTACTTTTGCTTAACATCTCTATAAAAAAAAAAAAAAAAAAAAAATTCTCTATTTCCAATCCCTACTTTTCCTCTTTCCGACCCTCTTAATTGTTATCCCTAATTATCCTAAGTAACATCTCTTGACTTGTTATTTACACCCACTAATAAAATCATCCAACAACCAAATAAATAAACAACCCTAATTAACAAATCCCCTTACCGTCTCCATCACCACCTACTGCTACATATTCTTCTCCATCTCCATATTTCATCACCTCCTTAGCGAACATAGAGAAGTAGATGTAGCTAGAGATTAAAAATGGTGGGCAAGTGAAGCTAGGCCATCGTGTTACTTACAATTCGTTGGAGTATATGTTGTTTGATGATTTATACACAGTACCATCTGGATCATCCACTAACTTTTATGTTAAGTATATTTTGGAATCATGTGCTAGGTCAATCAAGTGTTACTATTTTGATGATTAAAGTAAGACCTACGGTATACTATTAATTGTATGATTTGGTTAGCATGGCACGAGTAGTTCAACTGCAATTGATAATGGAATTAGGGTTGAAATATTTTTCCTAAATTTTCGGTAAACATTCTTCAATAATAATTGGTTTACCCATAAATCGTCCATTAATAATTACAATTAATTGAAATATAATAGTTTTTGTTTTTGCTTAATGAAAAATATGGATGAACAAATAAGAAAAATGATAAATAAAAATAGTAATAGTCATGGTAAAATCAATTTGACTTTTATGGGTGGTACATAGGAAAAATGAGAACTCCAAATTAAATTGATTTTACAAATTGGGAAGGGGATGGGAAATAGAAAAAATGGGGATAGGAAATAGGAAAAACCAAAAAGAATTGGTTTAATTTCGTAGTATGTAAAGGGAATTTTTTTTAACACCCGAGCCGAGTAATAGTGGAAATTATTATCTCCTGGACCTCAACTAGTACCAGTTAAACAAAAAAAATTGATACTAGGCCGAAAAGCACACCCTTAGGGGAAAACTGCTGGGCCTATCCATAAGGTGTGATATGCAGCAGCCCAACAAATCATTGCCACTCAATTTATTCCAGCAATTCATTGCATTCTCAATGACTTGCACATGTTCCATATTCGCTCATTTGTATCCACCGACGTTTCAATCTTGAAAATTATAGGCCTAAATTACTAAGCCTCGTATTCACAATTCTTATATATATTGTCGGCAGGTTATCCACACAACAGAGAGAGGTTGTTGATCACAGTGGAAATGACTAGATTTCTCGGAACCACATCATCAAACTCATTCGCGAAACCCATCATAAACACCAGCTTCTCCGTTTCATTACCAGTTAACACATCCCGACGCGCACTCACCGTAACATGTAAGTTATCTGCGTCCTACTTTTCAAAATTCTCCAGCTTTATAGTTTTGTTTGTGGTTTATGGCTCTTTTTTCAGATGGAAGCTTATATTTTGTGGTTCCTCATGCAGTGTTATTATTTAATTACCTACAGAAGTGGTCTTCAAAATAACCCACTCCATATTTGGGTCATGGTCCAATCAAGTTGGCTTGGAAAGACCATTTGTTAATAATTGATCAGACTACTATTAACTTCTTTTGTGTTTGTTAACAGGTTTCAATCCTAAACCTTCTTCCCAAGATGAGAACAACAACAACAAGCCAGCAGTTCATGCTGACTGGAGGTCTTTCAGAGCGAAGCTGGTCACTGGCGAACGATCATCAACACCTCCGGGAATATCAAATATGAAGATGAATCATAAACCCGTTGAAGAACATCATGCAACAAACGAAGATTCATGGGCGCACATACTCGAAGAACCCGAAAAGGGTTGCTTACTTATAGCCACAGAAAAACTCGACGGGGTCAACATTTTCAAAGGAACGGTGATGTTAATCCTGTCGATCGATTCACAGTTCTCCACGGGGATTATACTCAATAAACCATCATCAATGACAATATCAACAGTTATAGATATAGTGGATGGACCATTATATTTTGGTGGACCATTAGATGAAAAATTGGTATTGATAAGTCACAAAAAGAATAGCAATGATGATGAAGTGATATTATCGAGAAGTGGGTTTTTTGAGGAAGTGATTGAAGGCTTGCATTATGGGACTAAGCAAGAGAGTTTGTGTTGTGTAGATGGAATGATTAAGAGAAATGAGATTGGAGTTGAAGATTTTAGAGTTTTCGAAGGGTATTGTAAGTGGACTAATAAAATACTAAGAGATGAGATTAGAACCGGACACTGGAAAGTTATAGCTTGTAGCCCCAACATACTTAGTCCACTTGATTCTGAAGAATCTACATCCGAGTGAGGGATTTTTTTATTTTTTTTTTCTTTGTCTAGTTTGTCTACCTACCTGTACTTGTCAGTAGCATGCCACTTCTTGTTAATCTTAGGATGCTTAATGCATGCACACCTGAAGTCAGGCGATTATGTATTTGCACAAAATCGAAAGTTTCATTTACCATTCATGTAGTATGCAGAAAAACACCATTTTTTCTTTTCAATCGGCAAACTTAAGAATTCTATAAAACAAAGAAAAAGACCACCCTGTGAAAGACACGTTTATGTTGATTGGATTTTATCATGCATAAAGCTTTGCAATTTGTGCGTGGTTACATATATGATTGGATTTTTTGGATTACAGGCATTCAATAACGAAAGAAAAGTACCATTTTTTTTGGGTAGGCAAATACAAGAATTTATAAAGAGAAACATCACTCAGTAAAAAGAGACATTTATGTAATTTTTATAAAGAAAAAACACCACCCTGTAAAATACATATTTATGTTGATTGAATTTCAGTATGGATGAAACGATTTCTGGTGCAGTAAAAATAGTGTTCATTTCACTCTATTTTTTATCCTACAAAGAAGGTGCAATTGGGCTCCTAGCCTCCTATATTAATTAATATGTATGAATGTTTCCAGGGATCAAGAGGAGCAAAACTATCCATATCCTAATTCTTATTGGAAATAACATGCCGTTTCGGTTTCTCGGAAATTATCAAGCGATAAACATAAAACAAATAAATAGAGAGTTAGAAAAACTTATCGGATTGGTTGATCGAGGGGAGGTACTCCTCTTTCCTTAAAAGAAGAAGATGACAACTTCTTATGTGACACCTCTTCTGACTCCCATCAGTCGAGAAAGCAAGAATCTTTATGTTTAGAATCGCTCTTGCGAAACGATCCTCAAAGATTCCGAGGAAAACCTGAGCAGAAAGCCACTTGAATGTGATAATGTTTATCAAAAATATTTTTTGTTGGAAGAGAAACTTGCAGAAAATGAAGCAAGGATTATCTCCCAGCAAGCAAGTTTTGATGACAGACAAAACGCTTATCTCTTTCGAGAAAAACTCTTTGAGGCTTATTTAACTGTTGCACTTGATAAAATCAAGATGTTGGAAGATGACTTGAAAAAGTTCAATACTAGTTCAAGCAAATTAACCACAACGCTAGGAGCAAGTAAAAATCATCGTGATACACGAGGATCGGATTATACGGGAATAAATGCTCCAAGTATTAGCAAAGAGGAAAAATTTGTCAAGGCTAGTGATTCTTCTCAACAAAAGTTTTTCACTGATGGAAAAGTTGAAATACCTTCACCGGCAGTTAAAGTTCAAAAGAGCAAAATATATAAACCTCTAAAACCAGCACGCATGAATCCGGGTAAGAACGTTCCTTTTATTTGTCATTATTGAGGAAACAAAGGTCACCTGGAAAGTTGATGTCGTTTTCGTATAAGGAATGAAAAACTTCATGATATTCTTGTTTGGGTGTCAAAAGAAGTGATTAAACCTAGATCATATGTTAAGGCTAAAAACCTTGACATTACGGGTTGTGAACGTCCAACCTTTAGGCAAAGGAATCAGTGTTCTGATGAAACTAGATTTTCCTGTAAACGTCATACAAAGTCTTTTCACAATTTTGTAATGACTATCAAATGATAACTTTGTAAAGACAAAGACAAAATCCGATGCTCCCAATTGGAGAAACACTAACTTCCAAAAACAAAAAACGTTTATTCGTTTGTATATATTTTATTCACCATTCTTTTATATATATATATATATTGTCCACAGATTAAGTAGTATCCACACAACAGAGAGACGTTGTTGATCACCATGGAAATGACTAGATTTCTAGGAACAACATCATCATCAAACTCATTCGCGAAACCCATCATAAAACCAGCTTCTCCGTTTCATTACCAGTTTTTTTTTCTTTTTGATCGGGAAACTTGGGAGATTCCAGAAAGAGCTTACAGACCCAGCTGCTTGACAAGAGTCGAAACAGGAAACCCAAAAAAACTAAAGACAAAATAAACTAAATTACGAAGAAGCTATCCCAACTCCCCAATACAATGTCTAGACTGAAACCCTTTAATTCATCTGCATTTCTCTTCCAAAGGTAGACTTGGATTTTAACTTGCTCAATAACCCCTTGAATATCTGCATTTCCATCTTCAAAAATAATTTTATTCCTACAGTTCCAAATGGACCAACAAATAGAGGCAGAATAAGAGGCCAAAATAACTTCCCAAGTGGATGAATCATATATGATCTTCACCCCTTGATAATGAGATCTATACAATTAGGCAAAGGACCGATGAAGCGAATGGCGTCCTTGAAATGTTTCCAAAGTTGAAACGAGAAGCTGCAATTGAATAAAAGGTGCTCTACAGTTTCGCTATCAATACAACAAAGAAAAAAACCATTCACGATAAGTTTTCCTTTCCTATAAAGGGTGTCCACTGTTGCAAGTCTTTTATGCTACACTAGCCAAAGAAAAAACCCAATCTTGTGAGGCCAAGACCTAGACCAAATACTCAAATAAAGGTTTGGAGAATCTTGTTTGTCTTCTAAATTGGCGTAACATGACTTAACCGAGAAGACAACGGAACTATTAGTGTTCAATTTAATGGAGTCTGACCCTGCCCCCAGAAGAAATCCTTCATGAATCGAAGTTAAAGCACATAACTCGGAATTTTTTTGTTCTGTTAGCCTCTGTTACGGCACCAACACCTCTTGCCGTATATTTCCTTATTTAGTGTGTTTTAGTTATCTTTATTAAGCTTAGTTTAGTTTCCTAGTTTGAATAGAATTCTTAATATTAAGCTTACTTGTTTACCAAGGCATTTAAGCTATAAATAGCCTGGCCATAAGTTGTTTTTGGATTATCAATAAATATATCAAAGTTAAGTTTATTTAGTTTTGTTCTCAAAAGCTGGTGGCTAACCCCCAACTCAAAGGGTTTATCCGGTTCTTTTCATTGAGTTTAATCTTCCTCCAGTGTTAAAAGGTATAGAACCCTAACACCTGGATCATAGCAGGTTTTGATCAAACCCTAAAATTCTACCAATTTTTTTTTTTTTTTTGCTTTTTCAATGGGTCATGACTATACTGATAATATGAAGACTGTTAGTGATGGTATCACTAATATGTCTAAAAATCTCAATACCTTGATTACTGATTTGGATAAACAACATCTGAAAGAAGCTGAGAAGAAGAAAAATGATGCGGTCGAGAAAAAACAGTTGAGGGAAGAAAAACGTGTTTCCCGCAAATAAGAAACACTTGAGAATAATGAAGTTCTTGTCGATGCAATTTCTACCAGTTTTACAAAAGCTTTGACTACTTTGTCTACCACCTTATCAACAAGTATTTAAACGGCTTTATCTACTCATCTCTCTCAAAACTTATCAACTGAACTCTCCAATTTCTTAAAAACAGTTTTCCCTGATTATATTCCTCAGCCTCGTACTAATGGTGAGGGTCATGGTCATGCTCGTGATACAAATCCTCCACCT
Organism: Papaver bracteatum; assembly: GCA_023529315.1. Lineage (NCBI taxonomy): Eukaryota > Viridiplantae > Streptophyta > Magnoliopsida > Ranunculales > Papaveraceae > Papaver > Papaver bracteatum. The sequence continues at coordinate 418,313 of JAJJWX010002710.1, forward strand.
CCGCCTACCAGACCGAGTGTGATTAACCTCAAGTTTCCTTATTTTTATGGAGAAGATCCTGATGGTCGGATTTTGGTTTCGATAAATATTTTTCAGTCCATTCAGCTGATGATGCTCTAAAGATCACTATTGCTGCTGCTAGTTTGACAGGTGATGCTAATGTATGGTATCGTTGGAAATAGACCAAGGTTATGATAGTTACATGGGCAGAATTTTGCTCTCATGTTCGTGCTAGATTTTCTCCTGCCAAGTTTGTTGATGCTCGACTAGCCATTAGCACAATCGACCAAAAAGGGTCAGTACGTGAACATATTATTTAATTTGAAAGATTATTAAATTTTGTTGATTTTCCAGAGGATTATTTGATTAGCTACTTTATTCGTTCTTTAAAACCCCATATTGGATGTATGGTTAAATTGCTTGCACCACAATCCTTAGCTGAGGCTTTAACCAAATCAATTCACCAAGAAGAAGCATATGTGGCTACTAGGTTTGTACCTCGACAACCTTATCGTCCTCCTCATGTCAGGTCTTCTACTAATATACAACCTACTCCATACAATAAGTCTGCACTACCTCCAGGAGCAAGAAATTTTTCACCAGCTGAACAAAGGGAGAGAAGAGATCAAGGCCTTTGTTTTAACTGTGATCAATTATTCACACCCAATCATATTTGTGTGAATCCCAGGTTAACTTTATTGGATGTTGACGAAGATACAGTTGATGAGGATATTGTCGAACCAATTCTGCATAAATCAAGAAATAACTACTTTTGATAATGTGGAAATATCTGAATCCAACCCTGCTATCTCCTTGCATTCATTGTTGGGATCTCCTTTTCCTAGAATAATGAGGGTTACTGGTTTTACTAAAACTCAGCCTATTACTGTGCTTATTGATTCGGGATACACACACAATTTTCTTCATCCTTCTTTGGCCAAGAGATGTGGTTATTCCATTCAATCCACCACTCTACCACTTAGTGTTACTGTTGGAGATAGTGGTAAATTAGATACTCGTGGAGTTTGTCTTAATGTTCCATTTTGTCTTCAGAAGTAGAATTTTACAACAGATTTTCATCTACTTGATATTAGTGGATGTGATGCAGTCTTGGGGGTTCAATGGTTGCGCACTTTAGGACAGATTAAATGGGATTTTGCAAAGTTGACCATGTAGTTTAACATTGATGGCGCATATATTTCATTAATTGGAGATAACAACCCTTCTGTCATGATTATGGAAGCAGATTCAATGCAGCGTTTATTATGCACTGAAACTTATGCAGTTTTCATTAAACTATCTGCAATGAATACTTCATTAAATACATATTCAACCCTAACTCCTGCTTCGGATCTGCCCTCTGAAATTTTAACATTGCTTTCACAGTTTGATAACATTTTCAAAACCCCTACATATCTTCCACCAGAAAGGGTTCATGATAAAAAAAAATCCTTTATTACCGGGTACTGCTCCTGTCAATGTGAGGCCTTATAGATATCCCCATTTTTAGAAGGATGAGATCGAGAAGATAGTTCAAGAACTTGAATAAGCTGGATTTATACGACCGAGCTCCAATCCTTACTCTTCTCCTATACTTATTGTACGTAAAAAGGATGGTTCTTGGCGTATGTGTGTAGATTATCGATCTCTAAACAAGGTAACCATCAAAGATTGTTTTCCTATTCCAATGGTAGATGAATTGCTAGATGAGTTGTTTGGTGCAACTATTTTTACAAAATTGGATTTAAGGTCAGGGTATTATCAAATTCGACTTCATGGTGCTGATATTCTCAAAACTGCATTTAGAACACATGATGGTCATTTTGAATTCTTAGTTATGCCCTTTGGATTATCCAATGCTCCTGCTACATTTCAGAGTTTGATGAACCATATTTTAGGACCACATTTCATAAGATTCGTTCTTGTTTTGTTTGATGATATATTAGTTTTCAGCAAGAATATGAAGGACCATATTGAACACTTGTCTATTGTGTTTAATATATTACGAGCAAATTCTTTATTTGTCAAAGAATCCAAGTGTACTTTCGCACAACCAACAATGGGTTATCTTGGTCATGTTATTTCTGCTAAGGGTGTTTCAGTGGAAAATGACAAGATTCAATGCATACTTTCATGGAAAATTCCTTCTACAATAAAGGAATTGCGAGGTTTTCTTGGCTTAGCTGGGTATTATCGAAAGTTTGTCAAATATTATGGAAAGATCAGTGCTCCATTAACACAACTGCTCAATAAAGATGCCTTTGTATGGTCTGACAAGGCAACTACGGCATTCCATTTGTTGCAAAAAGATCTCACTACAACTCCAGTATTACAGCTGCCAGATTTCTCAAAAGAGTTTACTTTGGAATGTGATGCTTCTGGAAATGGAATTGGTGCTGTTTTAACTCAACAACAACGTCCAATTGCATTCTATAGTAAATCACTTTCTGGGAAAAATCTTAATCTCTCTATTTATGATAAAGAGATGCTTGCCATTATTTCCGCAGTTCAAAAATGGCGTCCTTACTTACTTGGCAGACACTTTAAGATTGTTACTGATCATCGCAGTCTCAAATTCTTCCTTGATCAGAAACTATCTTCAATGGAGAAACAGAAATGGTTATCTAAGTTATTGGGCTACGATTATGAAATCGTTTTTCGTCATGGCAAAGAAAATGTTGCAGCTGATGTACTATCAAGAAATGTTGGCTCAAATTTTCATATTTCTACACCTGTCTTCTCTGGAGTTAATGAAATTAGTAAAGAATGCCATGTTGATGCTGATTTGGGAATTCTTATACAACAATTACAGCAAGATACGTCTTGTAAGGTACATTTCTCCTATACTGATGGTATATTACGTTTTAAAGGTCGTATAATTGTTCCTTCAAATTCTACTTGGTGCACAAAATTACTTGAAGAATTTCATTCTAACCCTATTGGAGGGCACTCTGGTTATTTAAGGACTTACAAGCGTTTGTAGCAAAAAATTTATTGGAAGGCATGAAACATTCAGTGAAAGAATTTGTTTCTCAATGTGATATATGCCAGAGTAATAAGTCTGAGGCATTATCTCCACCAGGGCTTTTAAGTCCTCTCCCTATTCCAGCTGACATTTGGATGGACATTTCATTAGACTTCATTGATGGATTTCCAACTTCTAGTCGCAGGAATTCTATTTTGGTCATTGTTGACAGACTATCGAAGTATGCTCATTTTATACCTCTTTCTCATCCATATACTGCAAGTTCTGTTGCTGAAGTTTTCGTGCGCGAATTTGTCAGACTTCATGGTATGCCAAAAATTATAGTAAGTGATAGAGACCCAATTTTTATCAGCAATTTTTGGGAAGCATTTTTTGCCATGCAGAATACCAAACTATGTCGTAGTACTGCATACCATCCACAATCTGATGGGCAAAAAGAGGGGACAAATAGGACTTTAGAATGTTATCTTCGATGTTTTGCAGGAATGAAGCCAACTGAATGGGTTAGATGGCTTCCATGGGCAGAATGGTGGTACAACACCAGTCATCATTCCGCTATTAACATGACACCGTATCAGGAAATTTATAGCATACTTCCTCCAACAATTTCAAGTTATCTTCCTGGCTCTACGACTGTAAATGATGTTGATATCAATTTACGATCTAGAGATCATACATTGAAGATTTTGAAGTTTCATCTTGAAGCAGCCCAGACAAGGATGAAGAATAATGCTAATGCAAATCGTACTGAATTTTTTTTTGAGGTCAATGATTGAGTATTTTTACGTCTTCAACCATACCGACAATCCTCAGTTGCTACTCAGTCTTTTTCAAAACTTTCTCCTAAATTATATGGTCCTTTTCGTGTCATTGAGAAAATTGGAGAAGTTACGTACAAATTGGAGTTCCCCACTACAAGCCGTATACATCCAATTTTTCATGTTTCACAGCTTAAACGGAAACTTGGTGTTACTGCTAGTGTTGAACAAACTCTTCCGGGTATAATTGATTATGCGAAATGGGAACCTGAGCTTATCTTACAGCGTCAAATGTACAAGAAGAATAATATGGATGGTACAAAGTGGTTAGTTCAGTGGAAAGGACATCCTACAGATGAAGCAACATGGGAAGATGCCGATGACATTATTTTGAGGCTAAGCCATTTTTTCCAGCAGGGTGGGATGTTACGGCACCAACACCTGTTGCCGTATATTTCCTTATTTAGTTTGTTTTAGTTATCTTTATTAAGCTTAGTTTAGTTTCCTAGTTTGAACAGAATTCTTAATATTAAGTTTACTTGTTTACCAAGGCATTGAAGCTATAAATAGCCTGGCCATAAGTTGTTTTGGATTATCAATCAATATATCAAAGTTAAGTTTATTTAGTTTTCTTCTCAAAAGTTGGTGGCTAACCCCCAACTCAAAGGGTTTATCCGGTTCTTTTCCTTGAGTTTAATCTTCCTCCAGTGTTAAAAGATCTAGAACCCTAACAGCCTCCAATCCAGTCCCAAATTCCAAGCCCCTCCTTGTTCAAGCCTAGCAGCGCAATTCTTGACCATCCAATTCTTAGTGGAAGCTATGGCATACACTTGTGGGAATGAAGTGGAGAAGGCTCCGCACCTGCCCAATGGTCCTCCCAGAATAAAACTGAAGTATCGTCTCCAACTTGCAAGATACAATTTTCTCCTTAAGTGTTGAGATGCTTGTAAATACCCTTCCAAACTCCGCAACCAGCAGCACCTATTAGAGATTTAGTCTCTTTATCGAAGTTTGTGGACCCATACTTCGAAGCTATTCCCTTTCTCCAAAGAGCGTCTTTCTCATGATTAAAATGCCACAACCACTTCAAGAGAAGAGCCTTGTTCATACTTTGGAGAGATTTAACCCCTAAACCACGCTTGAGGGGGGTGCGCACTTTATTGAAAGCAACAAGATGATAACCCTTCTTAGTATCACTAGTTAACACATCCCGATGCGCACTCACCGTAACATTTGAGTTATCTGCAACATTTTAATTCCTACTTTTCAATATTCTCCTGATTGGTTTTGTTTGTGGTTTATGGATATTTTTTTAGATGGAAGCTTATATTCCTCATGCAGTGTTATTACTTAATTACCCACAGAAGTGGTCTTCAAAATAACCCACTCCATATTTCATGGTCCAGTCAAGTTGGCTTGGAAAGACCATTGTTAACAATTGATCCAACTACTATTAACTTCTTTTATGTTTGTTAATTAACAGGTTTCAATCCTAAACCTTCTTCCCAAGATGAGAACAACAACAACAGCCCAGCAGTTCATGCTGATTGGAGGTCTTTCAGAGCAAAGCTGGTCACTGGCGAACGATCATCAACACCTCCGGGAACATCAAATTTGAAGATGAATCATAAACCCGTTGAAGAACATCATGCACATGCAACAAACGAAGATTCATGGGCGCACATTATTGAAGAACCCGAAATGGGTTCCTTACTTATAGCCACAGAAAAACTCGACGGGGTCAACATTTTCAACGGAACGGTGATCTTAATCCTGCCGATCGATTCACAGTTCTCCGCGGGCATTATACTCAATAAACCATCATCAATGACAATATCAACAGTTATAGATGCAATGGATGGACCATTATACTTTGGTGGACCATTAGATGAAAAATTGGTATTGATAAGTTACAAAAACAATAGCAATGATGATGAAGTGATATTATCGAGAAGTGGATTTTTTGAGGAAGTGATTGAAGGCTTGCATTATGGGTCTAAGAAAGAGAGTTTATGTTGTGTAGATGAAATGATTAAGAGAAATGAGATTGGAGTTGAAGATTTTAGAGTTTTTGAAGGGTATTCTGAGTGGACTAATAAACTACTAAGAGTTGAGATTAGAACCGGACACTGGAAAGTTATAGTTTGTAGCCCGAACATACTTAGTCCACTTAATTCTGCAGAATCTGAACACTTAATTCTAGAGCCAAATTAAATTTGGGAAAATTGGGAATATGCCCAAAATCGACTGTCATCTTGGGGATATGCTTTAGGATTTCAGCTTTTGGGAATATGTCCCAGCCGTCCAAAATTCCATCCAAAACTGTTAAATAGTCAATATTCGCACACACTTAGGATTACATATGCGAATTAAAAAACAGATATACTATATAGTAACACCTTTACAAGTAGAGGTGTAAACGCGTCTAAGACACCAAAGACAAAGACATGAATGTAACGACCGTGCTTAGCGTGCTATGTCCCTTCGTGTTGTCTTTTATTTATTACTGGGCGATCTTGTGCTTTTTAGAAAAAGCTCAGCCCAAAGACAAAGACATAAACAACCGTGCTGTGCCGTGTCGGGCACATCTAACTTGCATTATCTCCCAGCAGTATTTTAATGTATAGACAAAAGACATGGAAATATAAAAGATTTATATATACTAAAACAGAATAAGTATATGCAAGACTGATTGGTGAATAACTACACCTTACAACTCCTTACAACTACAAGAAACTAAATGCCGACAAGCAAAATAGAAAAATAGAGCAAGAAGAGAGAATATTCAGCAGCGAACAACTCGATTCAAAATATGCCCTAATCAAGACTGAATGCAGGCTCTAGAGAGCATAGCTATCAGCAGCACAAAGTCAAAAAGTATTTGTAAGCTTTCATGGCTCTGCCAGATCATCTGAAAAAGTATTTGTAAGCTTTCATGGCTCTAGAGAGCATAGCTATCAGCAGCACAAAGTTAAAGTTTATGGATCCTATGTGAGTAGAAAATATATTTAATGATCCTATTTAATTAGACTCGGTCTTTTGGATATACCGGGTGCTTTGACGTGCTATTTATATGACGTGCCGTGCTGTGCTGTGCCGCGTGCTGTGCTGTGACGCGTGCTTATCCGTGCCGCGTGCCGTGCTGTGCTATTGTGCCGATTAGTCAAACCCAGCACAGCACAAGAAACTAACGTGTTGTGTCGTGCTGTGCTTAGTCATGTGCTGTGCTGTGCTCCGTTTTTAACGTGATGGGCTCGTGCTGGCACAACCCATTTTACACCTCTATTTACAAGATTCAAGAACATATTCAAACAGAAAAAACCTCGAAAAAATTTGAGAGAAAATTCAGACACATTTACGATAAATCGACTATTTAACGGTTCCTCAGCGGAGTATATTCCCAGAAATTGAAATCCCGAGGCATATCTACGGCTTTCCCATTAAATTTTGTAGAGATGAATTCTCATAGTCACATTACATGATTGTACCCCACTTACATCCGAGTGGGGGTTTGTTTTTCATTTTTTGTCTAGTTTGTCTATTTACCTGGTCTTGTAGGTAGCATGCCACTTTTTGTTAATCTTAGGATGCAATGCTTAATGCATGGACACCTAAAGTTAGGGGATTTTCCATTTGCAAAAAGATGGAAAGTTTCATTTACCATTAATTTAGTATGCAGAAAAACACCATTGTTTTTTTCTAATCGGAAAACATAGGAGTTTTATAAAGAGAAACACCACCTTGTGAAAGAGACATTTATGGTGATTGAATTTTGACTACGCATAGAGCTTTGCAATTTGTTTGTAGTTATATATATGATTGGATTTTTTTTAATACAGACGTTGAATAAGGAAAGAAAAAATACTATTATTTTTTTTTAATCTACAAATATAAGAATTTTATAAAGAAAATCACCACTAATGAAAGTGACATTTATGTAATTTTTATAAATAAAAACACCACTCTATGAATGAAATGATTGCATTTTAGTATGAATGAAATGATTTTTACTGCAGTAAAAATAGTGCTCATTTCACTCTACTCTATCTTACAAAGAAGGTGTAATTGGGCTCCTACTTCAATTAATCAGTATGGATGTTTCTAGCCTTCTAGGTAGAGGTGTAAAACGTGCCGGCCCGACACAGCCCCGAGTAATTTTTAACATTTTATGCTGGCTTATTTATAACAACACATATACAAAAAAATGAGTAGCTAGAATAGTGATTCTTTTGTGAAATATACAAAAAATGTGATGTATTATGCCTAGGGCTGCACATAACCGATTAAAATCGATGAGCCGAACCGAAACCGACGTAAAAGCACCGAACCGTTCGCCAAACTGGTGACCCAACGGTAGACTACGGTGTTTAGGAATTAAAAACCGCTGAATGTAAGGTCATATACAGTTGGTATCTAACGCCGAACCATTAAAACTGAAGCCGAATTATCAACCGTTAGATAATATGTGATTAATTTTACCCAAATTAAAATAGCACATAATATTAGGGTTTCTTCCCTTTACTGTTTTTAGTCTTTGTCTCTTCTTCTGGACGAAATCTCTTATGAAGCTATGCGTAGATCCGAGAAGAGCAGCAGTAAGGTAAAAGAATTTTTTTCATCCTCCAACCAAATTGCATTTAGTAATAAAATTGCTCACAAAATCAAAGCTATCAACAAACAGTTGAACCAAACTGTAACTGATATGAAAAGGTTTCAGTTTCAATCGACTAGTGAGACTAGTCGATGTGATGGCCTCTCTGCTGAGAAACGTAAACGCCTAACAGCTTCGTTCTTTGGAGATGATTTAAAAATTGTAGAAAGAGAGCAAGATAAGTTGGAGATTGTAAAGTTGTTAACCTCATCGATTTCTTTAAACTCTAATCAACAAGAAAACGTCTCTGTCATATCCATAGTGGGTATGGGGGGACTTGGGAAGACCACTTTGGCTCAATCCGTCTACAAGTTAGTAGAAAAAAACTTCACAGATAGGCTATGGGTTTTTGTGTCGGATGATTTCGATGTTTACAAAATTTTACTGAACATTATGGAGTCCGTTACTAATTCAAAATGCCCTGAATTCTCAAACATTAGTGTGTTGATTGGTAAAGTTAAAAAAGAATTGAAAAATAATATTTATTTGTTGGTACTTGATGATCTGTGGAATGAGGATTTTATGGAATGGAATAAACTCAAGAGTGTTCTAGACGTCGGCGCTGTTGGCAGCAAAATCATTGTCACCACTCGTAAACAAGAAGTTGCTTCTGTTGTACAGGGTATGATTCCACCGTATAATCTAAATGTTTTTTCAAAAGCCGAGTGCTGGTCCATTATCAAGAACAAAGCTTTTTCTCCAGGTGGAGCATCTCAGACTCCAAATATGGAAAACATAGGAAAGCAGATAGCTGAAAAATGTGGAGGTTTGCCGCTTGCGGCTAATTTTTACGGTTGTCTTATGCACTCACAAAATGCTGAAAGGCATTGGTTGTCTATCAGAGACAACAAAAGCTTAGAAACCCCAGAAAATCACAGTGGTGGAATCATACCAATACTGAAACTGAGCTATGATCATTTGCCATCTCATTTGAAACAGTGTTTCTCGTATTGTTGTTTATTTCCCAAAGATTGGAAATTCAATAGAGAGACTAGGGGTGAACATGGTTCGGTTTGGTTCGGTTTCAAGCCAAAACCGAAACCAAACCAATACTATCGGTTTCTTAAAATCTAAAACCAAACCAAACCATTAACCATTGGTTCGGTTTCTTAATGGTTATAGTTTATACCATTGGTTTTTGTTAACCACCGCTTTGTCGATTTTCGACAGGTTCAAATCTAAGAAAAAAACATAGTTCTAAGATTTTCAAACCTACATACAAGATACAGCTACATAATTCCATACACCATCCAAATTCATAAAATTCTTAAACACAATTCAAAAGATAAAGATTACATCTTCTTTCAGGTTCACCTAAGCATCCACAGTCTCCGCTTAATGGTTCACAACCAAAAACTGCCTACCTACCTCTCTGAGAGACGTTGATTCGACTTTGGATGGCTGAGGGATTCCTTCATCCATGTAACAAGGGAAACCGAAACTCACTCGAAGATATCGGTAATGATTATTTCTTTAGTTTGTTGTCAAACTCTTTCTTTCAAGATGTGGAAATGGATGACCTAGGTGATATTAAGGAGTTCAAAATGCACGATTTAGTGTCGTTGGCAATCACGAAGTCACGATTCTGGACGCAAGTGAAATGCAAAATGATGTATCTCATATTCGTCGTCTAAATTTAATCATAAAAGGCCGGGAAGCACCAGTACCAGTTTCTAATGTTTTGATCAATGCAAAAAGGCTTCGGACGGTTTTCTGCGAAGATGGCCGCTTTCCTTACTGGAGTCCACTTAGTAACAACAACCGTTTACGTGTAATTAATCCGCTTGGTTATGGTAATTTGAAGACTCTGTCTTCACCTTTCATACACTTGAGGTACCTTAACCTCAATCGTTCAACAATTGAAGATGTTCATGCTGCTTCGCTAAATCAACTCTACAACCTACAGACTCTCAATCTTCTTCGTGCAAAAAATGTTCAAATGGTTGTCAACAGAATTGATTCTTTAAAAAGTTTACGGCATCTAGATCTCTCTTACTCGGATGTGGAAGTGATACCAGATTCTATTATTCAGCTCACCAATTTGCAGACCTTAAATATTTCTGGTACGAAAATCACAAAATTACCCATAAATATTGGATCTCTCCAAAACCTACGGTCTCTTGATATTTCAGTAACAAGGATCACATAATTACCCGATTCAATCTGTCACATCTTTAGTTTGAAGAAGTTGGAACTCATGGGGTGCTGGGAATTAACTGAATTACCTCATAACTTTGGAGCTTTGTCAAACCTAAGATCTCTTGATTTGTCTTGTACTAAGATAAGAAAGTTGCCCGAGTTTATGTCTTATAACTTGTGCAAATTAGAAGTGGTGACTCTTGGAGACCAAAACAAGTTTCCCAAAGATATTAGGAATTGGGTAGAATTGAGAATTCTGAACTACAACTACAACAGAGAGGGCGAGACTAGAGGTATAGAAATGCTAACTCGTCTGGAAGTATTAAATTCTTACTATGTTATCGGAACCTAAATTCGGTGGTTAAAGATAAAACATCTAGAAAATGTGAAAGGTAAAATAGACGCTGAGAGGGCAAAGTTAAGATGCAAGCAACACATTCAGTATTTGGATCTTCATTGGGGTGAAGAAGAACAAGTCGATGCAGATAATTCGTTTACGGTGTTAGATGGTCTCCAACCTCATCCTAATTTAAAAGGATTGGTAATAGATGAATTCTCCGGTTTAAAGTTTCCAAAGTGGATGGGTTCATCTTCCCGCTCTAGGTATGCTTCCAGGTCTTAAGTTTCTTCGTATTGATGGAATGCGTTCAGTTAAGTGTTTGGGTGAAGAGTTTTACTTCCAAAATGAAGAAGAATGCAAAGGTTCTGAAAAAGCTACAGCAACAGCGACATCATCATTTCCTTCGCTAATTGAGTTGAATATTCACAAAATGAGAAATTTAGAAACATGGTTTACTCCTCCACCACCTCACAACTCCTTCCCTCTCCTTCAGAGTCTAGATATAAGCAGATACGATATATCAAGGCATATCTCAGGTTATTCCAACAAATTGAAGGAGTCAATACCGTGTGTTCCCGAAAAATCCCTCACTTTTCCTAATGTACTCCATCTTGATGCTGATGTGTTGAATTATTTGAGAAAGCGGAAGAAGTAAATCACCACAACTTCCAAGAGGTCATTCTCTATCTCTCTCTGGGTTTTATATTTACTTCCAAGAGGTCATTCTCTAACATTTCTAAAATTCTTCGACTCTGACATATTAGCATCTTCAGGGTACGCTGTCTGATGGACTGGAAATAGCTGTGAAAAGACTCTGCGAAGATTCTGGTCAAGGCGATCACGAGTTTAAGGATGAGGTTTTACTATTAGCTGAACTTGAACACAAGAATATTCTTTTAAGTAGAAAAACTAGTCATATACGAATTATATACAATCGCTAATTGTTTGAGTAATATGCATATGTAGTTGGTCTTTTATGAGTTTGTTAGCCAATGTTGAGAGTTAAATTTGCTACATGTATGCAGACACCTTAAAACAGACGTATTTTGATTGGGAAATGCGATACATGATTATTGAAAGAATTGCTCGAGGACTTCATTATCTTCACGACGAATCTCGACTTAAAATTATTCGTAGAGATCTCAAAACTAGCAATATACTATTAGCTAGTTCTAAAAATTGCAGATTTTGGTATGGCTAAGCTCTTTCTAATAGATCAAACTCAAGCTAATACAAATAGAATCGTCGGAACATAGTAAGTATATACAAATACTTCGAATCATAAACAAATCATTCTTTGTAACAGTATCGAAACAAAGAAATGCGTAGCACACAAACAAATGATGATATCCTAATTCTCTATGTTTGATATGACAGTGGTTATATGGCTCCAAAGTATGCATTTCAAGGACAATTCTCCGTAAAATCAGACGTTTTTAGTGTCCTAGTTCTTGAGATTCTTAGCGGGAAGAAGAACACCTCATTCCATGAATCATTGACTGGAGGTGCTCAAGATCTTTTAACTTGTGTGAGTATTAGTATTATTTTTGCACATAACCAAAATAAAAATAAAGACTTACCTTTGCGCAAATGAGAATTTATTCTTGTAGGCATGGAGACATTGTCAAAATGGATCCGCACTAGAGTTGTTAGATGCAAGTACAGAAGCGAAGTAATGAGATGCATCCACATTGCACTATTATGTGTTCAACAAAGTATTTCCAATAGACCTACCATGACCCCGATCATACAAATGATCAATAGAAACTCTGTAACTTTCCACATACCTACACAACCTGGTTAATTCTTGTGTCAGATCAAGCAGTTGATGATCAATGGAGCTTAAATGAAACTTCACATACGGAATTATCTCCTCGATAAAATGTGAATGTTTCTCCCAAATATAAACGGCATCCGCTCTTGATACGGCATTTGCATTGGGTGTAATAAACTCGTTATTCTTTGAGGCATTCATCAAATGGAATGGATAACACATTAACAACATTATTTCTTTGAGGCATTCCCTCAAACACAGGATGTCTGCAGAATTTTCTGTCTATTTAAACATTTTCTTTAGTAGATTCTCACGCCCTGGAAATGGACTAGATGCAGGTTTCTCCACAGCCACCACTCGATCATCATCGTTATCTCGATCACGACGATGCTGTGAGAGGGAGATATGAAAATAATGGTGTAATTTTTTTCGGGGCCGTGTAATAAGGGGAAATTATTATCTCCCCTAGAACTAGAACTGTATAAGAAGGCCAAAGACTGGCCGGGAGTTATTGAGAGGCCAGGCGGGCCTAGGGCACAAGATAGAACTAGAACTGTTTTTTGGGCACCACCTTTTTTTGGTGGGGGATCATTATTATGTGATAAGAATATCTATCCTATAGTTATAAGGGTGTCCTAAAAAGTAAGACATTTAGATGTAAAGTGAAGACAACCCTTATCCAAATATATATTTAATACCAAAATTACCCTTTCTAACTAAGTTTGTGTAATGATTAGTTAGTATAATTAAATTCGGTTAATTAGTGATTAGCGTAAGATAACATCAATATTATTTTTCTTAAAATTAAGTTATTGAAAGGGAAGAAGAAGGAGATTATAAGAGTTGGAAAAACTCAAATATTTTTTTATTTTATGAATTCGAACCTTCAAACCACCCATGCATACTTCAAATACATATTTTTGTTGCATGAATTGGCCAAAATTTCCTGAAAATAAGAAATTCTCTAGCTTGATTTGGGCTAAGTCGAACAAGTTCGGCTACAAGATCTGAAGATCAGGTAGCCGAACTCATCTGGAAGTGTCGTTTCGGCTACTTTTTTCTAAGACGCAGGTAGCCGAACTCCGTTTTAATGGAGGTTTTGATGAGTTCAGCTAACAGGTTCTGGGACAGGTAACCGAATTGTTATTCTAGAGTATACTCAGTAATGTTCCGTTTTCAACATTAATTTTCGTATGAACCGAACTCAATATTAGAGTGAAGTTCGGTTAGGAAAAAAAATCTCAAATAAACCGAACTCAACATATGTGTTTGCATAGTAGAGTTCGGTTAGAATTTTTTTTCGTGCGAACCAACCGAACTCAACATATTGATTTTTAGAGAAGGGTTCGGCTAGCAATTTTTTTTTTTTGCAAACCAGCCGAACTCAGCATTTGTTGTTTGAATACAAGTGTTCGGTTAAAAGTAAAAAAATTTCAATTTTGCGAACCAACCGAACACAATATATTGGTTTAATTTTTCAATGAGGAGTTCGGTTAAAACAATTTTTGCGAACCAACCGAACTAAGCATTTGCTGTTCGAATACAAGTGTTCGGTTAAAGGGCAAAAATTTCAATTTTGTGAACTAACCGAACACAATATATTGGTTTTCAATGAGGAGTTCGGTTAAAACAATTTTTGCGAACCAACCGAACTCAACATTTGCTGTTCGAATACAAGTGTTCGGTTAAAGGAAAAAAAAAAATCAATTTTGCGAACCAACCGAACACAATATATTGGTTTTCAATAAGGAGTTCGGTTAAAACAATTTTTGAGAAACCAACCGAACTCGGAGTTCGGTTTCGAAAAAATAAATTCGTGATAACCGAAGTGTTCTTCGTGTTATTGGTTTCAGAATGTTCGGTTAGAAAACTATTTTTTTTTTTAACTATTCCTAACCGAACATGCCACTTTAACTTCCATTTAAACCATATTTTGATGATTTCTACTCAATTTTCCCAATTAAAAACGATTGATGGGTTTTTCAATCGAGCGCAGAACGTCAAAGAAAAAGAGAAGAAGAAGAGAATTTTTTTTTTTCAAAACTAAAAAATTTCGATGCCGCTCCTATCTCTGTTTTTGGTTAATAGATTCATTTAGATTATATGTATATGATTAGATTTATATAGTTATTAGGTTATTTTTAGTTTAAATTAAAGTAAAGGGTAAATGTGTATTTACCTAACTTTAGGACACCCCATATAAGTATAAGAAGGCCAAAGCCTGGCCTGGAGTTATTGAGAGGCCAGGTGGGTCTAGGGCACAAGATAGGACTAGGCGCTATGCTAGGCCCGACTTCTCGACCTTAAAGCCTAACAAAGGCTGGTGGGGTTTAGCGTCGATCGGCCTACGCCCATCAACCTAAGCTAGCCTACTTATCTAGACTTTAGAATAGAATAGGTTTTCCATCGGTTACCTTTTATTTGAGTTTCGTTTTTGTGCACGTTCCTGAGTACTTTTGCTTAACATCTCTATAAAAAAAAAAAAAAAAAAAAAAAAAAAAAAATTCTCTATTTCCAATCCCTACTTTTCCTCTTTCCGACCCTCTTAATTGTTATCCCTAATTATCCTAAGTAACATCTCTTGACTTGTTATTTACACCCACTAATAAAATCATCCAACAACCAAATAAATAAACAACCCTAATTAACAAATCCCCTTACCGTCTCCATCACCACCTACTGCTACATATTCTTCTCCATCTCCATATTTCATCACCTCCTTAGCGAACATAGAGAAGTAGATGTAGCTAGAGATTAAAAATGGTGGGCAAGTGAAGCTAGGCCATCGTGTTACTTACAATTCGTTGGAGTATATGTTGTTTGATGATTTATACACAGTACCATCTGGATCATCCACTAACTTTTATGTTAAGTATATTTTGGAATCATGTGCTAGGTCAATCAAGTGTTACTATTTTGATGATTAAAGTAAGACCTACGGTATACTATTAATTGTATGATTTGGTTAGCATGGCACGAGTAGTTCAACTGCAATTGATAATGGAATTAGGGTTGAAATATTTTTCCTAAACTTTCGGTAAACATTCTTCAATAATAATTGGTTTACCCATAAATCGTCCATTAGTAAATTACAATTAATTGAAATCTAATAGTTTTTGTTTTTGTTTAACGAAAAATATGGATGAACAAAGAAGGAAAATGATAAATAAAAATAGTAATAGTCATGGTAAAATTAATTTGACTTTTATGGGTGGTACATAAGAAAAATCAGAACTCCAAATTAAATTGATTTTACAAATTGGGAAGAGGATGGGAAATAGAAAAAATGGGGATAGGAAATAGGGAAAAACAAAAAAAAAATAGTTTAATTTCGTATTATGTAAAGGGAAATTCTCTATATAATAACAGAGTTTTTTCGAGCGACCTCATTCACCGGAGTTCCACGTTGATTCTTGTTTGTGGTTGATTCTCGCTTCTGGTTGATTGTGACCCCACTTTTACTATTATTTTTGGTAATTTACCAATATTTTCGCTAATAAATATTTTAGGAAGATATTTTTTCCAACAAATCCAAAAAAAAATATTTACCAAAATAGCTAAATCTAATAAAATCTTATAAGACTGCCAAAAATACAAAAAAAAACATCTATAGTATAATGTTGCTAAAATATACATTAACTCAATAATCAAAATACATCAAATCAATAATCAATCACGTAAATATAGGGAAGGGATTGCCAAAAATTATACTATAGGGAAGGGACTGCCAAAAATGCGAATAAAACATATATAGGGAAGGGACTGCCAAAAATTCCTATCGAGGGGCTTAATCAGAGGGTTGCGGCTCAGGAATTTGGAGCAGTTTTACGGTATAGGCTTGGTATACCTCTTTTTGTGGAAGGTAGCCTTTGTGCTTTTTGCAAGAGGGATATGGACTATTACGGGGATCATGCCTTACACTGCGCAGATGAGGTAGGCATCAAATTTCGTCACGATCTCGTGCGTGACATATTTGCAGATATGTGTTTTCGTGCAAGGGTGCCGGTTAGAAAAGAAGTAGATATGGGTTTGTTGGCGGATGATGGGGGTTCTCTCCGCCCGGCTGATATTTTAGTCCTTTATTGGGACAATGGGCGTGACAAGTGTTTGGATGTAACCGGTGCTTCACCATTCACCGGAGGAGGGGTGCACACATTTCGTCCAGGGTTAGCACTGAATAGGGCAGTTAAACGCAAGCATAAGAAATATTTGGAAAAATTCTTAGCCCATGGTTACAACTTCGGTACTTTAGCTTTTACTACTTTTGGTGAACTTTGCACTGAAACAATGGATTTCTTGAAAAGGCTTAATAATCAACTATCTAGATTTGATGTTAGTGCCAAGAAATGCAACTATTTCTTTCATAGATTAGCAATAGCAATACAAAAAGGGGTTGGAGCCCAGCTTGTCGCTAGGCTGACAACTAGTTACTTGTAGTCCGTTTGTTACTCTGGAAGTTGATCAGCAAATATATATTAAGATAGTAATCATAAAATTAAATAAGTCATGCATCATAATCAAGCACATATCAACGAATTCAAAATATTCAACAAATTCAAAATAAAAAATAAAATGATTAATGTCCAATCTCCAGTTACAGCTTTTGGAATCGTTCTTATCCTAATTACAACCGTATTCTATTAATTAAAAAAATTGATCATGGGTACTAACCTTCTTTCTTGCGAGAATGTTTTTTGATGGTGCTATCCAAAAGTGAAAGATTACGGAATTATAAGAATATCTGAAACAAAAGATTGAAGCAAAAATTAGGATCATACAAAAAATCAAGCAATCAAGCAATAATACACCTCATTTTCATAATATTTTTCTTTATTTTGTTCATACCATAATTAAAAATACAACAAGCTTAGAATAAAAAATGGACTAAATAAAACCAGTTTTCTAATTTTGTTATATTTTTGATATGTATTGTATTTTTTATACAAACAAGCTTAAAATAAAAAAATGAACTAAATATAACCAGTTTTTTGATTTTGTTATGTTTTGATATGTATTATATTTTTTCTACAAAAATATATGCGGCCAATAATTATATAGAATATGGGAATAATTTGATATATATATAAAAATATAAAATATATCTTTCATAAAAAAATATTTGGAACCACTAATTATGATGGTATATGAGAATATTCATCCAAAATTACAAAAATTTCTTATTTTTTGTAAAATATTATTACCTTAATTGGATTTTTTAACTATTTCCGCATACTATATAATTGTAAAATTAGGTAAAATGCCCTCTATATAAAGTGGTGCAACAAGGGTGGAATCTCATCATTTTTTTCCAACACGGTTAGGGTTTATTATTTTTGAGAATTTTTGAGGATTAGGGTTTATTATTTTAACCATTGGGTTTATTATTTTTGATAATTTTTGCGAATTAGGGTTTATTATTTTTGCCATTGTCATGCAAGTCTTTTTGATATTAGGATTAATTTATTGATGGTTGTTTTGGGTTTGCAGGTAATAACCCGAAAAAAGACAAAACGCTTTTTGGCCTTGCTGCAGACAAATACCGAGTTAATTATAATCAGGAATATTTTAGAGGTGATTTTTTTTTTCTTCACGGTATAATTAGGAACTAATCGCCCAAAAAGTGACATGTTTGTTTTTGTTTTTAGATCCTTTTTTTGGATTGGTATTTTGATAATTTAATTGATAAAAAGAATGACGGACCTTCCTCTTATTTATCATCTTCTCTTTCTTATTTGACTGCTTATTGTTTCGGACAAACTGTTAAAATAGGCTACTTATTTGTCTATGGTATTTTTGAGATTTTTTTACTGAGAGACAAACTGTTTCTGGATATTTTTTTTTTTTTTAAATTATTTAGTATTAGGATGCATAATCAAGTTAATTTTGCTATCAATTTTAGGATGTTCCTTTATGTACCCCTTGAAAATACTAATGGTACCCGCACTGGTTAGTTATGGTAGTTGTAGTTTAGTTGATAAGAAAATTATAAAATTACTTCAAATTTTTGATATAGATACCCCTTCCTAAAAAAGAAAATACCGACGGAAAAAAGAAGAAGAAGATTTCTTCTTCCGTGAAATTAATTTCTTTATCTTCGTAATCTTCTTCTGTTTATACGAACAACATAAAAATACTCAAATTCATTATAAGATTTGGGAAGTATTCATGCCTAGTTGCGTACATGAACTTCAACAATGAGAAAAGGTGGAATTGTATGTGGACAAACAAACAGTTTCCTAAATTTTTCACCGTGCACTTTTCAAATTCACACAACAAAGAAACCCATGATCACCCTTAGTTCATAAAGTTAGAAACACCATTAGTACAGTATTTAACTTTTAGGCATTTCTTCAAACACCATTAGTACAAAATCTACACCTTGAGTTTCCTATTAGCAAAAATTATTTTACATCCTAGATTGAGTTGTATGTATATACATGTTCTATCTGCCTTGTGAAGATCTTCTTCCCCACCACCACCATCATTTATTTGTTATCTTCTTACTGTTAGAGAAATAGAGCTTCAGGGACACCATTTTAATGGATTAAGATGAAAGTACTTTTTATTAGTAGTTGCGGCGTCTTAATACCTTGTACTAAAACAGTTCTCTCAAAATTAGAAAAGTGTGATTGGAATCCATCAATTGTTGAATTTGTGGTAATATTTTCTTGGAATGATATCGAAAATCTTCTGAAAGTGCAAACTGAAAATTCATACGAAAGAGGAGATACAGGTTTCTGTTTCTCTCGGGGGTATAAAATTTTGTAAACCTGATGGGGTAGGTAAATAATTTTTGGGGGTATATAGATAAAGGGGTATGGTTAGTATTTTCAAGGGGTACATAAAGGAACGCCCCAATTTTATAGTTCATAGTAGCAATATTTTGCAGGGCAGTTTTCTGAATAATTTTGATTAGAGCATATAAAATTTTAATAATCTTCCTGTTTGGCACTCTTTGATAATGTATTCTATATAGATAAAGAGATAAGCAATAAACAGACACATGCATCGCACGGTTTTCACACCAGTATATACAGTTTTAGGAGAAAATGCTCTGCTGTGGTTAAAAGTTGTATCAAGCTTAAGTTCTAGAGCTTCTGGCCCCACCAAAAATATTTAGACCAATAAGAAATTTTCGTTCTTTCACAACACCAATCTTGATTTTTCCTGACCCCAGTTCTCTCTCCTTTCCTATACGTCCAGCTCTCTATCATATATCCATTCCCTCTCTACTACCGCCATTTTGCAACAAACCGTAATTTGGTAAACAACAAACCCCAACCTTCACTGTTGGCTCTCTCTTCCGGATCTCTTTTTTCTGTCATCCTATTTTTAGTCTCTTTCTTTCGATCCTTGCAGCGGAAATTATCAAAACCTAATTCTCTTTTTTAGTGATGCAACAAATCCCAACCTTCACTGTCGGCTCTTTATTCCAGATTTTTTTTTCTGTCATCCTATTTTTAGTCTCTTTCTTTCGATCCTTGCAGCGGCAATTATCAAAACCTAATTCTCTTTTCTCTATTTACCGCATCCTTTCCATCTTTATTCTTCATTCTCCGTTCTGATTCATATTTTTGTTGATACTGCAGATGATAGTACATTGATGCATGAAGATAGAATCAAAGATGCAGTTACAGTATAGATATTTCTCACGGTCTTTTCTTTGTTTTCATGTTTTGTCTTGGTATTCTTGATTTTGTTGATGTATCGTTTTTTGCAGGTGAGGGTTTATCTCTCATGTTTTATTTTGATTTTGTTGGAACCCTAAGAGAAATTTCCTAAGTTGGTTTGGTGTCACACCAGTTAAGACCATTTTCTTCGAACATTTGACAGGCAAGCTTCAGCCTAGACTGTGGTAAAACAGAACTACTGACATAACTAGGGGGTATTCATAACAATGCATTCTATGTGTTTAATTATGAATTTCAGGCAGAAGTTATTGTGTGTTTTTTGTTCTTTGTTTTTAGGTGAACTTGACAACATGACTTCCGTATTTAACAGAGATTTTTTGAAATATGCACATATGCTTTGATGGATTTAGTGAAGTACATATCTAACAACTCATTGTCTGTCCTTTTGTAGATAAAAGTTTTATCAACAATTATGTGGCAACGAACGCACCAATCCAAAGAGAAAGTAGAATTGCTAAAGAGAAGTGCATCGACTGATAGAGATGATAGAGAAGGTAATTATCTGTTGAAATGGAGTTTTCTTTTGGTTTATCAAATATTGCTACCTCTCGATTGTTTTGCACATTCGCAGAACAGCGTACAGTATGATCAAGCACTTTATCACTATGACATTATTGGATTGGAAGACGCTTCTGGAGATATGGATAGGTCTGTTCTACTAGGGTTCGTTAAATCCAATCTTAGTGAAGTTGTATGATGAGAGGATAATCAACTCCACGGTAGCATTAGATATTATCTTAACTTCGACGACTGTTTTGAATGATGCAGGTTGCTAGAAATGGGACTGATATTACAACTTTTCAGATGGGCATAATAAATGTATTGATTCAAATGTCTTCTACAGGTTCTTGGTGGCTTGGATGGAAATAATGGGATTCAGAAATTAGTTGAGATGAAATTCTATTTTGGATGTCTTAACCTGTTCGTCCAAACAAAATGTAGTGAAGACTCCTCTCCCCAAGGTGGGTAAGTAGCCGTTTTTTCAATAACTGTCAGTGTTGAGATACAATGAGATGTTGGTGTTTTTTTGGGGCGACTTCACATGGATACATAATTTAGAGAAATTTGATATATTATAGTCATCTACTAGAACTACGAATGTAAGGCACCTAGCTGTAAATTCTAATTTTGATTAACAAAGTGACTTTGGCAAAAACAAAGCGTGCCAAATATATCCCCTTGCCTACCCTTTAATAACACTAAAATCAAATGTCATTTCTTGAGTAAATTTCAAAAAAGATGTGCCGCATATCTCTTGCTTCCCAAATTTTGATATTATAACTAAAACCTTCATTCAATAATGACATCCTAAAATCCATTTACAACCGTGCACAAGTTTGGTAGTAAATGGACACCCTTTTGTTTTTCAAGCAAAATGGACATTTTCTCTGAGCCCGTGCAAAGCACGGGCCCACAACTAGTTTTTTTAACACCCGAGCCAAGTAATAGGGGAAATTATTAGAAGGCAGTTTTTGGGCATACTAAAAACATTTTGGGCATACAAATTTATTTTTCCACCCAGGGTGGAAAAATAAGGGGTAGTGTAATTACTTATATATCCTCAAACAATTTAAATTACTAATATGTCCTTACCCTTAATGGTTAGGTTTTTCAAGCAAAATGGACATTTTCTCTGAGCCCGTGCAAAGCACGGGCCCACAACTAGTTTTTTTAACACCCGAGCCAAGTAATAGGGGAAATTATTAGAAGGCAGTTTTTGGGCATACTAAAAACATTTTGGGCATACAAATTTATTTTTCCACCCAGGGTGGAAAAATAAGGGGTAGTGTAATTACTTATATATCCTCAAACAATTTAAATTACTAATATGTCCTTACCCTTAATGGTTAGGTTTTTCAAGCAAAATGGACATTTTCTCTGAGCCCGTGCAAAGCACGGGCCCACAACTAGTTTTTTTAACACCCGAGCCAAGTAATAGGGGAAATTATTAGAAGGCAGTTTTTGGGCATACTAAAAACATTTTGGGCATACAAATTTATTTTTCCACCCAGGGTGGAAAAATAAGGGGTAGTGTAATTACTTATATATCCTCAAACAATTTAAATTACTAATATGTCCTTACCCTTAATGGTTAGGTTAATTTGATACGATAATCATAATATGTGCTTAACATTTTTAGATGCTCCAAAGAAAAATTAATGGTTAGGTTAAAGCTTTTGTACGATAATCATAATATCTCGCCGAACCTAGTGCATTTAAAAGATTCGCTCACAATTGAGTTGTGTTTTTAGCCGAACTGTTCTTCACAAAAGCTTCCTCGTAAGTGTATATGAACAATTGGCTTGAAATTTCATGCAATTTCAAGCCTAACCTAGTCACGAAAAGAGATGCGTAGGGGTTGGCGTATTAGATAATCATAATATGTGCCGAACCAATACAAAATTATTAACCCAGGAATGTACATGATCAGGTTCGGCTTATATTCTACTTATTCAAATAGCCGAACAATGTGTTTCCAACAGGTTCCAAGCGCTATTTAATTTCTAAATATGCCGAACCCTAAACATTTTTTCTTCCAGAGAGTTAGCAATGTAGGTTCGGCTTATTTGGAAAATTCAAAACGAGTTGAACTAGGTAGGTTCGGCTCTTAATCAACACTTCCGGCTAGCTGGAAGTGTTCATCCAAACTCGCCGAACCTTAGTGAAAAAACACAAACTTTTGATGATTTTAACCTACAAAAGCGAGATTAAACATAAGATATGTTGGAAAAAAATCAACATTCTGAAGATCAAAACCAGGAAAAAATCGAACCCCCCCGGATAGTGGCAAGTAATCTTAAAACTAATCACTAATCAGATTTATTTTACCTAATCATTACTATTAACACTAATCCTAAAAGGGCATATTTGCCATTACCAAAAAAATTTGGTTAAGGGGCTTCTAATATTGCTATTTACACTCCTATTTTGTCTTACTTGGTATGCCCAAAATGTTTTTGGTATACCCAAAAACTGCCTTCAATTATTATCTCCTAGACCTCAACTAGTACCAGTTAAACAAAAAAATTTGATACTAGGCCGAAAAGCACACCCTTAGGGGAAAACTGCTGGGCCTATCCATAAGGTGTGATATGCAGCAGCCCAACAAATCATTGCCATTGCCTTGCCACTAAATTTATTCCAGCAATTCATTGCATTCACAATGACTTGCACATGTTCCATATTCGCTCATTTGTATCCACCGACGTTTCAATCTTGAAAAATATAGGCCTAAATTACTAGGCCTCATATTCACAATTCTTATATATATATATATATATTGTCGGCAGGTTATCCACACAACAGAGAGAGGTTGTTGATCACAGTGGAAATGACTAGATTTCTCGGAACCACATCATCAAACTCATTCGCGAAACCCATCATAAACACCAGCTTCTCCGTTTCATTACCAGTTAACACATCCCGACGCGCACTCACCGTAACATGTAAGTTATCTGCGTCCTACTTTTCAAAATTCTCCTGCTTTATAGTTTTGTTTGTGGTTTATGGCTCTTTTTTTAGATGGAAGCAGGAAGCTTATATTTTGTGGTTCCTCATGCAGTGTTATTATTTAATTACCTACAGAAGTGGTCTTCAAAATAACCCACTCCATATTTGGGTCATGGTCCAATCAAGTTGGCTTGGAAAGACCATTTGTTAATAATTGATCAGACTACTATTAACTTCTTTTGTGTTTGTTAACAGGTTTCAATCCTAAACCTTCTTCCCAAGATGAGAACAACAACAACAAGCCAGCAGTTCATGCTGACTGGAGGTCTTTCAGAGCGAAGCTGGTCACTGGCGAACGATCATCAACACCTCCGGGAATATCAAATATGAAGATGAATCATAAACCCGTTGAAGAACATCATGCAACAAACGAAAATTCATGGGCGCACATACTCGAAGAACCCGAAAAGGGTTGCTTACTTATAGCCACAGAAAAACTCGACGGGGTCAACATTTTCAAAGGAACGGTGATGTTAATCCTGTCGATCGATTCACAGTTCTCCACGGGGATTATACTCAATAAACCATCATCAATGACAATATCAACAGTTATAGATACAATGGATGGACCATTATATTTTGGTGGACCATTAGATGAAAAATTGGCATTGATAAGTCACAAAAAGAATAGCAATGATGATGAAGTGATATTATCGAGAAGTGGGTTTTTTGAGGAAGTGATTGAAGGCTTGCATTATGGGACTAAGCAAGAGAGTTTGTGTTGTGTAGATGGAATGATTAAGAGAAATGAGATTGGAGTTGAAGATTTTAGAGTTTTCGAAGGGTATTGTAAGTGGACTAATAAAATACTAAGAGATGAGATTAGAACCGGACACTGGAAAGTTATAGCTTGTAGCCCCAACATACTTAGTCCACTTAATTCTGAAGAATCTACATCCAAGTGAGGGATTTTTCTTTTTTTTCTTCAAAAATTCTTAATGTACAACTAAAAAAACCGCCCAAAAACAACCAAGACACATGATAAAAGCAAAGACGGGACCTCCTGCTAGCTCCCGCAGGGCCTACCGGGACCCACGAAAAAAAATTGTGAGAAGAAAAGTAGGATATTGTTTTAGGGTTGTTTTTTGGGCGGTATGTGTAGAAGTGTTGTTTTTTCTTTGTCTAGTTTGTCTACCTAGTACCTACCTGTACTTGTCGGTAGCATGCCACTACTTGTTAATCTTAGGATGCTTAATGCACAAAATCGAAAGTTTGTCTACCTAGTACCTACCTGAAGTCAGGCGATTTTGTATTTGCACAAAATCGAAAGTTTCATTTACCATCCATGTAGTATGCAGAAAAACTTAAACAAAAAAACACCACCGTGTGAAAGACACGTTTATGTTGATTGGATTTTATCATGCATAAAGCTTTGCAATTTGGGTGTGGTTACATATATGATTGGAATAACGAAAGAAAAGTACCATTTTTTTTTTTGGTAGGCAAATACAAGAATTTTATAAAGAAAAACATCACTCAGTAAAAAGAGACATTTATATAATAATTTTTTATAAAGAAAAAACACCGCCATGTAAAATACATACTTATGTTGATTGAATTTCAGCATGGATGAAACGATTTCTGGTGCACTAAAAATAGTGTTTATTTCACTCTATTTTATCCTACAAAGAAGGTGCAATTAGGCTCCTAGCCTCCTACATTAATTAATCTGTATGAATGTTTCCAGGGATCAAGAGAAGCAAAACTATCCATATCCTAATTCTTGTTGGAAATAACATGCGGTTTCGGTTTCTCGAAAATTATCAATATGCGATAAACATAAAACAAATAAATAGAGAGTTAGAGAAACTTATCGGATTGGTTGATCGAGGCGAGGTACTCCTCTTTCCTTAAAAGAAGAAGATGACAACTTCTCATGTGACACCTCTTCTGACTCCCATCTGTCGAGAAAGCAAGAAATTGAAAAGGATTTACGGAGGTCTTTATGTTTCAAATTGCTCTTGCGAACCGATCCTCAAAGATTCCGAGGAAAACCTGAATAGAAAGTCACTTGAATGTGATAATTTTTATCAAAAATACTTCTTGTTGGAAGAGAAACTTGCAGAAACTTGCAGAAAATGAAGCAAGGATTAACTACCAGCAAGCAAGTTTTGATGACAAACAAAACGCTTATCTCTTTCGATAAAAGCTCCTTGAGGCTTATTTAAATGTTGCACTTGATAAAACCAAGATGTTAGAAGATGACTTGAAAAAGTTCAATACTAGTCCAAGCAAATTAACCACAATGCTAGGAGCAAGTAAAAATCATCGTGATACATGAGGATTGGGCTATACGGGAATACATGCTCCAAGTATTAGCAAAGAGGAAAAATTTGTCAAGGCTAGTGATTCTTCTCAACAAAAGTTTTCCACTGATGGCAAAGTTGAAATACCTTCACCGGCAGTTAAAGTTCGAAAGAGCAAAATATATAAACCTCCAAAACCAGCACGCATGAATCCGGATAAGAACCACTACGGGAAAAATCATCATTGACGACACTTTATTAGCGTTGTCGTACACCTACGACAACGCAATTTTATGCATTGTGTAGTGGGGGTATTGTAGAAAGTCCAAGCTTTTCTACAATGCTTGACTAAGAGTTGAAAGAAGTGATGTGATTCATGGTTCGACAATATTTTTCCAAATTTATGATTCTCTTTCGATTTTTTTTGAAAGCCTAACACAACTCTTGCTTGTGTTGTAGGACTATCTTGAACAACAAAGTTTGTGTATCGTGGAAACATATGTAACAACCCTTATTAGTATTATGAATAAGATTTGCACCACACTTGTATGAGTTGTGGAACTATCTTGGATAACACATAGTTATGTTGTAAAGACATTATTTCACAATATCTGGTTTGTGTAGCTGAAATATGAAAGATAACATTTATTAGTATTGTGAATACTACGGCTACTACACTTGATAGAGTTGTAGAACTTTCTGTCACACCCTTTGTCTTGTGTAGTCATAATCTCTAACACAACATCCTTAAAAGGTTGTAATATTTGAAGTAATGTGTAACTACAACATTTGTTAGAAGTTGTGTGCATAAAAATATTTCGAAATTTTTTTTTATAGCGGAAACCGAATTTCAGAAAGTAATTCACTTTCACATTAACCTGCCAGTGTAACACATTTACATTCACTCAAGTTAACCTGTCAGTGTTAAACACACACATTCAAAAAATAGCAGTGAACAAAGTTAGGTTTTAAACCTCAAAAACCCCTCTTCAAATACATGTCCAACAAAAGTTTCAATACTATCCCTCTCACTTCATGTTTAATCGAACAAAAATACTAATCATATTTTTACATTAAAACATTAAGATCCTTGGAATCACTCTCATCAGAGATATCATCACTGGACTCTTCTTTCTTTTTGGCTGCAGGTGCAGGCTTTTTTTGCTCTGACTTCCTTCCTTACACGTTTCTACACCAAAGTTGCATAGAAAGTAAAAACCTAGCCATTGGAGTGAAGAATTGCATTAGATAGAAAAATGTACCACCACAGGTAAGTACATCACCTGATAGGCTAATTTTTTTCGTACTAAATCAAGTGGGCAAGTGAAAAGAACTGCGGTTCCATCAGCAAATGAACCTGCCAGAAAGCCTTGTGTAATCCATCCACGATACTGCTCGTATGCCATTTAATGCAGAGCTGCATGAGGAACAATTCGAGCAACACTAGCTTATTTCCCCTACTATACATACCCCAAACAGTGACAGGACTCAGAAATCATTTTCCACCTTAAATTACAAATTCAAAAATCCCTAATCAACCTATCGAAAGATATCATACGATTCATACCTGTAGAACCCCGATATATGATGAGTGCCAAATATTGCATATTCATACACCTTTTCATTGGCACTTAACTCATCTTTCGCGCTTCAAAGTCATATATTACCCCAAATTCTGCATTTTTACCATTTTCAAGAATAAATATTTGTATTAATTAATTTTGTGTTTTTAAGTACTAAATAAAGCTTGGAAGAATTGAGAAGACAAAAGAGAAGAAAGCGTTGCAACCCGTTCGCGCATCAGTGGCAACCTGTTTACAAATTCATGGGATTAAACAACCCATGATCCAAAACCCATGATCCAAAACCCAAGACCCAAATCCATTTCCACCTCATCCCCATTGGATTCTTTCCAAAACATCCACCTCATCCCCATTGTATTCCATTTCATCCATCAATTAAAGAAAACATGTTTTGTTTAATTGTTGAGTGGTTGCTACAGTAAAATTCGAATCCCAAGTGTGAGAGAATTTTTTTGTATAAATAGAGAGGGTTGTTGTGTTGAAAACTCATCCAAGAATAGCTTGTTCATGTTAGTTTATCAAATTTCAGTTTTGTTGTAACGTTCTTCATGTTCTAGTTTCATTTGCTAGGGTTTAAATGAAGCCGTAACTTATTGGTATGTATTCATATCTTGTATATTGTTCTTGAAAGTTTAGAATTGTTTAAAGTAGAATTTAATCCAAGTTTGTCAACATCTTGCTCTCACAATGTATGCCATGTATCCATTGTAGTTAGAATATCTCCATGTTGATTATGCTACAACTCATGCTTAACCAAATATTGATCCTCAGATTATTTGTGCTTTAATTAGACAATTAATGCTTTGGAGAAATACTTTAGTTGTGATTAACTTATCCATTGAAGAAACACCTTAGTTTTACGGTAGACTTGAATCTACTATAAGGACAAGAATAATATTACAAGTTGAATGCATATCATAGGTTATTTGTGGATTTGAATACCCTAGTATCCATATTCTCAGTGTTTACATATCTTGTTATTTGCATCTTTCACTTTTATTATTTCAGTCACTTGAAAATCATATCGTCGTATCGACAAAATCAAACCCGTTTTGGTTACTCTCTGAATCAGGATTTAGAATCAACTTCTACACTCACCAAGTCTTTGTGGTTCGACCTGTGCTTGCCCTGTGTTGCTAGTCGATACTGTGCACTTGCAGATTATACATAGTAGTAGGTATCTTTCCAAGCCTACCAAGTTTTTGGCGCCGTTGTCGGGGACTCGGTAGCGGTGTAGTTCAAGTTTCTGTCTCCTGTCACTGTAGCATTTCTGTCTCCTGGAACTATTCACAGTCAATTATAGTGTTAATTTTGATATGTTGTTTAATTTTGCTTTTGCTTTAAAACTTCGAAACCCTAACTACCTCTTTTGAGCTCAACAGGTGCCTGAGTAGCTGTTGTAAAGGCGAAGGAAAGGAAGCGAAAGGGAGCGGAAGAAGTTTTTATTTTAAATTAAAAAAAAAAAAAAAAAAAAAAAAAAAGAGTTTATTTTATTTTTAGTTTGTATTAGGATTCCTCTACTCTTGTAATTTTCTTTTTCTTTTGCACTTTATTTTTATTTTTTTGGACTTTGGACTTGGACATTCTATTTTTATTTTTATTTTTATTTTTAAACCCTACGGAAGGGTAGTATTAAATATCAACTGTTTGCAGAGAAGGACGGTGATTACAATATCACCTCGGCCCCTCGGGTTCGTTCATGACATAGGAGTCGTGGCCGAGAGTCGACAACAACGGTTATCCCCGTCGTGTACGGGAGGTAAGTTTGTCGAAACACTCGCGATTCCCCTGTTAGCGAGTTACTGTATTCCTTCGGTTGCATATATGTTGAGGATTTTAATACGGCTGTTTTTATTTTCCTAGTAAAGGGCAAGGACTGGCCATACAAGATAAGGGTTCGGATTTCATCACCGTTCTCTTCTTGCCCGCCTTAGGAAAACGATACATACACGAACCTAAGCTTTAAAATTTGGAATAGAACGATACATATAGGGTAACGAGCTTAGTAGGAAAGTCGTTCGAAAAGTATTGGTTCTCTTTAAGCATACTTCGAAGTTCATGACGGTTTCTGTAAATTGAATGCGTGACTGCGCCGC
Source organism: Papaver bracteatum (assembly GCA_023529315.1). Taxonomy (NCBI): domain Eukaryota; kingdom Viridiplantae; phylum Streptophyta; class Magnoliopsida; order Ranunculales; family Papaveraceae; genus Papaver; species Papaver bracteatum. The sequence continues at coordinate 448,087 of JAJJWX010002710.1, forward strand.
CTTGTAATACGGTGAGGCCTTGGGTATCAAAGCTCTAGCAGCTTCCCTCGCCTCTATAGGAGTTTGCTTAGATTGTAACGAATTCCATTTCGAAGGATTATAAGCTGGTCTAGAAAACAATCTAAGTGGAGCCATCATGCTTTTTGTTTGCTAGAAATCAGTAGGTTTACTGTGGTGGAGTCATCCTTGTTTGTGATTGCATAGAACTTCCCTTCTAGTTGAATGGTTAACATGCTTGATGTGCTAGCTAGGTTATGATTTTGGCTTTTAGAGACCATACACACCGACTAGTTAGAATCAGTCAAGAAGAGTTAATTGAAATACATAGTTCTGAAACAGACAGTCCAAAACCACCCGAAACAATGGTAGAACCAGTCCGTAGTCTAAAGGACTACATGTATCCAACGAGGACAAGCCAGTCCTCGTGCATTGTCTTACCAGCTGTTGATGGACAATTTGAGCTAAAGGAAAGTATCTTCAATATGTTGCCTAAATTTAAAGGGGTTGAAGCTGAAAATCCCTACCACCATGTTAGAGAGTTCGAGGAAATTTGTGGAACTCTTAAAATCAACCAAATGACGGATGAGGTCCTCAAACTGAGACTTTTTCCTTTTTCTTTGATAGACAAAGCAAAGTCTTGGCTGAATTCTCAACAGCCACAGTCATTTCATACATGGGATGCTCTTACGAAAGAGTTCTTCAAAAAGTTCTTCCCAAACCATAGGACTACGACAATTCGTCAAAGTCTGAATAGTTTTGTGCAATTAGAGGAGGAAACTTTGGCAAAATATTTGGAGATATTCAATGAATTATTGCTCCAATGTCCTCACCATGGTTTTGAAAAATGGAGACTTGTGCAAATTTTGTATGAAGGCCTAGATGTTAGGACCCGAACCACAGTTGAGTCAATGTGCAATGGTCAATTTATTGAAAAAACTGCTGATGAGTCTTGGACTTTCTTAATCGAAGTCGCTGAAAATACTCAGCAGTGGGAATCTCCCCATGAACCAAATAGGACTACCCCTGCATCTAGTGTTCATAGAATTGACTCTGACTTCGAAGGAAGTGCAAAGATGGCATCCTTGGCAAGGAGAATAGAAAAGCTAGAGCTAGAAAAGAATGGAAAAACTAATATCCCTACTCTCCGTAGTCAAATTGAAATGGCCACTTGTGCCGCATGCCATAGTTCAGACCATCTAGTGGACACTTGTCCAGACCTCCATGCATTTCAAGAGTCTAAAACCGAGCAAGCCAATGTGTTGTACCAAAGGCAAGAGAACAACCCATATTCTCAGACCTACAACCCAGGGTGGAGAAATCACCCTAACTTTTCATGGTCTAAGGGGCCTATACAAGGGGTAACATCAAATAATAACCAAGGATACCCTTATCCTAGAAACCCCCAAGTGCAACCACATTCTCAGTACCCTATAGATAAAAAGCCTAGATTTGAAGAAAGTTTCGGTTTGTTAACCCAAAATTTGGTACAACTTCAAAAGACCACAGACCAACGCTTTTCAAGTCTAGAACTTAAAATGGGTCAAATTTGTGAAGCATTGAATGAAAGAGACAAAGGAAAACTCCCTAGTCATCCCCAACAAAATTCAAAAAATGTATATCAGGTAGAAAATTCAACTCGAAATGAGGCCTCCCATAATCAAGTAAATGCTGTCACCACTCTTCGTAGTGGTAAAATTGTTGAAAACAATGTCGGTGTACCACAGTCGAGTGAGTCTACATCAGAATCACCAGTGCATACAACTCCACAGAAAACACCTATCGTTGAAAACAAATCTGAGCAACATAAGAATTCCCATAATTCTAATGTCTCTGCACCATCTCATGTACCTATTGCTCCATTCCCACAAAGATTAGTGCAGCAAAAAGAGAGTATACAATACAACGAGATTTTGGAAATGTTCAAACGAGTTAACATCAACATCCCATTTCTTGATGCAATCAAGAAAGTCCCTGCTTATGCTAAATTCCTTAAGGATCTGTGCACACAAAAGCGAAAGCTTCATGTGCATAAGCGTTCTTTTCTCACTGAGCAAGTGAGTGCAATCATTCAAAGCAACACACCACCTAAGTTTAAAGACCCGGGTAGTCCAACTATCACATGCAAAATAGGTGACCAGACGGTTAAGAAGGCGTTGCTAGACTTAGGGGCAAGTGTGAATTTACTACCATATTCAGTATATGTGCATTTAGGTCTTGGAGAGTTGAAGGCAACACCTATAACGCTGCAATTGGCGGACAGATCCGTCAAAGTGCCACGTGGTGTGATAGAAGATGTTTTGATTAAGGTTGATAAGTTTTATTTTCCTGTGGACTTCATCGTTTTAGATACTCAACCTGTACAAAACCCTGACAGTCACATTCCTGTCATTTTGGGACGTCCCTTCTTAGCGACGTCCAATGCAATCATTAACTTCCGTAATGGAGTGCTGAAGTTGTCATTTGGTAATATGACTGTGGAGTTGAATGTTTTCAATACTAGCCAAAAACCTTTAGATCATGATGATGATAATGATGTGCATGAAATCAACATGATTGAAAGTTTGATTCAGGATTCGTTGTCTAGTAGCATGTCTGTTGACCCTTTGGATGCTTGTTTGAATAATTTTGACTTGGATCTGTTTGATGATGAATACATAAGTGAAGTGAATACTTTGCTTGAATCCACAACACTTATGGACACTTCTAAGTGGAAAGCTAGAGTGGAACCACTTCCACTCTTGGAATCCAAGTCTGTTCCCTCTCTTGTTGAGCCACCAAAGCTCGAACTGAAACCATTGCCTGATACTCTTAAATATGCATTTTTGGGACCTTCTAATACTTTGCCTGTCATCATTTCATCTACCTTAGATACAAAAAAGGAAAGTAAACTTTTAGAAGTACTTAAGGAGTATAAAGAAGCCTTAGGATGGACCATCTCGGACCTTAAAGGCATAAGCCCCACTGATTGCATGCACCATATAAACCTTGAGAACAATGATAAACCATCTAGGGAGATGCAAACACTACACCAAAATTGGGTTTTTGTAACAATAGGATTCCTAACTAATTTTTTTTTGGTAACTCAAATGATCCATTATGAATCTAGTAACTCATATAAAGGGTTAGCAAATTAAGTTATAGTTAGCATAATTTGGAATTAATTCATAAAAATTAAATAACTATTGAAAGTGTTAGATCATTAGTTATACATCCCTAACACATTTTACATTAAATCACTATTACTAATATTCCTACCCAAAATCCATGTATACCAAAATCCACCCCATCTTTCTAACTCTTTGTCATTTTTATTAGTAACACAATTTTACATAGCTAACACATTGATTTTTTTAAAAATTTAGAAAATGTAAAATGAAATTATAGGATTTTATATAAAAAAAAATTGGAACCAATTTCAGTTCTAGAACCTGAAAACAACTTATATTCTGGAACCAAAATGATATCGGAACCGCTAAAACTTAACTACTTCCCAACTCGATATCTTCAAGGACCAAATCTTATCTTTATTGGAAATGACCATATTACCCTTATTGGAAATAAGTGCCATAAATATTATAAAGACTGTGAAAATGACCAGACTACCCTAATCGAAAATAAGTAAAGTAAATATTACAGATTGTGAAAATGACCATATTACCCTTATCGGAAAAAAGTGCAATAAATATTATGGAGTCTACGAAAATGACCAGAATGCCCTTATTGAAAAGAAAGTAAAGTAATCTTACAGATTGTGAAAATGACCATATTACCCTTATTGAAAAAAAGTGCAATAAATATTATGGAGACTGTGAAAATGACCAAACTACCCTTATCAGAAATAAATAACGTAATTCTCAAAGACTGTGAAAATGACCATATTACCCTTATTAGAAAAAGTGTAATAAATATTATGAGACTGTGAAAATGACCAGACTACCCTTATCGAAAATAAGTAAAGTAAATATTACAGACTGTGAAAATGACCATATTACCCTTATCGGAAAAAAGTGCAATAAATATTATGAAGACTGTGAAAATGACCATACAACCCTTATCAGAAATAAGTAAAGTGAATACTACATACTGTGAAAATGACCATATTACCCTTATTGGAAAAAAGTGCAATAAATATTATGGAGACTGTGAAAATGACCAAACTACCCTTATCAGAAATAAATAAAGTAATTCTCAAAGACTGTGAAAATGACCATATTACCCTTATTAGAAAAAGTGCAATAAATATTATGAGACTGTGAAAATGACCAGACTACCCTTATCGAAAATAAGTAAAGTAAATATTACAGACTGTGAAAATGACCATATTACCCTTATCGGAAAAAAGTGCAATAAATATTATGAAGACTGTGAAAATGACCATACAACCCTTATCAGAAATAAGTAAAGTGAATACTACATACTGTGAAAATGACCATATTACCCTTATTGGAAAAAGTGCAATAAATATTATGAGACTGTGAAAATGACCAGACTACCCTTATCGAAAATAAGTAAAATAAATATTACAGACTGTGAAAATGACCATATTACCCTTATCTGAAAAAAGTGCAATAAATAAATATTATGAAGACTGTAAAAATGACCATACAACCCTTATCAGAAATAAGTAAAGTAATTCTTCCAGATTGTGAAAATGACCATATTACCCTTATTGGAAAAAAAGTGCAATAAATATTATGGAGACTGTGAAAATAACCAGACTACCCTTATCGAAAATAAGTAAAGTAAATGTTACAGACTGTGAAAATGACCATATTACCCTTATCGGAAAAAAGTGCAATAAATATTATGAAGACTGTGAAAATGACCATACAACCCTGATCAGAAATAAGTAAAGTAATTCTTACAGATTGTGAAAATGACCATATTACCCTTATTGGAAAAAAGTGCAATAAATATTATGAAGACTGTGAAAAATGACCAAACTACCCTTATCGGAAATAAATAAAGTAATATTACACACTTTGAAAATGACCATATTACCCTTATTGGAAAAAACTGCACTATTTTCACAGTCTCTATAATATTTATTGCACTTATTTCCAATAAGGGTAATATGATCATTTTCAGAGTCTGTAAGAATTACTTTGTTTATTTCCGATAAGGGTAGTATGGTCATTTTCACAGTCTCCATAATATTTATTGCACTTTTTTCCAATAAGGGTAATATGGTCATTTTCACAATCTGTAAGAATTACTTTACTTATTTTCGATATGGGTAGTATGGTCATTTTCACATTCTCCATAATATTTATAGCACTTATTTCCAATAAGAGTAATATGGTCATTTTCACAGTCTGTAAGAATTTCTTTATTTATTTCCGATAAGGGTAGTATGGTCATTTTCACAGTCTCCATGATTTATTGCACTAAGGGTAATATGGTCATTTTCACAATCATTAACATTTACTTTACTTATTTCCGATAAGGGTAGTATGGTCATTTTCACAGTCTCTAAGATATTTATTGCACTTTTTTCCAATAAGGGTAATATGGTCATTTTCGCAGTCTGTAAGAATTACATTATTTATTTCCGATAAGGGTAGTTTGGTCATTTTCACAGTCTCCATAATATTTATTGCACGTATTTCCAATAAGGGTAATATGGTCATTTTCACAATTAATAACATTTACTTTACTTATTTCCGACAAGGGTAGTATGGTCATTTTCGCAGTCTCCATGATATTTATTGCACTTTTTTCCAATAAGGGTAATATGGTCATTTTCACAGTCTGTAAGAATTACATTATTTATTTCCGATAAGGGTAGTTTGGTCATTTTCACAATCTCCATAATATTTATTGCACTTATTTCAATAAGGGTAATATGGTCATTTTCACAATCAATAACATTTACTTTACTTATTTCTGATAAGGGTAGTATGGTCATTTTCACATTCTTCATAATATTTATTGCATTTTTTTCCAATAAGGGTAATTTGGTCATTTTCATAGTCTGTAAGAATTACATTATTTATTTCCGATAAGGGTAGTTTGGTCATTTTCACAGTCTCCATAATATTTATTGCACTTATTTTCAATAAGGGTAATATGGTCATTTTCACATTCTGTAATATTTATTATATTGATTTTTAATAAGGGTAATATGGTCATTTTCACAGCTCCATAATATTTATTGCACTTTTTTCCAATAAGGGTAATCTTTGAACCTGAGATGCTCAATTATGATATATTTCGTTTTCAGTTCACCCGAACGAGAAACTCTGATCTAACTCTAGTAATCTTTGAACATGTGATGTTCAATTCTGATATATTTCTTCTCCAGTTCATCATGAAGAGAAACCCAGGTCTAACTCTAGTAATCTTTGAACCTGAGATGTTCAATTATGATATATTTCGTCTCAAGTTCATCCGAAAGAGGAAGTCAGGTCTAACTCTAGTTATCTTTGAACCTGTGATGTTCAATTCTGATATATTTCATCTCCAGTTCATCTGAAAGAGGAATTCAGGTCTAACTCTAGTAATCTTTGAACCTGGGATGTTCAATTCTGATATATTTCGCCTCAAGTTCATCATGAAGAGAAACTTAGGTCTAACTCTAGTAATCTTTGAACCTGTGATGTTCAATTCTGATATATTTCATCTCCAGTTCACCCGAACGAGAAACTGAGGTCTAACTCTAGTAATCTTTGAACCGGTGATGTTCAATTCTGATATATTTCATCTCCAGTTCACACGAACGAGAAACTGAGGTCTAACTCTAGTAATCTTTGAACCCGTGATGTTCAATTCTGATATATTTCGTCCTCAGATCACCCAAACGAGAAACTGAGGTCCAACTCTAGTAATCTTTGAACCTGTGATGTTCAATTCTGATATATTTCATCTCCAGTTCCCTCGAACGAGAAACTGAGGTCTAACTCTAGTAATCTTTGAACCCGTGATGTTCAATTTTGATATATTTAGTCCCCAGATCACCCGAACGAGAAACACTGAGCTTCATATTTATCGATTTCGATGATGTATCATTCTAAGTTTGAAGTCAAAACCCTCATGAAGCTTCTTGGTTCAAAGTTTGTATGTTGTTATACCGAATTTGGAGTTCGAATCGACACTGAGCTTCATATTTATCGATTTCGATGATGTATCATGCTAAGTTTGAAGTCAAAATCCTCTCAGAGCTTCTTGGTTCATAGTTTGTATGCCGTTATACTACATTTGAAGTTCGAATTAGCAGTGAGATTCATATTAATCGATTTCGAAGATGTATCCTGTTAAGTTTGAAGTCAGAACGCACTCGATGCTTCTTGGCTCATAGTTTGTTTGTCGTTATACCACATTTGAAGTTCGAATTTCACTGAGCTTCATATTTATCGATTTTGATGATATATCATGCTAAGTTTGAACTCAGAACCCCCCTGAAGCTTCTTGGTTCATAGTTTGTATGTCGTTATACCACACTTGAAGTTCATGACATGTACGACTAGTCGAAATGGCTTCATGACTATGTGACTAGTCAAAATTCAGACCAAAATAAAAAAGAAAAAGCACAAAGAAACACACCAATTATCGAATTCATTTCTTATTTTTCTGCTTCATTCCCATATATTTTTCGGAATTTTTTATAATCGAAGGTTTATAATAATATCTTAAATTTATTGATATTTTTTTTAGATTTTTTTTCATATCGAAAGTTGATAATAAAACCGAATTTAGTTTAGCAAAGAAGCACAATTTAGCAAAGAAACACAAACACAATGGGGTTGATCCGTATGAACTTCCATAATCAAATCTCTACCGTTCAAAAAAATCCATGATCCGTATGACCTTCCCTAATCAAATCTCCACCGTTCAAATATTTTTATATTTTTAATTAATATTATAAGAGAAAATGAAAATTCTCCGGTTCCACCCTCGCATAGGAAATTCCTGAACTGCCACTCCGCGTTTTTGACATTTCTTCTTACGTTTTCGTTATTTTCGTTCGATCCAGGGGCAAATTCGAACTTTTTTTTTTTTTTGAAACCGATCGAACTCTCTTGAACTCTCTTCTTCTCTTCGACTTCGACTGCTGTCTTCTCAATCCAAATCTTCCTTCTTCGATTCCACCGACGATACCATATCCCAGTTTCCATTTCAATTCATACTCACCGCCACCAGCTCCTTCAGTTTCGAATTCAACCGAAAGGGTTAATCAGGGAGAAGTTGAATTAGGGTTTATGTGAGATGAAATCTTCTGAACATTTATGAGAAACTGAAAAGGAAATCAAGTTATTGATGATGGGTATTGTTTGTGGAACTCAAAGAAGATGAGTTAGAATTTAATTCTCAAACTTCAGAGAAGAATTTAAGAATTAGGGTTTCTTAGAGAATTAATTCAAAGTGGATTTGGTGATGTACAAGATGAAATGAGGAGCGGGATGAAGTTAAATTGGTTGATTTGAGCTGTTCGTGAAGAATCGGAGAAATTAGATTTATGTTATGTTCTTCCCCAAATTAAGAACTAGGGTTTTGAGAATTGAGCAGACGGTTTAGGGAGGAGATGGTGTTATATTGATTTGTTTGAATCAGATGAAAGAAGGGGTTGGTTTTGATTTGGTTGATGCAAGCTATTATGAGGTAACTGTTCTTTATTTTAACCTTATAGATTTTTTTCTTTTTTATGGTGTTGCTATTTTAGTATTGAAGTTGTTTGATAAGAATTAGATGCAGGAGTTAGGTATGAATTGTGAAGGTAAAATGGAAACAAAACTGAAGATGGATTATTGGTGGTGTAGGTACTGAGATGGAGATGCAGGTGATGGTTCTGAAGTTTTGCAACTTTGTTTTGTTTTTATTTTGTTTCATTCTGTTTTAGGCAAATTACTAGTTTTCTTTAGATGTTTATTGGCATTAGGGATTTGGTTAAATTGCAATTTCATTTTTGCTATGTATAGGCCTGTCAAAGAGACCTGACTAGTGGCTAAGGAAGATGTTGCTTGTAGGATTAAGGAGTCTTTCTGCTACTTAACCTTTCTCACTCCCTGTATAGAAGGTGATGAGCATAGTAGGCTTTCAGATGAATTAATTTCTGTAGATAAAGCCATTAATTGTTGTTGGCCTCCTAAATTTTGTCAAATATCTATTTAAACTCATAAAATTGGTGTTTGTTGAGTTTTGTTTGTGTTATAGTAACCAATGTCACATGGATTTAATGTTGTTACTTGTTTATTTTTCAGATGATTGATGAAACACATACAGATGGAAGACCTAACCAATGATGACTGGTAATTCCCTGTATTTCAATTGTCGTCAATATTCACTTCATCATATACATCATGATATAAGACAATAAGTCATGCGACTACTATCATGTGCAGGACATTACTTTTGTCCATCTTCCTGGACGTTGTAACTGCATTTGCCTATGGAACTCTATTCAAGCTTGCAGGTCTGCATATAATTCTCTCTTGCCTGTTTTGATTTCATTTTATATTTTGTTTATTCACTACTTTAGATTTTTTGTTTTATTTTCAAATTAACACTTGTTATACAATGTGTGTTAAAGGAGCAAGTAAAAGCCACTAGACCTAAGAGGATAATGTGAGCTGTTTGCGAAGATAGAAGTGCAGTCGACATGCGTTCCTCATGGTTCTAGATAGTGCTATAATTAGTTATATTCATGTATTGCTCACATTGGTTTCCGATGGACGGTATGTTTCTGTGGAGTTGTTTATAGGTTACCTTAAATTCATCTCGGATTGTTCAAGCAATTCCTGAATAAAAGATGGTCCAATGTAGTAGCCTTGTAGGTTATTGATGTTAGGGTAATTTTAGTCCCGCATGACTTGAATTGTTTTTTTCATGTTAAATTGCAGCGGATGAAACATCAAGGTTTGCAAAAAGAACTATCATCTCAAATGTATTGGCCAGCCCCCTAAAAGACGTGCCACATGTGATATGAATAGGGAGGTTGATGGCCTCTTGCACAACCAATGTGATTACTAGGTCATAATGGAGAAATCAATACCATACAGGTTCATTTTCTCTTTTCCTTATTTCATCACTTGGTACTCAGTTGCTTCCACATTCCCATACTCAATATTTAATTTTTTTCATTTGTTTTGGCAGGGAAACTTGAACTGGATGAAATCTCGAGAGATCTCGCTTAAGTCTCCTGTTTGGCGAGGCCGTGAAAGTGAAATTCGTCCTTTTGGTAATCCAAAGGAATCTGATTCAGAAACCTTGATAGTGTTGCTGCTTTAATCAAGGTATATTGAAATATAAATTTGTGGAGTATCTGTTGTATAAAAAGGGCAATTAAGAAGAATCTTATGGGTTGCAAACTTTCCCTTGGACCTAAATTAGTATTCGGACCAGTTTTTTAATATATTTTTTGAGTTTGTTGACAAATGCAATCCTATTCAGAACATGTTTAATATAGTATATCCTAATTGATAGTACTCGGAGACTATTACTTGATTTTGATAGTACCTAGAGATTGTTGCTTCATTTTTATTGTTTAATTCGTAAATTGTGTCATGTTGTTGAGTGGAACTGATTTGTGTTATCTATGATATAGGAAAGTGGACCTGAGAAGCCAATAGTAGCATTCATTGCCGGTCTTACAGCTACACCCGGTCGTCGTATGGGTCATGCAGTATGCTTGTTAGTTATAGATGAATTTTTAGCTAAAAACGTTAAGTTTTAACATAATCATGCATGTTACGAGTTTGCATTATACGACTCTGATTCCGAGCATATTATGTATCGTGTTTCATTTGTTTCTGAAGCTTTTGCCTTGTCGTCCTAATTTTTTTGTTGTTGCAAATGCAGCTATTGTGTCAGGAGGAAAGGGTACTGCCCAAGACATAATCAAGACCCTAAGGGCAGCTGCTGAAGTATGAGACTTTCTTATTTATTTTTTCTGTTATTCAGATGCTAGATGAAACGATTTCATACATACTGAGACGCTGAGATGTTTTTTTTTTCCGCTGATAGGATTACACTGATAAAAGTAGGTTGTTCATTATTTTTTTCCTAGTGTATCAACCTTCTATTTTAGTGAATGGTTGCGTAAATTCACTGGATATGAATATGAATATATGAATGTATTGTAATTTCACAAACAAGAATGATTATAAATTTGCAGTTTCATAGTTCGAATTTGATAATATACGGCCTGGCTTTCTCAGGTGACCGGAACCTGGCTTTCTCAGGTGACCGGAACCTGGCTTTCTCAGGTGACCGGAACCTGGATTTTTTTTTATTAAAATATAAAAATTTCCTAATGGAGTAAAGGTGTTACTGAATTTTGGAAAACTAGACACTTGTCATCTCTTTAGTGGTCATTTTAATAGTAATAGAAATAGTTAGCAATGGTTATAACACAAAATTTACATTACAAAGTAAATATGAAGTGTAAAATATAAATAGTTAGGATAAATATTGTAATGGAAACAATGTGTTAGCCTAATTAATTTTCCTAATGGATTAAATGAGTTAGATAAAATACTAACACATTATATAACGGGCTATCCATAACTATTTTTCTTAGTTAGGGAAATTAGCTTGTATATTTTGGTAACACATTTTTCTTATGAGAAAATCCTTCATATGGTGTAGTGAAAGGCGTCTCAATCCTAACATGAAAGAGGTTGTTAAGAGTGAGATCATAAAGCTTCTTGATGCGGGTATCATATACCCAATCGCAGATAGCAAATGGGTTATCTCCATTCAGGTTGTGCCGAAAAAGTCTGGAGTTACTGTAGTTCAAAACGATAAAGATGAGTTAATCACTACTAGAGTAACCACAGGGTGGCGAGTTTGCATTGATTATAGGAAGTTGAATGCAGTTACAAGAAAAGATCACTTCCCTCTTCCATTCATAGATCAAATGCTTGAACGATTATTCAGGCGTAGATTCTATTGTTTCTTGGATGGTTTTTCTGGTTACAACCAGATTCATATTGCACCCGAAGATCAGGAAAAGACTACATTTACATGTCCATTTGGAATGTTTGCCTATCGTCGTATGCCCTTTGGGTTGTGCAACGCACCCTCTACATTTCATCATTGTATGATGAGCATTTTTTCTGACATGATAGATAATTTCCTTGAAATCTTTATGGATGATTTCTCTGTGTTTGGATCATCTTTTGATGAATGTTTGAACCATCTCACTCGCGTCTTTGATTAGATGTAAAGAGAAAGATTTGGTTTTAAATTGGGAGAAATGTCATTTTATGGTGAACTAGGGCATAGTTCTAGGACACATCATCTCCGAAAAAGGCATTGAAGTAGATAAAGCCAAAGTTGACCTAATTCAAAACTTACGCAACCTCATTTTCTGTGAGGGAGGTTAGATCATTTTTAGGCCATGCTGGTTTCTACCGTAGATTCATTAAGGATTTCAGTAAGATCTCAAGACCATTGTGTAATCTACTCAGTAAAGATGTTGCATTTGTGTTTGATGATGCTTGTATGCATGCTTGGGAAGAGCTCAAAACTCTTCTAACTTCAGCCCCTATAGTCCGACCTCCTGATTGGAAATTGCCATTGGAAATCATGTGTGACGATATCGATTTTGTTGTTGGAGCCATCTTAGGTCAGCGAGTTGACAAACACCCCTATGTGATCTACTATGCTAGTAAGATACTTAATGAGGCACAAATGAATTATTCAACAACCGAAAAAGAGTTGCTAGCTGTTGTGTTTGCATTAGATAAGTTTAGATCTTATTTGATAGGATCTAAAATCATCATATATTCTGACCATGCCGCATTGAGATATCTTTTATCTAAAAAAAGATGCTAAGGATCGACTGATTCGATGGATACTCTTGTTACAAGAGTTCAACCTCGAAATTCGAGACAAGAAAGGGTCAGAAAATGTTGTGGCAGATCACTTATCTATATTGAATGTCGAGTCTGCTGATGAATCCACTCTTATTATGGAATCCTTCCCTGATGAACAACTGATGTTGGTTTCTGAAATGCCATGGTTTGCCGACATCGTGAACTACCTTGCTACAGGTAGGATGCCACTTCATTGGTCTAAACAAGGCCGGTCTAAATTCTTGGCCGAAGTGAAACATTTCCTATGGGATGACCCATATCTATTCAAATACTGCCCTGACCAAATCATTAGGAAATGTGTCCCCAATTCTGAACAAAGGGATGTCATCTCTTTTTGTCATGATCAAGCATGTGGAGGCCACTTTAGTGCAAAGAAAACTGCTTCAAAGATCTTGCAGAGTGGTTTTTACTGGCCAACATTGTTTAAGGATAACCATGCATTCTGTATTTCTTGTGACCGATGCCAGAAATTGGAAAGTATATCAAAACGAAACATGATGCCCCTACAACCCATTTTGATTGTTGAGCTATTCGATGTGTGGGGTATTGATTTCATGGGTCCATTTCCTAACTCTGAAGGAAAATTGTACATTCTTGTTGCTGTTGATTATGTTTCTAAGTGGGTAGAAGCAATTGCAACCAAAACTAATGACCACAAGGTAGTACTTTCGTTCTTAAAGGAAAACATATTTTCTCGTTTTGGCACCCCTAGAGCTATAATCAGTGACGGTGGTTCACATTTCTGCAATAGACCTTTTGAGTCTCTAGTTCGCAAGTATGGCATAACTCATAAGGTCGCAACCCCATATCATCCACAGACCAGTGGCCAGGTAGAGGTTTCAAATAGGGAGATTAAGCACATTCTAGAAAAGACGGTTAACCCGTCTAGAAAAGATTGGTCTTTAAGATTGAATGATGCTTTATGGGCCTATATAACATCATATAAAACTCCTATTGGCATGTCCCCTTACCGACTTGTGTATGGGAAATCTTGCCATTTACCTGTTGAACTTGAACATCGTGCATATTGGGCTATTAAAAAGCTTAACTTTTCTCTTGATAAGGCGGGTACACAACGGAAACTCCAACTCAATGAGTTGGAAGAGCTGAGAAATGATGCTTATGACAGTGCAAAGTTATACAAATATAGAATGAAGGTGTTCCATGACAAGCGCATTTTGCGCAAGTCATTCACTCCAGGCCAGAAAGTTTTATTGTACAACTCACGTTTGCACCTCTTTCCAGGAAAATTACGTTCTAGATGGACAGGCCCGTTCGTGGTGCGAACAATTTTCCCCCATGGGGCTGTAGAACTAGAAGATGTAGCAACCAAGAATGTCTTCAAGGTCAATGGGCAGAGACTGAAGCCGTTCCTTGAACCAATTCCACCTGAGATTGAAACAACTCATCTTGCTGATCCGATCTATGTGGACTGAAAAGTTCACCCCCTGTACATACCACAGGATATCTTCCCTACTGGTTGCTTTGGACATACTCTATTGTCTCTGGTTTGGCATCTAGTAATCTCTTTCCTTTGAATATGTTTTGTTCTCATGTTTTGTTGTTGTTTCTGTTATCTTTTGAAACATTGAGGACAATGTTAGATTTAGGTTTGGGGGAGTATTTGCATAATGACCAGCTGTGTAGCGGGTCTTTTGTAGGATCCTTTATAGTCTTTTGCATTTTTTTATGACCAGCTGTGTAGCGGGTCTTTTGTAGGATCCTTTATAGTCTTTTTCATTTTTTTATGACCAGCTGTGTAGCGGGTCTTTTGTAGGATCCTTTGTAGTCTTTTGCATTTTTTTATGACCAGCTGTGTAGCGGGTCTTTTGTAGGATCTTTTGTAGTCTTTTGCATTTTTTTTGTTGTTGTTTTCTATGACAAGCTGTGTAGCGGGTCTCAAAAAAAAAAAAAAAAAAAATTTGTCTCGGATCTTGTGTTTGGTATCTGATGATCAGCTGTGTAGCGGGTCAACTAAAAAAAATGATGATCAGCTGTGTAGCGGGTCTTAAAAAAAAAAAAAAATGGTTACAAATTATCAAGGTTCTAAGAAATTCCGAAGTTCATCATCTACAGTTGAAGACCGAAGACGAAGACGTTTCTATGGATGCTCTGAAATTGGAGAAGGTTTTGTGGGTACATCTTTGGTAGGCCCTCACGAGACTACAACTCGTCCACTAGGGACACCTAGGGGTTTAAAGGCTTAGTGCATACGCTAAATGCATTCGAGAGACCAGCGACAGTGGTATAGTGAGGATTTCTTAATTTCTGTTTCACTTGAGGACAAGTAAAATTCAGGTTTGGGGGTATTTGATGAGTGCCAAATATTGCATATCCATACACCTTTTCATTGGCACTTAACTCATCTTTCGCGCTTCAAAGTCATATATTACCCCAAATTCTGCATTTTTACCATTTTCAAGAATAAATATTTGTATTAATTAATTTTGTGTTTTTAAGTACTAAATAAAGCTTGGAAGAATTGAGAAGACAAAAGAGAAGAAAGTGTTGCAACCCGTTCGTGCATCAGTGGCAACCTGTTTACAAATTCATGGGATTAAACAACCCATGATCCAAAACCCAAGACCCAAATCCATTTCCACCTCATCCCCATTGGATTCTTTCCAAAACATCCACCTCATCCCCATTGGATTCTTTCCAAAACATCCACCTCATCCCCATTGTATTCCATTTCATCCATCAATTAAAGAAAACATGTTTTGTTTAATTGTTGAGTGGTTGCTACAGTAAAATTCGAATCCCAAGTGTGAGAGAATTTTTGTGTATAAATAGAGAGAGTGTTGTGTTGAAAACTCATCCAAGAATAGCTTGTTCATGTTAGTTTATCAAATTTCAGTTTTGTTGTAATGTTCTTCATGTTCTAGTTTCATTTGCTAGGGTTTAAATGAAGCCGTAACTTATTGGTATGTATTCATATCTTGTATATTGTTCTTGAAAGTTTAGAATTGTTTAAAGTAGAATTTAATCCAAGTTTGTCAACATCTTGCTCTCACAATGTATGCCATGTATCCATTGTAGTTAGAATATCTCCATGTTGATTATGCTACAACTCATGCTTAACCAAATATTGATCCTCAGATTATTTGTGCTTTAATTAGACAATTAATGCTTTGGAGAAATACTTTAGTTGTGATTAAATTATCCATTGAAGAAACACCTTAGTTTTACGGTAGACTTGAATCTACTATAAGGACAAGAATAATATTACAAGTTGAATGCATATCATAAGTTATTGGTGGATTTGAATACCCTAGTATCCATATTCTCAGTGTTTACATATCTTGTTATTTGCATCTTTCACTTTTATTATTTCAGTCACTTGAAAATCATATCGTCGTATCGACAAAATCAAACCCCTTTTGGTTACTCTCTGAATCAGGATTTAGAATCAACTTCTACACTCACCAAGTCTTTGTGGTTCGACCTGTGCTTGCCCTGTGTTGCTAGTCGACACTGTGCACTTGCAGATTATACATAGTAGTAGGTATCTTTCCAAGCCTACCAATATACCCTCAGTATTTTCAATCTATTGGAAGGATCCATTTAATCCTATACTTTGAAATTATGATCTTTTTGTGTGCCAAACCAAATAACACAATTATTTTAGAAAGTTGCAATTTTTAGCAGTACAACAAAAAATTCAGCTGCAAGACTGATAACTTGATGTTTCCCTAGTTGCAGTGCCCAATTCGACCATCTCCTAAAAAATTTAATGTGGAAGAGGAAGAGCACAAGAGGTCAAAACTTGAAGCAAATTCAGTTCAATTGCATTTACAAAATTAAAAATGGTAGCGGCCAATGACCTCACTGGAAGTATGTATAAACATTTCCCAACAAAGTAATTGGTGAAACTAGATAGAAATCGTAAGAATGACACAAGATGCTTGTTTCCTCGTTCTAGTGTGATACACTAGTATTCGCTAAGAAGCCTGTATGTAAAACAGAACTGTACCAAGGTACATAATATGATGTTTCTTACAGGGAGAACTAAGCAATTTGTCCAAAAACAAAATTTGATATTACTGGCCTCAACATAGAAAAAGATGGCAGTCCTATACAAACATATTATGGACAATAAGTTTTAAATGGAAGAGTAAAATGAGCAAATTATGATAAACAACATCTTAAATAGTCGTACCTAAATCCACATCCTTGAAAATCCAGGCTTTGCATCTTCCTCTCAGCCAACCCTAAGGAAGAGTTCGGGGTTCATAAGTCAGTGGCAGCTCAATAGAATCTCTTAGTTCACGAATCTGATCCGACAATCCACCAACAACTGAGTAGCTAATGTTACCAGGATCTTCATGAAGCATGTTATTATAACCAACTGGATCAACCTGAGATCAAAATAATCAGCAGATAGGATCAATAATCTACCAGCATTCCAGTTAGATTGATTATTTTAATTTTGCATCAGTGAGAAAAGATAACCATTTTATTATTTTAACTAATACAGAACAATAACTTACTTCAGGTGAAAGGGAACGCATGATTGTGAGAGTTTTCATTTCAAGAACGACCCTTGTTCCTGCCGTAAGCTTTTCCTTATCTACTTTACTACATCAACCAACAACGTACCTAGGGCCACTGCTTGCTTTAACTATCACTGGAACATAAAAACATTATGAGTTAATTACTTTGATGTCTCATAGATGTCCCAACTGATGGGGTAACAGACATAAATCCAACAAAAAATGTAGCTCCACATGTACAGATACAACCGATGGGATAACCCAAAAGCGCCATGATGATGAAAAAGAAAAGGAACTTACATCGTTCATTGTCAATACGTCACAGAAATTCTCCTATTATTTTCCCACCACTGTGAAGGGACTTCAGATCATCTTCAGTTTTAGCATACTCCTTGAAACCTCTTAAAGTCTCCCTTGCTGCGGATATATAAATTCATTATAAGTTTCAAATATGACCATAGCGAGCCGACATAAATGTTACAATGCAATATGTAGACATAAACTATTCATCAGTTCCCTATCAAAAACACACACTAAAAATCTCGCATGAAATTTGACATTCGAAAGCTATTGGCAACAAGTAGCTCGTAGTTAGTTATGCACAGCACCAAAAGGTCAGTATACTATTCAGCTCAAACTGATGATTAACAATCATTCTCAGACATGGACATAAATTCTCAATAAACCCAACCCTTTGTTCCTAATCATACTTATCCTTAACCCCTCATTTCTATTATCCCCAAAAAATTCTTCTTTTTTCCCTCAAAAAATAAGTGTTGCTTCGCCTAGCATTATTACCAGGTAAATCATGGGTTCAGTAATAAAAGTTTGTCATATACACTGCATTATGACATTAACTTCACCTGTAGCTGCATTCTGACTCCAACAACAACTTTGGCCCTTGTTTTGCACCACCAACATCACAATTAGCAGCACCACTGCAATATAATCGCCACCAGAACTCGAGACTTGTCTCAATTTCCTCCATATCAGCAAAACCACTACCACGAGGTTGCTTCAATCACCCCCATCACTTCATATCCTTAATCATTCATATCACCTACAATAATCCACCATTTCAATTCAACAAAAGCGCCAGTTTCTTCTTAATTTCTTCTCGAGAACAAACAATACCAATTTCCTTCTCCACCACTCCCAACTCAGTTCAGAACCCTAATTATTATTTCCCATCACAAATTTATTCTCGAGTTCATCTTCAACAAATCAAAAAAAAACCATCACATATCGAACCATCAACTCCTCTCTGTGAATTCAATTTCATCAAAACCCTAACTTATTCTCCTCAAACCCAAACTTGATTTCTAGCAGCAGCAGCAACACAAACTCTTCAATTGCAACGAGATCTCATTCTTCCTGTTGCTTTCCCATGCTCAACTGCAAACCACCAGCATCTTTGAACCACCTACAATTCCATCCATAATTTGAAGTACCATTTTCATCTATAACTGCAATTGTTTCGCAATGCTGCTCCACAGCAACACCAATTCATCCAGTTCTAATCACCAGAAATCTTCAACCATCAGCTTCTCCAAAAACTTCATGAATCTCTCAAACCCATTAAACCCTTGTTGATGGTGGTTTTTAAACAAAGGGTAAAATTATAAAACCCCAAATAACCTAATGTCACCGGTGATACATTTATTAGGACATTTAATGCATGTAGTCAGTAATTAATAGGGGGTAATTTTTCAAATTAGTGTTACAACGAACAAAACCCTAATTCCCCTCCGTGCCTATGGCAAACCATGCCAGCCACACCTAGCCCAAGCTAGCCGCGCCATGCCAAACGCACTTTGCCTTGGCCCTAGCTATGCTAGTCACACCAAACGTGCCAAAGCATGCCAACCATGCTAGCCGCACCTCTGTGCCAATGGCAAATCATGACAGCCACACCTAGCCCAAGCTAGCCGCGCCATGCCAAACGCACTCTGCCTTGGCTCTAGCTATGCTACTCACCAGACGCGCCAAAGCATGCCAACCATGCTAGACGCACCTCCGTGCCAATGGCAAATCATGTCAGCCACACCTAGCCCAAGCTAGCCGCGCCATGCCAAACGCACTCTGCCTTGGCCCTAGTTATGCTAGTCACACCAGACGCGCCAAAGCATGCCAACCATGCTAGACGCACCTCCGTGCCAATGGCAAATCATGCCAGCCACACCTATCCCAAGCTAGCGCGCCATGCCAAACACACTCTGCCTTGGCCCTAGCTATGTTAGTCACACCAGACGCGCCAAAGCATGCCAACCATGCTAGCCGCACCTCCGTGCCAATGGAAAATCATGCCAGCCACACCTAACTCAAGCTAGCCGCGCCATGCCGAACACACTCTGCCTTGGCCATAGCTATGCTGGTCACGCCATGCCAAATTATCGCCCGCACCTAGGCTTGCAAACCGTGCAACCTAGGCCAAATTGGCCGAGCATGCCATTGGCACATGCCAACATGCTGGCTGGTAGCTTTTCTTACCAGGCCGTGGCCCCAATGGACGAGCATGGCATTGGCACATGCCAACGCACTCGTTGGTAGCTTTTATTACCAGGATGTGGCCCTAATGGCCGAGCATGCCATTGGCACATGCCAACACGCTCGCTGGTAGGTTTTCTTACCAGGCCATGATCCAAGTTGGCCACGCATGCCATTGGGATATGCCAAAACCCACGCTGGTATCCTAACTTGCAAACCGAATAACCTACCACCAAGGCATTCCACACATGC
Organism: Papaver bracteatum; assembly: GCA_023529315.1. NCBI lineage: Eukaryota > Viridiplantae > Streptophyta > Magnoliopsida > Ranunculales > Papaveraceae > Papaver > Papaver bracteatum. Next base: position 468,134 of record JAJJWX010002710.1, read on the forward strand.
CACACATGCCACTAGCAGCTCTGACACTTCCACTTACACTCAACGTACAACCTACCACCAAGGCATTCCACACATGCCATTGGCACATGCCACACGCCACTAGCATCTATGGCACTTCCACTTGCGCTCGAGGTGCAACCCGCAACAAAGGCATTCCGCACATGCCATTGGCACATACCACACGCGCCCCTAGCAGCGCCACTTACACTCAAGGTGCAACCAACACTCGAGACATCAACACAAACTGGGGGATGCTTTCTTGGGGTTTTGGTTTGGCGGTCACAGGGTGCAGCGTACACTACGCTCGCAATAAGAACGGCGTGAAAAGTAATAAAAGTGGTCAATTAAATAAGGCAGTAATAGGGAAAAACTTTTTCACCGTAAACACCTGCGGTTACCACCTCCTCTATTTAATCCGCGACTTTACTCTATTCCTTAATGAGGACAGGGTACGTTTCAGTCTCGACTTGTATAAATAGGTCTTACCTATTTCCACCAGACAACAAGTCTTGGTCAGGCAAAATACAACACTATCAGATAGACACTTTGCAAGCTCTCTCAAAAGCTTCCATCACTAGCAAGCTTCCTAAGCTTTACTTTTCTGATAGAAGTCGAGATACTACCTTTCCATAACTCTCTGGTCTCAACAACCTTCTTCGCTATCCTCCCCAAATCAACCCTTCTCATCCACTTTGTGACTTAAGCAAGTCTGGAACGACCATTTCTTGGTTTAGGCCGCACTTGTACAGATTGATCTCTCAAACCTAAAAGTGCTCAACGTGCAGCACATTTGTTTAGGGTTTGAACCAGTTTCTCACTCACTTACCGAATTTACCAAAATCGGCATAAACGATTTTTACCCATAAACAACCCTGATTCGGTGTTTACTGAAATCTCATAAATCCCCATCATCAAACTCTCGCTCCTGCCTCTTCCAGATTCAACCCAAAAACCCATTTCGAATCAGACCCTTTTATCCTCAAGAACACCAACACATTATTTCGACCTCAACAGAGATCAATTTTTGCATCTTCTTCTTCCCTGGCCCTCTATTCATCAGCGTCAATTCATCCTCCAACCTAGATTGACAAATACTTATCTTCTATTCAACATCAGCAGGATCATTACCGTCTTCAATTAATTGCTTATTCTTCCAATTCGTAAACACCCTATCTTCGATTCAGTTGTATTATGCCATCTAAAACAGCAAAATCCCCTTTTTCTTCTTGGTTGCAACATAGATCCATATTAAAACCAAAACCCTAATCTACCACCATCAGTGGTTCAAATCATACTATCTCTATCTTTTTCTCCCTCGATCTCTTATTTTCTATCTCGGTCTTTTTTTTTTATCTCAGCAAAAATATTACATCGACGGTATTTGTGGAGGAGAGGAGAGGAGATAAGAGGAGAGAAACAGAGAAACATATAACAAACGCTTCGCGAAAAAAAAACGTGAATCCGAATGAAAATGATGGACGAATCACGTTTCGTTTGATCCACTCATACCGATTGAGAAAAAACCGGTTGAGATTGTATATTGAATGCTCATACAGATTGACAAACATGTGTGTTTCTCATTGTGCTAATACGAACTCATGTATTGGGTTTAATTATGAACTTTTGACACGAAAAAAAAATCCAATTTTTTTTTTAATTAATTTAGGACATTGTTATCCAATATTACTAGAGTTGAACCTGAGTTTCTCATTCAGATGAACTGAAGATGAAATTTATCATATTTGAACATCACAAGTTCAAAGATTACTATAGTTTGACATGAGTTTCTCATTCGGATGAACTGAAGATGAAATTTATCAGATTTGAACATCACAGGTTCAAAGATTGCTATAGTTGGACCTGATTTTCTCATTCGGATGAACTGAAGATAAAATTTATCAGATTTGAACATCACAAGTTCAAATATTGCATGAGTTGGACTTGAGTTTCTCATTCGGATGAACTGAAAATGAAAATTTATAAGAGTTGAACATCACAGGTTCAAAGATTACCAGAGTTTGACCTGAGTTTCTGATTCGGATGAACTGAAGATAAAATTTATCATATTCGAACATCACAGGTTCAAAGATTACTAGAGTTGGACCTGAGTTTCTCATTCGGATGAACTGAAGATGAAAATTTATCAGATTTGAACATCACACTTTAAAGATTACAAGAGTTTGACCTGAGTTTCTCATTCGGTTGAACTAAAGATGAAATTTATCAGATTTGAACATCACAGGTTCAAATATTACTAGTGTTTGACCTGAGTTTCTCATTCGGATAAACTGAAGATGATATTTATCAGATTTGAACATCACAGGTTCAAAGATTACTAGAGTTGGACCTGAGTTTCTCATTCGGATGAACTGAAGATGAAAATTTATCAGATTTGAACATCACAGGTTCAAAGATTACTATAGTTTGACATGAGTTTCTCATTCAGATGAACTGAAGATAAAATTGGTCAGATTTGAACATCATAGGTTCAAAGATTACTAGAGTTTGACTTGAGTTTCTCATTCGGATGAATTGAAGATGAAATTTATCAGATTTGAACATCATAGGTTCAAAGATTGCTAGAGTTGGACCTGAGTTTCTCATTCGGATGAAAATTTATCAGACTTGAACATCAAACTTCAAAGATTAAGAGATTTTTACATGAGTTTCTCATTCGGTTGAACTGAAGATGAAATTTATCAGAGTTGAACATCACGGGTTCAAAAATTACTAGTGTTTGACCTGAGTTTCTTATTCGGATAAACTGAAGATGAAATTTATCAGATTTGAACATCACAGGTTCAAAGATTACTAGAGTTGGACCTGAGTTTCTCATTCGGATGAACTGAAAATGAAAATTTATCAGATTTGAAATCACAGGTTCAAAGATTACTATAGTTTGACATGAGTTTCTCTTTCAGATCAACTGAAGATGAAATTGGTCAGATTTGAACATCATAGGTTCAAAGATTACTAGAGTTTGACGTGAGTTTCTCATTTGGATGAACTGAAGATGAAATTTATCATATTTGAACATCACAGGTTCAAAGATTGCTGGATGGACCTGAGTTTCTCATTCGGATGAACTGAAGATGAAAACTTATCAGATTTGAACGTCACAGTTTCAAAGATTATTAGACTTGGACCTGAGTTTCTCATTCGGATGAACAGAAGATGAAATTTATCAGATTTGAACATCATAGGTTCAAAGATTACTATTGTTGGACCTAAATTTCTCTTTCGAATAAACTGAAGATGAAAATTTATCAGATTTGAACATCACAGGTTCTAAGATTACTAGAGTTGGACCTAAGTTTCTCATTCGGATGAACTGAAGATGAAATTTATTAGATTTGAACATCACAGGTTCTAAGATTACTAGAGTTGGACCTGAGTTTCTCATTCAGATAAACTAAAGATGAAATTTATTAGATTTCAACATCACAGGTTCAAAGATTACTAGAGTTGGACATGATTTTCTCATTTGGATGAACTGAAGATGAAATTTATCAGATTTGAACATCTCAGGTTCTAAGATTACTAGAGGTGGACCTGAGTTTCTCATTCGGATGAACTGAAGATGAAATTTATCAGATTTGAACATCAGAGGTTCAAAGATTACTAGAGGTTGACCTGAGTTTCTCATTCGGATGAACTGAAGATGAAATTTATCATATTTGAACATCACAGGTTTAAAGATTGCTAGAGTTGGACTCGAGTTTCTCTTTCGGATGAACTGAAGATGAAAATTTATCAGATTTGAACATCACAGGTTCAAAGATTACTAGAGTTTGACCTGAGTTTCTCATTCGAATGAACTAAAAATGAAATTTATCATATTTGAACATCATAAGTTCAAAGATTATTAAAGTTGGACCTGAGTTTCTCATTCGGATGAACTGAAGATGAAATATATCATATTTGAACATCACAGGTTCAAAGATTACTAGAGTTTGACCTGCGTTTCTCAGTCATTTGTGTTACCTTTATTTTCTTTACTATAAGCTTTAACTAAAACAAATCCATTGGATTATCCGCATCCAATCCGTCCATCCGTGCATCGAATGGATGCAAATCCGTTGGATCTGGATTGGATGCGGATGCCAAATGTGAAATCCGTAGTGCAATGGATTGGATTCGGATGAGGCGAAAACCGGTCCATACCGGACCATGCTCACCCCTAGCTAGGCTTGTGTTTCTCTTATACTTTGCCTTCTTCTTAATACACTTCTATTTACCAAGCAAAAAAAAAATTAATCCAATAAAGCACTCAAAAACAACATATACAATAAATATAATTCCCTTTTTTACATTAATTAATCTAATAAAGCACCAAGGGACCGTCTCCAATGAAATGATTGCCGAGAGCTAAAGAAAATCAATCTTGCATGGCAAGAATGACCTGATCATTTTTTTGTACTCGAGTCGCAATAGTAAACTTTCTTTTCTCATTCTTCCCCAATGCAGGTGGAATATACTTGTGCTTGTGAAGGATACTTCCCCAATACGTAGAACGAACCATTTTACAAAACAGTGGTAACTGCAACCCTACGAACAAGAGGATAGGACAAGAAGTAAACACTGCTACTGGTATAGGCGCTCGAGGAAATCTACCTCCAATAACGATAAATAGTGATGCACCAAAAGCTATCAATATAGCCGCCATGGAAATAAAAAGAGCAGCAAAACCTATTATCACCTTTTGTGGTAAAGACTTGAGAAAATCCATTGCCGAATATCGCGAAGTATATATAGCTAAGAACATCAGAACCGAGGTGATAGAAGCAAATAGGGCTATAGCGTCTGCTACCACAAACATTGTAAATGAGGGCTTTCCCAAGAAAACTGGGGTGCCATTCATACTGCTATCGCTTTCATTAATATTACCTCCTGGGACAGTAAAAACAGCTGCAAATGCTACAGTAGCAACGAGAGCAGCAACTATCATGCATGAGCCAGACGTATCTTTCATCCAATCTTCTGCTTTCTTTAACAAATCTTTGTGCTTCTCCTCAAATAAATATTGTGCGGTATCCCCATCTATATTTCTCTTGTACCTATCAGTTTCACGCATAATACTCTCCACCCCCTAAACGAGATAACGAGTTTAGAAATAAGCTAATGACTAGAATCCCATAAGTTAAAGTAGTAAAACTAGTTTCTAATAGTAGACTATTCGTTGGCCGATGAACAAGCATAATTAAATTTGACCTTCCATAATATAAAAAAAAAATGTACAGAAAGAAAAGACTGAATGCGTAGTAGTTAACTAAAATATGTTTCTATCTATATTAGTAGACGAGACCATCACCTCTTACCTTAAACCATTGCACTTCTCTCTGCATCTGGAGGGATACACCCGAGATCAAACTGAGTTTAGAAGAATGTGCTGAGTTGGAAGCATAATGTAATATGGTGTTTCTATTTTTATCTATAGCAGAAACAAGATCGACCATATCTCCATTTTTTTTACAGCGATCGCATATGAGATTCACTATCTTTTCGTTTCGTTCTGCAATAGCTATTTCTAACATCATTTGATCCGGTAATCTATACCTCATCAGATGACCAAAATGTTCTAAACCCTGCACTATGACTTCTATGAGTCCATGCCTTATGGCTACCTAAATGATTTTGGGGTTATTTCCGAAAAATGTTACTATCTCAGAATCATCGTTTGCTGTTTTACAGATTTCCATCAACATTTGTCTAAGGAGTGCCAATGCTTGTTCGTGCATCAATTTTAGGTCGTGTAGTTTTTCGATCCAAGGCACTGAAATAAGATTAACGAACTCACTATCAGAATGTAAATTTTGATCCGTGATCATTGACACGGTACAAGAAGGTCAAAGGGGCAATAGAATCTACGGGGACGGATATTTAAGGGAAAATACCTCGTGTTAAGTAATCCATAAGGATTCCTTTCTCAGCAGTTGATGAGACATCTGAGTTAGCTTGTTTCTTAGGAGCTTCTCAACTTTCTGGAGGGTGCTGTTCATCTATTTTGGTGTATTCTGATGAATGACAAGTACGTGGTTCGCCTGGTTGGACATATATTGATTGCATGTCTACTTGAATTCCTGTAGTAATATACCATATGTGAATTTTAATAAATTTAATTAACGAAAAGTAAGCAATATTGTCCGAATTAGGGTGATTAACCAAATCAAAAGTGAGATTTTTCTATGGAGCTTTTGTACTGATATTTTAAGATGTATGCCTTACATAGATCTGGCTTCATAGATCTTGGAGTTTTAAAATAATCAGCTGGGTGATGAGTAGTAATTAACTTACTTGGGTAGATGCGTTTCTGCAACCATGTCAGCTTACCTCCACTTCTAAAGGCAAATGGCTTTCGAAGCAACAACTCTAATGCACACATATCTGTTTTTATTGATAACGTCTTACAAGACATAATGCCAGATCTGCAAGCATAAGTAGTTATAATTTAGTATGCAGATATCTAAATTATAAGTTAGAATGGATAAACTCCTGGCAGTAATTAATTACACTACGGGAAAAACATCGATTAACTACCCCGGAAAACAGTTGTCGTAAGATATAAGACGACGTTTATCTATAGGTTGCACAAGGGGGGGGGTTGTAGAAGGTCTTCAATTCTTTGCAACTCTTCAATAATCGTCGTAAACATGGTTGTCGTTCCATTTTATACCACGTTTGGCTCAGTTGTCAATGTCTTTCGAAATTTCTTCTTTATGCCTAACACAACTCTTACTTTGGTTGTGAAAATAACTCCTACACTACACTTGTTGGGATTGTAGAAAATTTGTTTACAACTATGGTTAGAGTTGTATGTGAATTATTTGACAACTATGCTTATAGTTGTATGTCATTTCTTTGATAACTTTTGTTTAAGTTGTAAGTCATCACTACATGAAAAATATACATTTTTCACAACCTTTATTTAGTGTAGTCATAATCTCTAACACAACATCCTTAAAGGTTGTAATATTTGAAGTAACAACTTCTGTTTTTAGTAGATGAATGTGTAACTACAACATTTGTTACGAGTTGTACATAAAATTATTTTGAAAAAAAAAATTAGAGCTGAAACCGAATTGCCGAAATGACCATTTATTTAAATTATAATGAAACGAAACCTGCATTCATAAATCCAAATGACCATTTATTTAAAAATCAATATTCATTGTACAATTCATAACTTAATTCATCAATTCATTGTACAATTCATAACTTAATTCATCAATGCCGAAATGACCATTTGTGACTACAAGCTTTAGATCCAATGGTAGAATATGTGTAAAACACAAGTGAAAACTTAATTGAGTATACCAAAATAACAACCAAATTTGGATAGTAAAGAGTTACATAATACATAATGAATAATAAAGAGTGGCACTAGAATCATGTTATACTAGAGAATAGTATACCTAGAGAACTGATTTGGAACCATGTTATACTCTAATAGACTTGGAAGAAAAAAATGGAACAAAGAGCCACACCAATAGCTACTAGTAACATAGCTAAGTAATGCAGGCATAAGTTTTTTCAGGGAGAAAATTGGGTACAACCACTTCATAAGATAAATAACCACACAATATACATCAACAAAACAAGCATCAGAGTTTAAAACTCCGACTATTGATAACACAACCATAATCTATCTAACCCTTTCAGTAGTTAAACTCATCCGATCGTCGCAAAACTTTTACAGTAACCTTAATACCCAGGGTAAAACAACATATCCAAAATTCAGAAAATTATGACGGTTCATTAAAACAATATGCACCTTAAAACATGACTGCTTTCAATATCGATATACAGAATTCAGTCATGATTCCTATGCACTTTGGGGTACCTAAAGAAATCGGATATTCCTGAATTTTTTACATTAGATTATCTATAGTTTTATAAACAACATACAAAAATTTCAGCTTTATCCAGTAAACGGGTAATGAGAAATATCATAAATACTAAACTTTCCAGGGTCTGAATTCTGCACATTGCAGCTGTAATTCATTCAATCTTCGAACTAGTAAGCTTAACCCGATTTTCCTGAAATTTTGATGGTACATACATCACGCAATGAAGTATTATACGCTAAATGTTCATTACAATCCGACCGCCGGATCCTAAATTTCCAGAATGTTGAGCCATGTATGCATCTAGAAAATTAACCTCAAGATTGAGGAGAAGTAATATGGACTTAGGGATGTCATAATTGAAATTATACCTGTACAGCAAATTCCTATAGAATTCAACATCCTTTTCCACCTCCAGTTCAATAGCTCTTTCTTTCAACTTCTGTAATCTATGTTCGTCCTCCTGATTGCTACAGCTACACATAAATTGAAGCTCCTGTTTGAATAATATCTCATAAGTCCTCACTGACAATTGCATGAATTCAGCAATACAACAAAATCTGAAATGAGTTGCATGAAACCAAATGGAAGCTAATCAAAGTCGATGCAAGTTATCCAAACCATTAACACACCTGAAGGCCTTTAGTATCATAAGGGGGGTAAATTCTCTTCGTACGTCTCGGAATCCCCCAAAGTTTCACTACATCAGCTTGTGTCCATGAGGAGTTTAGCACTGCGAGGTGAGCGCATGAACCGACAAACCCTTACATAGATGACTTTGCAAGGTGACCCGTAAAAAGTGTATAGTAGATGACTTTGCAATGGGATAGCCAAATGCTGCCACAAGGGGGATAAATGTAAGGTGTTTGATCACAATAGAGTAGGAAAACACTAAGCATCATGCAAAAGAACATATAAATCATCACGACAACTAATAATGATATCAGTGACATGCATCTAGAGAGAGTAAATCACCTAATTATATGAATCATATAAAGCCTACAAGACAATAACTTTCCCACATCACACTCATATTACAAAAGACTACTGTCATCACACTCAATTTACAAAAGACACCATTGTGTATCATGGAAACGAAGAGAAACAATATGCACCTTACATGACTGCTTTCAATATCGATATACAGAATTCAGTCATGATTCCTATGCACTTTGCGGTACCTAAAGAAATCGGATATTGCTGAAATTTTTACAGTAGATTATCTATAGGTTTATAAACAACATACAAAAATTTTAGCTTTATCCAGTAAACGGGTAATGAGATATATCATAAATACTAAGCTTTCCAGGGTCTGAATTCTGCACATTGCAGCTGTAATTCATTCAATATTCGAACTAGTAAACGTAACCCGATTTTCCTGAAATTTTGATGGTACATACATCACGCAACGAAGTGTTATCCGCTAAATTTTCACTACAATCCGACCACAGGATCCGCTAAATCACGCAACATGATACTGATCTCTTATCTTCTTACAGCAAATAAACAGCCAAAACAAAAAAGTCATCAGATTTAAAAAATCAATATTTCTTTTACCAGTTCAGCCATGAAACCCTTGAATATCATCACCATTGGTTCCATCTAAACCCCATCAAAACAACAACAACACCCATTCTCAGCAATACCAAACCCACCAGAGAGATGTTTCCTTTTCCTTCTTGTCTTCACCTATTTCAAAATTCTTGCATCTCTTCAACAACATAAACAACAATGGGATTAGGTTGGCTCAACAAACAATAAAAAAAAAAAAAAAACAATTGCAGAACACATTAAAGATGTTGACCTTGATAACATGCTGAGACATATGCTTCACAGCAACACAATCAAACCATTAAATCTTCACTTCATCTCAAGTTTCAAACCCTTGTTTCTTGAACTCTCACAGACATCAATTCCCCAATTCCATTATAGATTCATCTTCTACAGCGGTTCAAACAAAAATTCAAGGAAAACCCACTTCATAGATCCATCACAGCAACCAAAAATTCATTCTTGAAGCATCAATTCTTCCCTCTTTTCTCGATCAGTAGCAGCACAAACATTGTCAGAATATGAAACAGAGATATTTTTAGATCAAGAGAGATAGGGAATGATCTAGGTGTGTCTGTTAGAGGTTGTGTTAATACGAGTATGCGATTTGATTCAGAACAAAAAGAAAAGGTAAATCTGATGAAAGAAGTTAGGGTTTTGGGGATGAATTAAAATAGAGAAATCAGCGATGAAATTAAGGGTTTCTACTTGAACTAAATATAAGGTTTGTGAGGATTCAGTATGAAATCGAAAAGAGATTTTAATCAATGGAAGCTAACGAAACTTGGGTTAGGGTTTCACGAACTGCAGAGTGCAAAAAGAGAGCGAGAAGGAGAAGAAAGAATTGGGTTTTGGTTTTCTCTCTCCTTTAATATAGATAAGGTAAATATTATGATTTGGACCGTAGATAAAGAGGTCATACGGATTGCAAATATTATGGACGGTATAGATTTAAGTTAAGAGTGTCATACGGATCAAGGTAAGTGTGTTTTCTCTTTGTGTTAATACGAACTCATGTTTTCGGTTTAATTATCAATCTTCGATATGAAAAAAAATCCCCAAAAAATATTAATAAATTTAGGGCATTGTTATCGATATTCTGATATAAAAAAATCCAAAAAATATATAAGAATGAATCGGGAAAATGAAAAAATGAATTCGATAATTGGTGTGTTTCTTTTTGCTTTCTCTTTGTGTTTTTGTGCTTTCTCTTTGTGCTTCCGGTTTGAATTTCGACTAGTTGCATAGGTCATGAAGTAATTTTTACAAGTCATACATGTCATGAAGTAGCTTTAGTTCAAACTTAGCAGGATACATTATCGAAATCGATAAATATGAAGCTCAGTGTCGATTCGAGAAAGAAAGCGGATGCGAGCTTGAAACCTGGACGCCATTTGACTACTATAAGTCGGAAACTTGGTAAAAACGATGAATCCATCCATTTACAGGTAGGATTCCTTTGGAATATTCTCCGAAACATTAAACCAACCTTATTCTGGCATATTTCATGCAAACCCTGGCTCCGATATCGAAACCTAGCAGTCAGTGGACTAATATAAGTCGGAAATTTCGTAAGAACGATGAATCCACCCATTTACAGGTAAGATTATTTTGGAATATTCCCCGAAACATTAAACAAACCCTATTCTGGCATATTTTATGCAAAACCTGGCTCTGAGATCGAAACCTGGTCGTGAGTGGACTACCATAAGTCGGAAACTTCGTAAGAACGATGAATCCATCCATTTACAGATAAGATTCCTTCGGAATATTCCCCGAAACATTAAACAAACCATATTCTGCCATATTGTATGCAAACCCTGGCTTCGAGCTTGAAACCTGGCCGCCATTTGACTACTATAAGTCGGAAACTTGGTAAGAACGATGAATCCACCCATTTACAGGTAAGATTCCTTCGGGATATTCCCCGAAGCATTAAACAAACCATATTATGGCATATTTTATGCAAAACCTGGCTCCGAGATCGAAACCTGGCAGTGAGTGGACTACTATAAGTCGGAAACTTCGTAAGAACGATGAATCCATCCATTTACATGTAAGATTCCTTCGGAATATTCCCCGAAACATTAAACAAACCATATTCTGCCATATTGTATGCAAACCCTGGCTTCGAGATCGAAACCTGGCCGGAAGTGGACTATTATAAGTCGGAAACTTGGTAAGAACGATGAATCCATCCATTTACACGTAAGATTCCTTCGGAATATTCCCCGAAACATTAAACTAACCCTATTCTGGCATATTGTATGCATACCCTGGCTCCGAGATCGAAACCTAGCCGTGAGTGGACTGTTATAAGTCGGAAATTTCGTAAGAACGATGAATCCATCCATTTACAGGTAAGATTCCTTCGGGATATTCCCTAAAGCATTAAACAAACCATATTTTGGCATATTGTATTCCTTCGGGTTATAAATGACGAATGAAGTCTGTTATAAAACATGATTTATCACGGTTTTTATCTGTTATTCGAATCGTTATATATTTGGTGCGACTCTTTATAAATGACAAACAAAAACCATTATTTAAAATCACGAGTCTGGTTTATCGGTAAGAATGACGAGCAAAGTTTGTAATTTAGAATAACAATAACCGTTTGTTATTTAGATGAATTCAGTTTTAGATTACAAACAAAAGAGGATACGTTTCTTTTGCAATTACTCAAAATCACACTTAAAAATCTGAACTGAAACATTCAATCTACTAAAAATGCCATAATCTGCATTTTAGTTAGGTCTCGCCAGTTTACAGAAGTTCTTCGCCGCCTAATCATATAACCTAGGGAAACATCTCCGAAGTATTCCATATACATCGTATAACATCCCATTTGGATCCACTATTTCATTAACGAGGCAGTTATATTCGGCACTGCTGGGTAACGTAGTAAAATCAACAAAAGCACTTGCAACAGCTCCCTTCAGTTCCTCAAAAAGCAATACGCAAGGGAGATGTCAAGTAATCCCCGTATCCTGTGTACATATATGCCAAGTTAGTTTAAAAACACTCCCAACAAACATCAAATCTATAAAATGTTCCAGCATGAAAGGTATGTAACGAAAACAGGAAGAAACATTTTTTGAGTGAGACAATGAAGATGTGGAAACAATATAGGTACGAGCTAGAAAAGGAGACAAACTTGTACTCTTTCCCCTGTGGCTCATAGACTCGCAGGAGGTTTTTTGCAAGTCTGAAGTCTTCAAGCCATAAAAATGTATATAGACAATATACAGGAAAATTGTGCATCTGAAATGGAACTTGAACCATTGTTGTAGTAACGTTGAACTGACCTGAAGAATTCTTGGGTACCAATGGCTGCCATCCAGTGGCCCCTTATCAAAGAGAATATCTACGGACCATCAAAAATAAAAAAAGTTTAGTTTTTATCAAAAATATTGTATTTTCCGTACAAGTTAAAAATTGTGCAACGAAATAGCAACAAAAATGGTTACCTTGTTATGAGCAGCAGATCCACCGTACTGGAACGCAATTGTGTCACCCATTATCTCATATATCCCCATGAATTGAAGAGCCAAAGGGTTATCCTGGGTGATCTTTGGACTATCAATCAACCCCAAGGCATGAAGTTGATACCAAAGAGCAGCCAAGCCGTACGAATATTGCGCAACGTTGGTGCGATCCAGGCAATCAATGCAATTGGACCTGAGGACTCCATTTTGTAGCTTTGGTTGTTTGATCAAGGGATTCTCGTTAGCTTCACAATCATTATCAACCTCATCCGTGCCCATTTCTGAGTTATCCACATTCTTTAATTATTTACCAGATGATTCCCAGGAGGCAAGACACCGGTATTCATTTAATTGTGAATGGAAGAAGCCTGTCAAGCCCAGGGAATATTCAGCAAATCTCCCAAGTAGTTCCAGCACATTTTTACCTTTGCTGAAAAATAAAAGAATATTATAGAGTTAGAATCATATATGTTACAGTAGGTTAAATCAATAACATCAACACCAAATTATTGCGAAGCAAGAGCAACTGAGAGAGCCACCCCAAACTAGATAATATAATCGTGTACTCATATAAATACCAAGTTATTTTATCAAGGGAAAACCATACAAGATCAAAACCCAGCACCTTGTTAAGGTCAAAGCTGTAAGCATTAAGTGTAAAATTCAATTAAGGTAAGGTTTAAAAACACAAAACTGAGTTAGCACTAGAGTTGATAAATAATTGATGATGCATACAGATAAATATCCAAAACCATAAGAACTGCTCAACCAAAGATAATGTTTTTTATTACCTTATGAAAGATAGACCTACTACAACTTTAGGATGTACATTTGGCCATGCCTTCACCATATATTCAACGATACCAGAAATTCCAGCCACGGACATCTCATATTCGACAAATCCAAAAAGCTCTGTATGAGATGTGTGCTTCACATTTTCAACAACTGCCCCAATAACATGAGCAGCATCCACCCTCGTATCCCAAATCCTACTACGAAGATATTGAGAAACCTATGGACTCGCAAGGAAGTATAAGGCTCAGCACCAAAATCGAACCAATCAAAAGCAAAATAAAAGAGTAAGAAAATAAATAGTTGAAATGAATTGGAGCAAACCTTCCTTAAGAGAGAGATCAAGTCTTGGGGATATGATTTTGCAACATCCCCAATTTGACGAGCAGCTGCAAACCTTGTAGCTTGAGTTGAACTGACTACGCTTAGGTCAAAAGATAATTTGCAGGACTCGTTCCAAATTGAGAGTACTAATTTTCTTTGTCAGCTTATCCAAAGCTGGGTGAGATTCTTGCTCCAGCGCCCTTCCCTTATTTTCAAATTAAAAGAAGCAGCACAGCAGTAAGACAATAAACCAATTACAGACAAACCAAACAAGAACAAGCATTCAACATCAAGTTGAATAAGAAATTATCTTACTTCATTGTCTAAGCAGCAACATGTTGCCTATAAACAAGCTTCTAGCGCGACCAATTCAAAAGGAAGAACCTTTGGTTTCTCCCTATTCTTCAATCCATACTTTCCAATGCCATCCGTCTTGCCTCCTTCCTAATAAGTACCATGAATAGGCCAAAATATTCCCAAATAGTTAGTTGGACTCACTGACCTAGACCATGTCTCCTCCAAATCATAAAAACGTGGCTTTTAGTAGCTTGATGAAGCCGCAACAAACGATGTTGAATCTCAGAGTAATTCAGACTGAAATCTCAATGTACTTGTTTAGTCTGAATTCGCCTAGACTGAACCATAGAGCAGCGAACTCCATCTCTGTAATCCATTAACTTAATACATAATCTCAACCGAATCTGTAATACTAAAAATTCAAGAAGAAAATTGATCTCTACAAAACAATAACTGTATCCTACTACAAAGCCCCAACCCACAAATATAAGACTGGACATATGTCCTAAACCATATGACACACATTGAGTTAGTATGCCTATTAACATGAGCAACCAAACAAGAAAACAAAGAAAATCCTAATGGTAACTGGTGCTGCAAAACCCTTGCCAATACAATAAATTAAAATCAATGAAAATCTCAAGCAAGTACTTACTCTCAATGGATGCAATTCGAACACAGAACAACTCTTCTTTCAATTCACCATCTGAGAAATCAGTAGTGTGCAATACACATCATTTCATTTTCTTGAATAGAAATTGTTGGTAACACTACAAATCAAAATCATAAGAAACCCCTTAACCAAATCTAACAGTTTAAATCAAAACCTCAAATAAGCCCAAAATCAATTCAAAAAAAAAAAAAAAAAAAAAGAACTATCTCACTCTGTTTATGTTTAAGAATCTTCACAGTTACAACTCCTCATCTTTTCCATTGATTTCCATCTTTATGAAATAGGTACAGTTTCGCCTTTCTAGAATTACAACACAATCAAAACGAATCAGTACAACTAAAAAACCAAAACGAATCGAATGAAATCAAATATGAAAATCAGTTAACAAGGGAACGACATTTGGAAAAAATGATACATACATATCGAGAAGAACGTCGTCTACCTCCATTACCTCATCATCTGCAGAAATCTGCATTTCTGAAAATTAAAAAAGACCCTTTACGTTTTCCTCCCATTTCTGAAAACAAATAGGATAAAATCAAAAACCAAAACTCAAAAATTAAATCAAGAAATCAAGTTAAAATATACAAAATAGAACAGATTAAGAACTTACGAAATGGCTTTCACTAAAATAACGAAAGACCCCCCTCAAAAATTCTGAAGGAATCAATCCAGTCCCTAAATCAAACACATCAAAATCGAAATTAAAATCCAACCCAATTATCTAAAAATTAAAATCATCAGAATCAATAGTAATAAGAAGAAGGTGGTAGACCTGGTGATGTTGCTCGTGGTGGAGGTGGTGGTTTTGCTAGTTGTGGAGCAAGCTGTGGACACAACAAGGAGAATAAAAGAAGAGAAGCTCGATCGTTCATAGTATGCTACAAATTGAAAAAAAAAATGCAAAGCTTGTATGTGGATTGATTTTTCCTGTAGGTTGTTTTTCAGAGAGATAGGGTTAGGGTTTTCAACATTTTTGATAAAAGAAAACTGAAAGCCAAATGATACGGGTGATAAGGACGAGGTGGGAGTATCTCCAGCTGAGCGAAAAAACAGAAAATAGGTTTGAAGAAACTTTTGGTTCGGGGATTGTGAGAATAGGACCAATATAGCAAAACGGCAAAAGACTTATGGCAAATTAGCCGGTGGCTAACCATTCTCAACCTTATAAGAACGCAGTGCTACATGTGGCTAGTCATTGCTGGGCGCACAATACAGGATTCGTAGTGGGGTCTAAATGATTGCCGGTGGCTAACCATTCTCAATTTTTCATTTTACAACCCTTGTAAAGGTTGTGAATATTGATCAGAAAAAAAAGTACAAAAATGACAATATTGAGAAACCGGAAGGATGGTTGATGACTTATGCTAACACACATTAGACTTGGGTTTGAATCTCTCAAAGAACATTTTTCAAAATCAATTTTTTTTTTATCTTCAACAACTCTTATGCGTGTTGTTATACAATTATTCACTACCTTTAAGATATGAGTTGTAAATTCTAAAGGTGGTCACTTCTCTCTGCAACCCTTTTCACACAACAAGTTGTGGTTCTGATTCTCGTCACTACTCTTAGGAACTCATTGGTCCTAAGAGTTGGACATATTTTACTTTGACAACTTTTGTTTGGAAAAGGTTGTAAAACATGCCACCTTTTACAACTTTTAATTTACGAGTTGTCAATCTACAGTTGTAGATTACTATTTTTCCCGTAGTGTTACTAGATATAGTGGAAGCTGTAAATGTATGTACCGGAGTTCCACTTTTGACTGTAACTATATCAAGATAAACCGTGCAAAATATTCTTTAAAAGAGTACAAGCCAAATATATAAAATGGTATCCATTTTTAAGTAATGATGACCTTGAGAGCAATAAGAGGTAAGCTATATCCTGCCAAAAGACGTTTGCCATTCGCACCAACCATATATATAAGAAAACCCATGCTTAACATTTGAAAATGATTAGTTGCAATTACTCACCGAAGAAATTAGCATCAATTGCTCTTTGTAATAATTTTACACCACCTTGACCCGTGAATGGACTTGGGTTTTCGTCTCTCGTCACAGAGTAAAGATATTTAACTACCTCCTTCTGCCCGATCGTAACAAAATCAAAAGCAAGTTCAAGAGGCGTCCTTCCTTCGGCATCACGTATCTGAGTTAATTTAGAATTTCTGTTCACCATCATCTCAGCAGCTTTAGGGTTTCCATAAATAGCAGCAAAATGACAGGAGGTGTAACCATTGTCCCTTGTTTTACATTCAAGAGTTTTTGGTTGCATGAGTTTAATAATCTCTTCTACAATCTTGTTATCTCTCCTATGTAATATAGCCAAATGCAATGCTGTTGACGAGTCATGTATGATCCCTTCTTTAACAACTTCAGGATTATCCTTGAGAATCTCCTTAACTGTTACCATATCATTGTTTGCCAATGCTTTACTTAGCCGGGTATATTTACCTTTAACAAATATTGCTACCTGAGCATCTTCTTCTTATATCACGACATGCGCGCAACAACGAAAACCATTAATAAAAATGCCAAAATGAAGACAGTTAAATGCACGATATATATATTGAGTGAGCCATATATTATTAACCTACCAAGTTTAATTACAGCATCATCCGCGTTCTCATTTTGATCCGCGTTGTGACCAATATCTTTATCTGGCACCAATATGTTAATTAATGATGACAATAACAAGACATAAAAAACAACATACTCCGAAATAAATGAATAAAACCATAGGAAAAAATAAAATAATTTCTGTCACATAGTGGCTCAATTAGTTTTCTACTACGCCTGCTTTTTATAGTTGTACAAAACATTAAAAGTTCCCTAGTAGCCTTACAAATTTCTAGGCACATCCATGTATTTGTGTATGCAACAACAAAAATATGTGTACATCATCTAATACGACTATAAGCATATTGAACATACACCAAACTTAAAATTTTACATTCTCTATATATACTCTTTATATTAATAACCTTCGTATGTTAATAATTTTGTGAATGCCCAAAAATATTAATACAGAGATTGTGCTATATTTTTGTTGAGGAAATAATAATTTATAAAAAATAGAATAAAAAATGACGATTAATCGATCAAAAAAAATAAAAAATGACGACCAGCCAGATCATATGTATGATTAATGTCAATTTAGAACAATTTCTTGTTTATTGGGGCAACGGATAAACAAAATAAATATTTAAGATAAAATCACTTAATGGATATAGCGATCTCGTACCTTGTTTATTATGATTATTAATAGCAATACTATTGCTTTTTAAAATCTCTATAATTTGTTGTTGAGATTCCACTTGTCTAGCTTGGAAGTCTGCTTGTTTAGCTTGTTGTTTCTGCTTGTTTCTGCTTGGAATTCTGCTTGTTTAGCATCTTGAGCAACGCTTTGATGTCTATCTTCTCTTCGTGAGAACTATGGTCACCTAATTGATCTTTAGTAGACATGGTGGTGGAAAAAAAAATAATTTGGAGAAAAAAAACGACAAAGAGAGATTTTAGAAAGTGGAAGCTAGATGGTGCAACAATAAGACGTGCAAAAGGTGTCCATTATATAGACCCCAAACATACAAACGGATCCTCTTAATGCTTACCCTGGTTTTCTTATTTCTCATTATAAATTATGTCGCAATCACCATTTTCCAATCTAAACATCATATACCATACGTATGTTGCCCTTTCGAAAGTAAGGATTTGGAATCTTCAATGTCAAATTTCGAGTGATTGGTATTATTAATTACAAGTGTATATTAATTGGTATTATATTCGTTAGTTGATCGTGCTAACCATCACAAATCTTTCACATACTTTCTTCTCTAACTTTTTAGTGGGATACACACAAAATTGACGTGGTTGGGGCTCAAATGGACGCTAATTATCATCTTCTTCGTGATCGTGTTCACTAGGTATACCAACGTGGGGTGTAGGTGAGTTGCAAGTTATCAATTATTTTCATTAATTTTATTAACATGAGTGTTGTTACACAGAATTCACATAGGTAGAGAGGTTCGTGATTGTACTTTTCACCTTCTTCTTCGTGATGTTCTCGATGTCTTGCGCTTCAAAAAAAAAAATAACTTAGACCCATAAAAATTACCCGTCCTCTTTTCTCTCTCTTCTCTCTCTCTAAATGCCCTCAGTCCTCTTTTCAGCCGGATTAGAAAATGCTTAACTGATTTCAGTACTTTATTACCGTTTTTTGACCGTTATAATCCCGTTAGAAGATTTTTCTACCGGAATTGATCGTGAAGTTATCGGAATTAAGAAACTTGAGTAATCAATGAAGATCTGAGTTAATCTCTTTTGGAAAATTACATTCGTAAGGATAGATACTTAAGTTTACAATAAGGATTACTTAACTTTAAAGGATAGTTCTAAGTGCTACCAGTTTAGCCTATCAAAAAAAAAAAAAGTGCTACCAGTTCAAAAACACAGTGACCCGAAGACACCAAGACTCCAAGTTACTAAGCTTCCAAAACTCGAAGAGACTTAGTGACAGCTACTGATTGTTTTAAACTCAAGACACTAAGTTGCAGAGATTAAACTCAAGACTCTTAAACCTTTACTCAAGACACTTATGATTTTATGAAATTCGTTTAATTTTTCCATAGTTGATCTTACTAATTTGGTTACATTTCTTATTATACTTGCTGTATCTTTTCCCCAATTAAGTTTCTTTCCCCTTTTCTGATTTTCCGATTTTGTGTTGTTTACTAATTACTAACAATTTTACGTTTGTGCCCTTGGGTAGACTTCCTTAAGCTGATCCATGACTCCTCTTAGCAACTGCTATGAATACATCAAAAAATGGAACCAGACGAAAGACTACCAACAGATACCTAATTTATATCAAAAGATTGGATCTTTATTATCAATATCATCGCCCACCAGTACTCAAACCATAGAAAAATTCTAATACACATCCTAATCCCTGCACCTTTGCTAGCCTCAGACAGAAAACAGTACCGAATTTCTCAATCTACTATGAAAACCTTACTAAATCCAATACAATTGAAAATTGTGTAACCACTGATGATTTTATGCAACCTCCCAGGATCGATCTTCCATTAATTTATCAGTTTACAATGGTGGATCTAGTGAAATTTGAAGCTGATCCTGTCGATTTCTTGGGGCAAAGGGGATACAACGAAAATCAAAATAGGATGAATCAACTAACAAAGGAAATTGAACAAATTGTAAAGGCAATATTTGGAAAGGGTTCTATCAGTAATGACGAAGTTCAGGTAAAATTTTGGACTTCTGAGGACATAATTCCAGATCTTAATTCAATTTCATGTATTGGCGAATTGGATTTCTATAATTCTAAGACATGCTTGTCTTGCTACATTGAGGTAACCCTAATCACCCAATGATTTGATCTCTATCCTCTTTAATTTCAAAAAGGAAAGCGCAAGAGAGGTATGCCTAAACCAAAATACTTGTAATTTTTATTCTAGCTACATGATAAATAGGAACATTTTCAACCGCCAGGATAGAATACAAATCACCAATAATATTTTGAATTGCAAAACTGTCTATGCGCACAATTTTCTAATTAGGAATTTACTCCTTCTTGGTTATCTATTAACAGGCAGTTCTATGATATATTTCAATAATATGTGTAGTTTGGTTTACTTAAATCGCTTAAGAGTTAAACTTTCGCAAATAATCTTCTTGGAGAAATATTACATTCAAATAAAAATATCATACTGCTATCACACAGAACATAAAACACAAAGCTTTCACACCACCAATTTAGACAATCTAGAAACCTTTCAATATCCTTATGTCTCATACTTCTGGCAGTTCATTAAGACTGTAGCCTGGATTGCCAGGGCTTGGGAAGTACTCATAATCCAGAAACCTATAACAGTCTAAAAAACTTATTAAACAAGGAAAACCCAGACATCATATTTGTATCCGAAACTAAACAATAAACCAAAAATGTAGAACAAATCCTTCTTAGATTAAATTTACATAACTATTGGATTGTCCCCCTAGAGGCATCGCAGGGGGATTATTCCTGGCCTGGAAAGATAATGTAAAACTCAACATTATAGATTATAAATACAACCAAATAAATGCCAGGATTTTTGACCCAACCATAAATTCTAGTTGGATAATAACTTGTTTCTATGGTAGCCCATACAGAGAAACTAAATTCGAATCCTGGAAAATGATAAGGGATATGGAAGAACACATCAAAGAACCCTGGGTAATCATAGGTGATTGTAATATAGTTCTTCATGATTATGAAAAAAAAAAGTAGATTCTCTTTCAATGAAACAGAAGCTGACACTTTTAATAACATGTTAGATAACTTAGCTCTCCAAGACTTAGGCTTCAAAGGGTACCCTTTTACTTGGAACAATAAAAGAGATGGCATAGACTTTACGGAACAAAGACTAGACAGGGCTTTAGGTAACACTGAATGGTTTAACTCTTTCCCCTCTAGTACTATCACTCACTTACCACCTTTTTTATCTGACCATGTCCCTATATGCCTTAACACTTATATTACCTGGAATGATGGGGCCAAACCATTTAAATTTTTTGGCCCTTGGATAGAACATCCACAATGTAAACCTTTGATTAAATCGGCCTGGAACATAAAAATTGATGGCTCTCATGCTTACTGTTTTACTAAAAAACTGTTTAATGTAAAATACATAATGAAAAGATGGAATAAAGATGTTTTTGGCAATATAAACACAAACATTCAGAACACCAAAAATAAACTTGATACAACTAATAAAATTCTTCCTTCAAACATCAAAGCTAGAGAAATAGGCAAGCTTAACTCCGAACTCTCTCATTGGTACAATATAAGAGAAGATTTCTGGAAAGTTAAAAGTAAAGATCAATATATAGCTTTAGGTGATAGAAATACCCAGTATTTTCATGATACTGCGAGACAGAGATATAGGAGAAACATAATTGATACTCTAAAAACTGCTAATGATGTTTGGGTAAACTCAAAAAAAGACATTGCTGATTGCCTTACAGAACATTTTAAACAAATATCAACGACAGTAAACCCCCAAATTGATAAAAATATGCTTCATTTAATTCCTGAATGCATTACTGAAAATGGCAATGCTTTCTTAGAAATCACACCTACCTATGAGGAAATAACTAACACATTGTTCTTTATGGAACCAAATAAAAGCCCGGGACCGGATGGTTTCCCCCCTAACTTTTTTCAGAAAAACTGAGAAACTGTTGGTAAAGAACTTGTCAACATGGTCCAATCTTTCTTTGCCACGGGTCACATTTTAAAAGAAATCAACTCTTCTTTCATTTCGCTTATTCCCAAAACTGAGAAACCTTTAACAACAGCGGAATTCAGACCCATCGCTTTGTGTAACACCTCTTACAAAGTGATATCGAAACTAATAGCAAATAGGATGAAACCTTTATTAAATAACATAATCTCTCCATATCAATCTGCCTTCATCCCTGGAAGGCAGATTTCAGATAATATAACCATTGCTCATGAACTAATTCACAATATGCGGAAAAAGAAAAACTTAATGGGAATTAAAATCGATATGCCCAAGGCTTTTGACCGCGTAGATTGGACATTTCTTATAAAAACTATGCATGAAATGGGATTCTCCAAAAAATGGTGTGACATAATTTTTCAATGCATATCAACAACCAACTTAGCCATCCTGTTAAATGGTTCCCCTTGTGAGTTTTTTAAACCTTCTAGGGGCCTCAGACAGGGAGACCCTCTATCTCCCTATCTGTTCTTAATGTGTATGGAAACCCTATCGCGAACTATTTCTCATGCTGAAGACTTAAAAATGATTTAAGGACACAAAATCACAGATGAAGCGCCATCTGTTAATCACCTGCTATTTGCGGACGATTGCGTCATATTTTGTGATGCTAATGTTCAATCAAGCCGTAATCTTCTAAAACTTCTTCAGGATTTTGGAAATACCTCTGGTCAATTAATAAATCTAGAAAAATCGGGAGTGTTTTACATCCCCAAAATAGACCCAAATTTAGCTTCAGAAATTCAAAACATTCTCCTTGTCAAACCTATCCCCTTAGAAGATAAATACCTTGGCTCCCCTCTTTTCACAAATAGATCTAAAATTAAAAGTTTTGAACCAATTGTTAAAACCATGAAAAACAGACTGATAGGTTGGAAACGGAAAAATGTTACAACTGCCGGAAAAACTGTTATTATAAAACATGTCACCTCCACTATGAGTATATACCAAATGAACTGTTTTAGATTGCCAAAGAAAACTTGCGAAGAAATAAATAAAATTCAACGTAATTTCTGGTGGGGAAAAGACATAGAAACACCAAAAGGAGTGTATTTAAAAGCCTGGGACGTTTTTAGCAAACCAATTGAAAATGGAGGTCTGGGTCTCCAAAATATACAACACTTCAACTCAGCTATGATTGCCAAAATGGGATGGAGGATTAAAGAAAATACTGACTCTCTGTGTGGTCAAATTCTAAAAGCTAAGTACTACCCTAACACCGATGTTATGCACCTAGACACTAAACCAAAACAAACTGATAGTTGGATCTGGAAGGGGATCAAAAGTGGTATCAACCAAATCCAAAACAACTGTTTCTGGAAAGTTGGGAAAGGGGACAAAATAAATGTTTGGTCTGATTTCTGGATTCCAAGAAAAAAACCACCATTACATAAACCAAATATTGGAACTAACTTAATAAAAACTGTAAGGGACCTAATCAAACCAAATAACACTTGGGATATGCAAAAGTTGCACTTGTGTTTTGATTCTGAAACAATATCTAGAATCCAATCTTTATCCATACCTACTGACAATAGGGAAGATAAAGTTGTTTGGAATCTGACTAAGGATGGTACTTTCAATGTCAAATCTCTTTACAAAAACCTTAATAACCATGAACCTCCTGATAAGAAATGGGCCAATATATGGAATATGAGAGTGTCCCCATCCATAAAATTGTTTATGTGGAAATTAGCTCATGATATATTACCAAACAGCATGTGAATTGCTTACATTTTACCTAATATTCGTACTACTTGTCAAATATGTAATGGACATGATGAAAATTTAACTCATATGTTTTTGGATTGCAATTTCGCCTCTCAAGTATGGAACCACTTAAACTTCAACATGATATATGTTAAGGGTGCGGCTAAGGACTGTCATGAGTGGATTAACAGCTGGTTTACAACAACTGAGAAAGATGGTTCAGAGATGACTTGGTCTGAACTTTGTAGTACAATAGCTTGGCATATCTGGAAAGCCAGATGTGACAAAGTCTTGGGCAAAAAAGACCAAAATAGCTTGAACACAACCATAAAAATAGTGAAATACATCAATTCTACCCTTAATGTTTATCAAAAGGACTACAGTCTCACACAAAACCTTTACTACAACCCGATGCATGATAATACTCTCTATATCTCTAAACCCGGTACTTGGCATTCCCCTGGATCTATGAGGTACAGGATAAACATTGCTATATCTATGCTAACTGATGTTTCTGATGCAGGCATTGCTCTAACTTTGATTGATGACACAGGAAACTATAAGGAAGCCAGAGGAGAATCATCATGATGGAATTCAAAAGATTTACTTGAAAAAAATGGCGCAGAGGCGGCATTCCAGTGGGCAATGGAGCTGAGTGGATACAACATCGAATTCATGTGTGATTCCGAACCGGTCTTGCTTCTGCTAATTGGAATGTATGCCAAGGCAAAAACAGAAAGATTCAAAATCAGCAATTCTTTTGGAACTTCAACCACAAAGCTTTTTAATTTCAAAGCAATGTCTTTTATATTAGTGAGCAGACTCCAAAATGCTATTACTGCTAATATATCAGTTCTATGTAATAAATCTATAACTATTAGAAGTTGGAAAAAAAGATCATTTAGAACATTTGATTAATCATCTCAACTTAAGAGACGATATAATCTGTGAACTTTATAAGTCCCACATTTCTGGTTAGAAGTGATAGGTGCTTCCTTGTACCTTTTTCGTATAAAAAAAAAAAAAAAAAAATTACCCGTAAACATTAAATAATATTCAAAGTTAGTTTTTGAATAAATCCACCATAAAAATCGCTTAAATATGGAAAACATTAAAAAATTACAAAAATTTGAGGATTCTTTTCAATATTGCCTATTCAAAGGCGGTATTTGTTATTTTGTTATCCACCCTGATCATTTTGATCTAAATATATACGATGGAAAAAATGAAAGATCCACTGTTTCCATTTTACCTCCAGATTCATAGATTTGGGAATTGGAACAAAAAATTCACTTGCTAAAGGATAAGCTTGATGTCGTGTCCCTCGTGGGTTGAGCTAAGATTTTTTTTTTCTCCTTTTTCCACTTGGATGAAAGTCACGAGTTGTTGACTAAGGCAACAATTATATTAAAATGGTTAGAAAACACAAAAACTCTATAATAAAATTGTTACATAATAACTAATGTAAATTTGGGCTTAGGAAGAAACTTTCCATACAGCCGAAGTGTTTATACCCTTAAAACAAGCTAGACCTTTAACCCAATTAAAAACATCAATCTTTTTAACATCCCGGGGTGTAAAGTTTTTTCCATCAAAAAAAATCTCTCCATCAATTTTTTTTTTTTTTTTTTTGGTACATAGGAATGAAAAAAGGACCATTAGGAGGTCACTATACCGACACTGGAAACAACATTTCCAGTAATTTGATTTGAAGTCCACTTAGATTGGACGTTATTAGATAGGGCCTAGGCAGCAAGAGAGTGAGCAGTGTTGTTTGCCCTTCTAGGTAATAAATTGAACTCCACCTTGTTAATTGACCTGCCTCGTGCCTTGATGCTATCAATGAATCTCCAAATTCTCCAGGGGGAAGAGTACATTTCTCCTCGCAAGACTTTCGTCACCACTTGAGAGTCCCCTTCTATGATAACATCATCGAATCCAAGCCATATAGCGAGTTCTACGGCCAGTAAAAAACCATCCACTTCGGCCGCCACTGGTTGATCAGATAATCCTAATCTTGTGCTAGCTCCACAGCATATCCCCTCATGATTACGTGCAATGGCAGCAGCTGCATAATGACCATCTTTAACAGCCGCATCAACATTTATTTTTATAATGTTCGCTGGTGGAGCCAGTTTGGTGCATGAGTATTCATTTTAACTTGCTGTTGATTGTTAACTTCCGTTTCACCATCTTCATTGAAATTTTGATTTCAAAACCCCAAGTAATTTCAGAGCATCTCCGATGCAAAGGGTAAATATCATAAAATTAAATGATATCTAGGATTTAAGACTTTTTGCACCAAATTTTCATTTTCAACACAAGGGTCAAGGTCATAGAGATAGATGACATGGTTAAGTGGGGGTAATGGAGAAAGTCTAAATAAGATTTTCTGTATGACCTTGGGTCTTAAAGCCACCTCATTATTTTGTCTCTAAATTCAAATAAAGTTTGTTAGATAATACTTTGGGGGTTTGAGATAACTTAAGGTAATAAGTTTTACATTTATCTTTTTTCGTTATTTAGTAATGACCTACACATAAGAATGTGTTAAGAAGACCTCCCTATAGGATGACCTTGACCTTTTGCACTAGAGATGCTCTAAGGTTTCATGGCTGCATGAACCTATGAAAAGTTGTCTTAATTTTGAACAGGTTTTGTGCGAGGTATACTTAATGCTGTCTTAATCCATCAACACCAACCTTTAGTGTCAAACTTATTGATTAATCACATAATTACCTCGAGATGTTTGGGAGACCACTACTGATAATTTATTGGCGAATGTTCGGAAAAGTCTCCTCTCTAATCGAAGTACACTTGACAAACAATCTAGCAAACCCTGACGGTCTGATTGTTCAAATGGTATTCCCTGATAGGTCTCGTATCAATCCATGTAAATAGATGTATTTTCTCACTGATCTACTTTCCCCAACAATCAATTGGGATTGCAGTGAACTATTACTCACAATATAGGTGTGAGTCAAGTTTGAAAAAAGAATGAACTCGGTTAGATTTTTTGAGTTACAAAATGAGTTGTTAACTTGTCAGAGAGAGACTTTTTGGGTTGTAAAATGTAGAGGTGTAAATTGGGCTGTGCCAGCACGAGCTCATCCCAGCCCAGCCCAGCATGTTAGTTAAATGGAACATTGGGTTTGACTAATTGGCACAGTAGCACAACACGCGGCACGGATAAGCACGTGGCCCAGCACAACCAGCACGTTAAGAAAACATGTCATAATATGTACAAATACACCATATAACAAGGAATAATACATCACATTTTTTGTATATTTCACAAAAGTCACTATTTTAGCTAGTTTTTAACATTTTATGCTTGCTTATTTATAACAACATGAATAATACCTTAATATTTGGAAAATATATTTCAATATCGTTATAATGTCGTAACCTATATTTAACTAGAACATTAATTTAAATGACAATAATCTAATTTTATATTTGATGGGCTATTTTTTTTTTTATTGAATAAACTTGTTAATTTTACTTGAAATAATTTCAAATGATATGTTGTCTAATTAAATTCTCGTGATAATGTCTGACTTAATGTATATATTAAGTGATTTCAAATTGTTTATAGCATGTGTGCCAGCAAGGCACAGCACCACACGTTTATTCGTGTGATGTGCCTGTGGGTTGTATTGTGCCTAGCTTTTGACTAGTAAAGCACAACACGTTTAAATCTTTGGCACGGCACAACACAACACATGGCACGTGAAGCACGCGACTTCGTGTGCCGAGCTGTGCCGGGCCGGCACGTTTTACACCTCTAGTAAAATGGCTCGTTAACTTGTCATGGAGGAAAAAAATAAATGCTATAACCAACATGGTTATGTTCAATAATGCCATAGCATAGGCATTGAACCCCAAAAAAGATCATATATATTATCAATCCAGTACAAGAACTCGGTAAGAATATAGACAATAAATATAATTCCCTCCATTACATACGCGCATCAACTAATTTAACAAACACCAAGGAACTGTCTCCGTTATAATAATCGCCAAGGGCTACAAATGTTGATCTTGCATGGATAGACTGCCCTGATTATTGCTTTTAGGCCGAGCCGCTATGATATACTTTCTGTTCTCATAATTCTTCTCAATAGTAGGTTGAGTATATTTGTGTTGGCGAAGGATATTGCTCCAATATGTAGAATAAACCATATTATAAAACAATGGTAATTGCAACCATGCAAATAAGAGGATGGGTAAAGAAGTAAACACTGCTATTGGAATCGGCGCTCGTGGAAATTTGCTTCCAACTATGATAAATAGTGATGCACCAAAAGCTATCATCATGGCGGCCATGGAAAGAAAAAGAGTTGCAAAACCTATAATCACTTTTCGTGGTAAATACGTGAGGAAATCCTTCGCCGCATATCGCGAAGTATATATAGTTAAAAACATCAGGACCGAGGTGATAGAAGCAAATAAAGCTATGGCGTCTGCTACCACAAACATTGTAAATGAGGACTTTCCCAAGAAAACTGGGGTGCCATTCATAGTGCTATTACTGTCACTAATATTACCTCCTGGAACAGTAAATGCAGCTGCAAATGCAACAGTTGCAACGAGAGCAGCAACTATCATGCATGAGCTAGATGTATCCTTCATCCAATCCTCTGCTTTATTTAACAAATCTTTGTGTGCCTCATCAAATATATGTCGTGCGGTTTTCCCATCTCTATTTCTCTTGTACCTATCGGTTTCACGCATAATATTCTTCACCCCCTAACCATAAAAACCCATGTAAGAGGGTTAACTAAAAAAGAAAAAATACTTTGCCTTTTAGTCATAAAATTATCTCAAAAAAAAAAAAAAAACAAACAAAAAAAAGGTTTTATCTTGATATAGATTAGATCAAACTATCTCCCTTACCTTGAACCACTGCACCTCTCGCTGCATCTGGAGAGCTACACCAGAGACCAAATTGAGTTTAGCAGAAGGTGCTAACTTGGCAGCATAATGCAATATGGTGTTTCCATCATTATCTGTTGCAGAAACCAGATCGATCTTATCTCCATGACTGTCACCTCGCTCACATATGAGATTCACTATCTCTTCATTTCGTTCTTCAATAGCCATTTCTATCATCATTTGATCTGGTAATCTATACCGCATAAGGTGACCAAACTGCTCCAGTCCCTCCAATACAACTTCTGTGAGTCCATGCGTTATGGCTACCTTGATGATGTCGGGATTATCCTCAAAAAACTTTATTATCTCAATACCACCATTGTTTATTTTATAGATTTCCATTAACATTTGTTTAAGCAAGGAGATTGCTTGTTCGTGCATTACTTTTAGGTTGTATAGTCTTTCAATACAAGGCGCTGAAATAAGATTCAATCCAAATCCCCTTTATATTAAAAACTAAGGAGATCGAAGGGGCATTACTGCATTAGAATGTATAGGGATGGATATCCAAGGAAAAAAATACCTCGTATCAAGCAAGGCATGAGGATTCCTTTCTGAATAGTTGAAGAGACAATATGGTTATCCTCTCTTTTAGGGGCTTCTGAATGGTTCTTTTCGTCTCTTATGTTGTATTCGGATAACTGAGAAGTACTTTGATCGGCTGGTTGGACATACACTTGAATTTCTGTAGAAACATAACATATGTGCATTTTAAAAATAAAGCTAAATAACAATAACTTATCGATGATTGGCCATGGGAGCCCACACAACGCGTCATGCGCCTTGGGCGCCTCGCCTTTTATGACATAACTCACGCTACATATATGTATTAATTCCTCGGGGTCTTTATTGTGGGGGCGCCTTTGTGAGCGCCTCGCTCTCCTTTTACAACATATGATGTCATTTGGAGGAAATCCTTTCTTTGTGATTTGCAACTGTTGGATTGTTCGGAAACAAAGGAATTGAAGAATGATGCATTTCAAAAAATAAATGGAGAAGTGCAGATGAACTAATTAACCAAATCATGCAAAAGTTTTTTTTTTTTTTTTTTTCTATGAAGTTCGTACTGATATTTTTGAACATTGTATTCATGGCAGGAATCTGGCTTCACATTGGCAAAGTAATTGATATGTAACTGCAACTCGATGATCTTTTTGAAATCTGGAATTTCAGTATTAATATTAATTATTAAATCTTAACCTTTAGGGTGATGACACTTACTTGGGTATATGGGTTTCTGCCACCATGTCAGCTTACCTCCACTTTGAAAGGCAAATGGCTTTCGGACCAACAACTCTAACGCACACAATTTAGTTTTTTGTGATTTCTCCATAACCAATTCTGGAAAACGTTTCACAAGACATAATGCACGATCTGCAAAAGTAAATTAACATGAAATTAAGAATCAAGAATTAAACTGAAATCCAGAATCTCCTAGTAGAATTACATCGTGTCTAATAATGCCTCAAATGTGAGTGAAGAAGAAGAAGTAAAAACTCAGATCTTCATCAGTGTTTGTCCTAGAAAATAGTCATATAGTATCCCTAGCTAGCTTTATGTTGTGTTAGGATCTAGGCAATGCGAGGCGCCAAGAGGCCCCTTAGGCCCCCTAGCCGCCTGTGGAAAAATTAAGAAAAACAAATTTGTACACATCCTCGCTTCCAGGGCATTTTATTGCCTAAGCGCCCCCTTGGGTGAATTATGCGCAGGCAAGCGCCTAGGGAGCGTTTCATAGCATAGTTGCTAGCTATTGATAAAACTGATCAATGCACCTAGATGGTCATGCCAGAAGACAATAACCAATACTCTCTCCAATTCTGGAAAAAAGTTGGTATCATTTTTTTATTTTAGCCTAAAAATATGTCAAATTGGAAAAGTGATAATAACTATTCTGGCGAAGTACAGGGGTTTTTTTTTTTTTTTTTTTTTTTGACAGTAGAAATTAATGGTTTTGCTTACCCACCATAAAAATTACCATCAATTGCACTATGTAATAATCTGACACCATCTTGACCCAAAAATGGACTTGGGTTTTCGTCTGTTGTTACAGAGTAAAGATACTTAACTATCTCCTTCTGCCCAGTCGTAACATAGTCAAAAGCAAGCTCAAGAGGCGTCCTTCCAAGAACATCACGTATCTGAGTCAATTTTGAATTTTTGTTTACCATAGCCTTAGCAGCTTCAGTGTATCCGTAGATGGCAGCAAAATGACATGGTGTATAACCATTGTCACTTGTTTTATATGCAAGTACATTTGGTTCCACTTCCATGATGAATTCAATAATCTCTTTTACAATCTTGATATCTCTCCTCCAAAATATAGCCAAATGCAATGCTGTTGACGAGTCATCCGCAATCCCTTCCTTAACGACGACATGATTGTTCCTAAGAATCCCCATAACTACTTCCATCTTACCGACCTCGAGTGCTTTATATAGCGGTTTGTTTTTACCAGGTTCAAAAATTGCCACTTCATATAACACGAAATCCAAGAGTGAAAGTGATTAATAAATATGTATTGAGACAATTAAAACCATATATGTATGATATATACTGAGGGAGCCATATAAATAACTTACCAGGTGTAATAACATTAGCATCTGTGATCTCTTTCTTATCTGCATAGTTACCAGTATCTTTATCTGGCACCAATATTTTAATTAATGACACGATAACAAGACATAAAACAATTGAAAAGAGATCAGACTTGCCAGATCACACATGATGCTAATTGTGCATATATATTACTGTTAACGTATTCGAGAAAATCAATTCCACATTACACAATATGTAATTTCTTTAGATCAAATCACATAATGGATATCGGGAATGGGTACCTTGTTTTTTCTGATTATTTATGGCAATATTATTGCTTTTTAGAATCTCTATAATTTGTTGCTGAGATTTCTCTTGTCTACCTTGGTATTCTGCTTGTTTAACTTGGGATTCAACAAGCATCTTGAGTAACGCTTTGATATCTATCTTTTCTTCGTGAAAATTCTCGTCACCTAACTGATCTCTAGTTGACATGGTGATGGTGTAAGCTTACACAATATGGAGAAAGAGACAGAGAGAGATTAGAGAAAGAGACAGAGAGATTTGAGTAAGAGGGAGGAGCTAGATGGTGCAACAATAAGGTGTGCAAAGGGTATCCATCATATAGACCCAAGAGACTTCTCAGACATACAAGCAGAGCCTGTAAATGCTGAATCTAAAATAAATTTCAGAATTACGTCTGTCACCATTTTCCCATCTAAACGTCATATACCATACGTATATGTGGCCCTTTCGAAAGTGAGGATTTGGAAACTTCAAAGTCAACTGCAAACAATCACAAATGCTTTACAGAAGATTATTTTTTGTTGAGATTGTTAGTCCCACATTGTCTGGGCAATTTAAGATCATGCGGTTTATAATTCCTTAGGGCCTCTCCACTCATGGCTAATTGGTTGTGTGTTGGATGCTCGTATTCTAATATGTTATAACAGCCTAGCCCTGTATGAGACGTGAGACCCAGTAAGACCCAAGAAGGCAGGGCAACCATACAGCAGTCCATATAAGGTGTGGAGCTACTCCACTTGTTGGCAATTGGTTTTGAGTTGGATGCATGTAGACTTAACATTTTTTGTGTTAATTACATTTTTACTGTACTCTCCTTTTATCTAACTGTATCAGTACCTGTGGCATCTGAAAGGAACTTACCTCAGTTCGTTGAGTCTGTGAACTTATCTGCATAGTTCGTACTACTGGCATGGATGAACGGCAGAAGGAAATTTGAGGAGGAAAATAGGCCACTATTTGTAAGGTGAGAGATAATAGTTAGGCTTGGGCTGTTGATTTTAGCTGTCAGGAACTAAATAAAATCGATAAGTTTTTCATTCTCGGCCATGCATGAGTAACAATTTAATCCTACCAGAACATTTTTCATCTCCCTTATAAGGCACAGTTTGGCTAACTTAGCCTATCTGAGTGGTGGCCAAGATTTGTCCTCGGCAAAGATAAATCTACGGTCGTGGGTTGTTCAGCTTTAATGTTAGTTTAAGTGTTTTATTAATTGGTGTTGTCTCATTAATTGCTCATAATAAATGGTTTATTAATTTTTATTTCTCCTAATTAAATTAATAAATGCATATTCCATTAATTTATTAAATGATATTATTAGTATTTTATTAATTGGGGTCTTATTAATTGTTTATGATGAATGATTTATTAAATTTTCATTTCCCTTGATTAATCTAATAAATATATAATTTCATTAATAAATAATTTTACTAAAAATTACCTTAATTGAAACTATTAAACATATGTGATGGTTGTGATCGGGAATAAAGATGCATGTAACGGGCTCAGATCACATGTCCCGTATTTTCCTGTTTGTTCATGTCCTAGCCAACGAAAGTACGCCACCTATTTTTCGCTATATTGTTTTATTTGTAAATTCATGGCGAGATTATATTAACCTAACGTCGTTGTCGATCACTAAAACTACCCTGTCTTTAGTTCTTTGTCTTTTCAAAGATGAATTTATATCTACTCCTCTCGCCTCTCAGA
The DNA here is from genome assembly GCA_023529315.1 of Papaver bracteatum. Lineage (NCBI taxonomy): Eukaryota > Viridiplantae > Streptophyta > Magnoliopsida > Ranunculales > Papaveraceae > Papaver > Papaver bracteatum. The sequence continues at coordinate 501,608 of JAJJWX010002710.1, forward strand.
TAAACTTAACTAACATGTTAAAGATCGTAAAAACAATAACTATTATATAACGAGTGCAATTTTTTTTTTTGAGAAAACAAAAAATTAAAATAAATAAATTAAGGGGATCGTCGTTCAGATCCACAACCACAAATTTAATCCACAAATTTTAGTTCATATATTTACTGGACCGTAATGACTATATAAACAGAAAATTTCGTGAATATTATCATGACCAATGAGAACCATGAAAACAAGCGTGTCATATTAGGCGTCGTTATCTATTACTTAAACATTTTTAGAGAAAACAGGTGGCGCACTGTCATTGGTTGGGTGGCGCAATGTCATGTTAAAAATAATAGTAAATAAATTACTCTATTAATGGTTATATAAATACATTTTTATTAACTAATACTTAGATTTTCTAACAATTATAATGATGTCCATAATGGTGGTTATGGTGGAGTTGATGAGCAGTGGAGTGGAGATGACAAAAATGTTATGGTGTTATGGACAGTTGTGGCGGAAGCTATTTAGGTAACAAGAGTGGTGATGGATGGTGTTTTGGGGGTGGTAACTATTGTTGTAAAACCTTTGCCAGTTAAAAATAAAATGCACTCATGTCCTTCAACTATGAATTGCTACATATCCAGTGAAATTTCTACAGATTAATCTGGTGATTTCGTCCTACCATAATTTTTAACGAGGCATACAATTAAATCTCTAATAGTGATTTTAAAGGTATTTAACAATTACAAAATTCTCTTATAAGTTTTGTTTATGCAAGTATCGATTTAACTTGGGTTCTTTTATATTTCTGTGTTAAGTTGATGACTTTTTAATTTGAATACATGTTTGGTTAACAAACTTTGATACCTATAATTCTTTGTAGCACTGATGTTAGTCTCTCATTTTTACCGTTAGCACTTTGTTTCGATCCCGTTTTTGTAGACATTATTTGACTAATGTTGGGGTATTTGTTTAATCTCAAGGCCGATTAAACCCAGTGTATGTTGTACACATTGAAGGCGACAGAAGTTTGTGTCGACTCTACCTTGAAACTAATAATTTTTCTTCGGAAGGTTAGTTGAATTTATGTAGATACAAATATCAATATGACTATGCTCTTTAAAACTCCAAATTACTTGAGTAACACTAGATGTGAGAACGACATTCATGCACTACTTAACATAGTTGGTGTGAAATCTTTTTATCCACGAATTTCTTCAATTTTATGTTATCAATATGATTGAGAAAGAATCTTACACATGTTTTGATTTACTATTATAAGTTTATTTTTTCAACTCACATGTGTATATCTCAGCCTTCCAATAGCCAAGGGTTCTTCATTTTTATAACTCTCACATTGGAAAAAAATAAATAAATAGTGTTTATCTATAGTAGGGAAAATATTATGGGTTTTTGCTTCACTCCTTAGAGCCTTAGTTATCAATAATTTCGGAACAAATGTATTCATAAACATCATGAAGTTGGATTGCCAGTTTAGGTATATGTACTGTTAGATGAAATATTCTTTTTTAAATTTGAAATTATGGTATGATGGAACAATAAATGGGGAAAATTTTTATTTACTGTTTTTTTTTTTTCATGTTGGCACAACATTATTACTCCGTCCAAATAATAAATTTGAATAACATGCTTAAGTAAAAAATAAAAAGATCAGGTAACCCATTTTGTTTCCCAAAACCTATTTGAATATCAAAATAATTACTCACGAAAAAAATGAAGCAAGAGGAATGTGAACAATATCGTATTAGAGACAAAACATCCCGTGCCGTTAATTAATATTAATACATATTTTCATCAATAAATAATAATTTTGACAAAAATTATTTTAATAGATATTAGTGGTGGTGGTGGTGGTAGTAGAGGAAGAAGTAAGTGGTGGAAGCGGTGGAAGGTGTTACTATGTGGTGGAGGCGGTAACATTAGTTTTGGTGGAAGAAACAGTGGCGCTGGATGGTTTTAATGGCGGTGGTATTGGTTTTTTCTTTTTGAATCAAAAATAATAAAAAAAAATTACATGACGGGTAACATTGTATTGTGAAAAGCATAGTTGGTTATTTTTGACACGATCAAAAAGGCGGATAACAAATACTTTTGGGATGATACCAAATCATATAAGACAAAATGGTTATTTTTGGTACCACTGCTATCTTTGGTAACCATTAAATGCATGATTTTTCATGTATTAACAAAAAACATATAGTTGAATAAATTAATTGACGACCTAAGTTTGTTAAATCTAAACTTTATACATGACGTGTGGGATTAAAAGTTATAAGTGTTCCCAATATTCTACGAGGGATGGAAAATGATGGTGGTGGAGAAAGAAGTGATATCTGGTGGTTTGTGGTACTGGCCGGTTTTGATGAGTATTAATTGACTATGTTAATTATGTGCTGCTACAAAAGGATAACACTATAAATTAAAAATGTGGTTGATCGTCTTAATGCTAATATAAACTCGGTTAAAATACATGAAAATTAAGAAGAAAAAAAAAACATTTGGATGTCACGTTATATAATAAATAACACTAAAAACTACATATTTAGTATCAAGCTTTCTCCGTCCAATAGATTAATCTAAGGTTGTATTGAGATCCCGTAAGAAGAGGGCGAGTTGGTCTTGGATTTCTGAATGATAATGAATATAATGAAACGCTCCCTCTCGGTTTCTCCAATGAAAACCGAAACCTTCTAAAAAAAATAATCAATCGAACAACACTTAGATGGAACGCATCACCACCAGTGTAAACTTCTCGAATTGCTAAATATCCGGTGAAATTTCTACAGATTAACTGGGTGATTTCGTCCCACCGTAGTTTTTAACGAGGCATGCAATTAAATCTCTAATAGTGATTTTAAAGGTATTTAATAATTACAAAATTCTCTTATAAGTTTTGTTTATGCAAGTATTGATTTAACTTGGGTTCTTTTATATTTTTGTGTTAAGTTGATGACTTTTTAATTTGAATACATGTTTGGTTAACAAACTTTGATACATATAGGGTATTTTCTTTGTAGAACTGATGTTAGTCTCTCATTTTTCCGTTAGCACTTTGTTTCGATCCCGTATTTGTAGACATTATTTGACTAATGTTGGGGTATTTGTTTAATCTTAAGGCCGATTAAACCCAATGTGTGTTGTATACATTGAAGGCGGCAGAAGTTTGTGTCGGCTCTACCTTGAAACTAATAATTTTTCTTCGGAAGGTTAGTTGAATTTATGTAGATACAAATATCAAAATGACTATGCTCTTTAAAACTCCAAATTACTTGAGTAACACTAGATGTGAGAACGTCATTCATGCACTACTTAGCATAGTTGGTGTGAAATCTTTTTATCCACGAATTTCTTCAATTTTATGTTATCAATATGATTGAGAAAGAATCTTACACATGTTTTGATTTACTATTATAATAAGTTTATTTTTTCAACTCACATGTGTATATCTCAGCCTTCCAATAGCCAAGGGTTCTTCATTTTTATAACTCTCACATTTGCAAAAAATAAATAAACAGTGTTTATCTATAGTACGGAAAATATTATGGGTTTTTGCTTCACTACTTAGAGCCTTAGTTATCAATAATTTCGGAACAAATGTATTCATAAACATCATGGAGTTGGATTGGCATTTTAGGTATATGTACTGTTAGATGAAATATTCTTTTTGAAGTTTGAAATTATGGTATGATGGAACAATAAATGGGGAAAAATTTTATTTACTGTATTTTTTATTTTATTTTCATGTTGGCGCAACATTATTACTCTCATCAGGATAATAAATTGGAATAACATGCTTAAGTAAAAAATAAAAAGATCAGGTAACCCATTTTGTTTCCCAAAACCTATTTGATTATCAAAATAATTACTCACGAATAAAATGAAGCAAGAAGAATGTGAACAATATCGTATTAGAAACAAAACATCCCGTGCTGTTACGGCACGGGTTAAGATCTAGTCTATAATAAAGTAGGAATGACCCAATGTTCCGATTTTTACCCCGGAATAAATGTGAATTCCATCAATAATTGAGCACCAAATTTAATATTAAGACTAGTACTAGTCGGATGTCACCTACTTGTCAACTACTTCTTGTCTTTTAAAACAAACCACCTAATTTCTTTTACTTTTTTTGAAAAGGACAAACCACGTAATTGTTTACTTGTATTCATCGATTTTTCACACTTCCATGAACTGTTTGATGTCAGATGTGAACATGACATTTTATTAATATTTTATATCATTTAAAAGGAATAGAAGCAGACCTTTTATTTAATTCTTGAAATTTTATTAAAAAGAAAATAAAAATCAAGAAATTACAAAAGATTCCGTATTTAGAAGGAAAATTTCCCAGCTCAGTTCTTCAATTGTCTTTCTTCTAGAAACCCATTATTGGGGCTCCAAAAAAATATTTTGAGGGCTCCTAAAAATTCTAGTGTCCTAAAAGATAATTAAGGGGACCTAAACCATACTGAAAAATATCAAAATATCCTCACCCCTTAAATACCTAAACTAAACCAAAGAAACTAAAAGTTTCATTATATTCCTTCACCCCCTCTTCTCCCTCATCGCTCCTCCATCTCTTCTCTTTTCTAATTTCTTCCATTAATCGTCGATTATCAAAATTATTTATCGTCGATTAAAACCTCTATAAAGATTATGGGACGTACTAATGATTCTAAGGGAAAGAAGAATCGAAAGAATCAACCAGTCAATCCATCACGTGGAATACCAAATGCTCAATCCCATGAAGATGAAGAATTGAACAATCAAGGAGGTGAAACGCCACTTAATCCACCCGAAATGACATCAATATGGTAAAAATCGAAAACCCATTTTATTTCATTGATTTTTATTGCATGATTACACAGATTCGATCGAATTAGGGTTTTCAAAAAACTGTTTCAGAAATTTTATACGGTGTTGAGTTCTTATTTTCCATACCCTATGATTTCGTACGGTTTGAAATCTTCAAACTAACAAACCGTATGAGGAACTGCTACATCATACGGTTTGGTTTTCAAACCGGATGTCTCCTTTAGATTTCCACACCATAGGATACAATTTCCACACCGTATGTCATTTGGTTTTTCATACGGTTTACTTTCCGCACCGTAGTTCGAAGTTCCACACCGTATGTAGAACTGGATTTGCATACGGTGTGTTTTCAAACCGTAGGGGACTAATTTCCGCACCGTAGAGTCCAAGTTCCACACCATATGTTGAACTGGAATTGCGTACGGTGTGTTTTCCATACCGTAGGCTTATATATACGGTTTTTTTCCATACCGTATTTTTGTTTCGGATTGTGTTTCGCACCGTATGTAGTGTTTTCATTCAATGTTTGTATCCCAATTTTTCGATTTTTTCAGCTTTGTTTACACAGTTGTTGACATATTTTAGGAATCGACAACCAAGGGATAACGTAAAGAAGAAGAGAACGCAAGAAGTATCCCCAAGTCAGTTTCGGATTCTAAGCCCTCGCAACAAGATTCCTTTGGGCGCTAATCAAAGGAACAAAGGTATCGGTCATTGGTGAACCAAGACAAGAGAATAGTGACCGTTCACTTCCTATCTGTGAACAACCAACTCTAGTGATTGCTGAGATTCAAGAAGAAGGTACAAGTGCTGGTTTTCGGTTACTGAACCTGCAAAAGAAGGAAAGGATAGAAAGAAGTATGCACCTCCACCTTCGGCAAAAGAAGTCATCGAAGCTATGAAGTTGTCGCCATAGAAGGCGGATGGCACTACTTGGGGTGAGCCTAGAGATGGAGGCAATAAGGTCCTATTGAGTTATAAAACCTCATGGGCTGCGAGAGTATGCGCAGCACAGGTAAAAATCTTTCCCTATTGATTGTATATTAAACTAGCAAAACAATGATTAGTAGATAACAAATGAAAATCTGATCATATACTTTTTAGATTTCTTTGTTTCGATCGGCTTCACTCTGAAATAATCATTTTGGATAGTTTTGAACTGCTTGTTAGCAACTTTAAAAGTTCCTTTTGATATGTAATAAAATTGTCCCAATTCAAACTTATTGTAGAACTTATTTGCAGTTTCATTATTTTCTAGGATCATAAAACATGGGTCCCTAAACTGAAGCATCAAACGTCTCTTTTTTGGCCGTTGGATAAAGAATGTGAAATGGTTATAAAGTTGGTAAAGGCTTCAGGGTTATGGCCTGCAATTGAGTATGGGCAGAAGGACTTTGATATTGTTACTTTTTCCAGATTCAGGGAAAGATTTTGGGGCGAAACAATCACTTTTCACCTTCCGTTCGGCGAGATGACTATCACCCCGGACGATATTTATCAAATTACTGGGCTCCCCGTGGAAGGTAAAGCTGTCTTTCAGGATTTTGACAACCAAATGTCATTTGAAAAGATTTATGAATTAGCCTTTGAGTGTCTTGGATGGACCAAGTATGTGGATGAAAAAGAGTTTTGGTCTTCTGCTGGACCCAAATAAGGTCAAAAGAGGCTCAAAAAGGACGGAGAAAGACAATCATGAATCATCTAACATAATGAGAAAGATTAAATTGAAGAGTTTAAGGAAACAGTTTGAAGGCTCTTTGGAGAAGGAGAAAAGTGGACTGATTGACGAAGCAATTATTAGACATACATATATAGATTATTTGTTGTATACACTTGGAACCATTATTTTCCCCGATCTTACGGGTAATAGGGTCAATGCTTGCTATCTACAGTTGTTCAAGACACTCTCTTATGATTACATGACTAACGACGTGCCATGGTACTCATGGGCCACTGCTACTCTTGTTTTCTTATTTGATTCTCTTGGTAAAGATTCGAGGTGGAATTGCTTCCAAATTTCAGGAAATGTTTGTATTGTCCAGGTATTCATTTTTGATTATTTTCTTCAATTTGTTGTAGCGTGCTTTTATATGGATTATGGCGTAACCAAGTATGTATAATTTCATCATTTTTTATGCAGTCATGGGTTTATGATCATTTTCCTAGTTTGAGGCCAAAGGAGAATACGAAGTGGCATGCAGGTTTACCTACAGGAAATAAATATCCTTATTCTGGAGTTCAACAAAAGCATAAAGAGAAAGACACATAGCAGAAATAGGGTATCAATTGGACACTATGACAGCAGATGAAGTGGTGTTTGACCCATATCTAGAACTCGATGATAATGGAGATGACCACGTCATTTTTCAAATGTGGTGAGCTACAATGGACCATTGTATCATCCAACAGGGTTCGTGATGGTTAATTCCCGTAGAGTTCTTCATCAACTTGGTTTTGTCCAGAAAAAAGTTCGGGAAGAAGGTTTTCATTGGACACAGAACACTCCAACATTTCATTAAGTAATATGAATTTGGCCTACAATCCAGCACCAGCGATCGCCGATTGGAATTGCCTTGATTCAATCCAATACCATTTTAAAAGGACTTTGTTAGAAGCTATTCCTGGAACTAAAGATAATGATGTCGATTACTTGGATTGGTTTTATGAGTGGGGTGATCCACATGTGGTTAATAAGGATCCGTAAGCGTTGTAATATCTAGACAAAGAGGTTAGTTCAAAAACACAGAATGATCTAGTGAAGTTGGTGAATCACTGGAAGAATCTACCCTTGATGATGGTACGTTATTACACTACTAAATTTCGAATCTATTTAAATTCATGTTTTTGCGTTATATACAAATTTGTGATATTCTTTGGTATGTATATAGGCCTCTAGATGTAAGGTCGTTGTCAAGGACATTACTGGTTTCATTAATGCTAGCCAAAAGATGACGGTCCCACAAATGAAGAAACTGCGAAGCCAAGTTAAACACATAATCACCCTGATAAAGAAGCTCTCTTTGAGGATTCAAGTGCTTTAAGTGATGATGCCGAACCAAGTGGTACCAAGAGGAACAAGTCTTCATCTAGAGAAGCTTCTTCCAGTGGGTCTGGTAGCTAGCGAGGTGATTCTTCTTCTACACCCGATGAATTTCAAGAGGATGTTGAAAATAGAGCTCAACCAAAAGGTGGACGTGATGGACGTGGTCATGGTGGTCTAGGTGGTCGAGGTGCTAAAAATCATCGTTAGGGAGTGTGACTTAGTTATGGATTTGTAGTAGTGCTAGGTTATGGTAGTTTTTTGACATGGATTTATTTCCTTTATGTTGGATTAATATGAATTTCTTTTAATTATGAACTTCGCATGTTAAGACTCTAAGTTTAGCTTGAATGAATGACCTTTAGTTATTTATTAGTCCAAATTAATATCCAATGAGTTGTTGTTGCTGGAACTTGGCTTGACAGATAAAAGAAGAAGCATCCAAGGAATGGATTTACCATTTTTTTTTGATCGGTAAAGAAAAGTAGATTAATCAAAAAAGGAGAGGGTACAAAAGATTTGTACCATCCTCAAAGATACAAAGCGATAAGAAAAAACATAAAGAAAGGAAGCTACAAACAACTCCCAAATTACATGTGATCAAAATAAAGCCTAGGCCAATTAGTCATAACCTCTCCAAAGCTCGGAATTTCTAAGTTTTTAAACACCAGGCACCAAGTGAAAAGCTGGTATTTAATCTTATGCTGAATAGAAGTTGTAGAATTTACTTTGATGCTGAAAGCTCTTGCATTTCTCTCCTTCCAGATGCACCATAAGATGGCTACAGAAATCTTACTCCAAATGAAGTATTGCTGCTTGTCTGGCAAATTGATATTCCAAGAGAAAAGCATTGCAATAATATTGTCAGGCATAGTAAACTGCCAATGAAGCTTTTCCTTGAAATGATCCCAGATCTTAACTGCAAACTCACAATGGAGGAACAAATGATTTGCAGTTTCATTCTGAGAACAAAACAAACAATTTTGATTGACCTCCATTTTTCTCCTTGTTAACATGTCCCTAGTTGGCAGACTGTTATGAGCTATTGTCCAAAGAAAGAAAGAGATCTTTGGAGGAAATTTATGACCCCAAATATATTTGAAGATGTAACTTGAATTTTGATCCACAGGAGCTTGATGGAAAGAATCATAAGTAGACCTCACCGTAAATAAATGTCCCTTGTCTAAGTTCCAACCAATTGCATCATCAGCTTCTGGATTGAAGATGACTTCTGTAAGACAGTTATTTAGCTCAGCCAGCTCATTTCTTCTCACAACATTCAGTCTTCTGGGTAGCAAGAGATTCCAAGTTTTGCTGTCTTCCATATAAACTTCAGAAATACATTTCGTTTTAGCTCTAGAAATTGCATACAAATTTGGAAATTTCAAGCTTATAGGAACATCAAACAACCATTGGTCCATCCAAAAACTGATCCTAGTACCAGAATTAAGCTTGAATTTCACATGGCTTCTGAAAATAGAAATGCAAGTTAGGATACCTTTCCAGACTGACTTACCATAAGTCATTTTTGGAGTCTTTGAGCACCAGTTAGAAGGATCTGTCCCAAATTTTTCAGCCACAATTTGTCTCCAAATCTCCTCTTTTTCTGTAGCAAATCTCCAAAGCCATTTAGTTAATAAAGCTTTGTTCATTTTTTGAAGACTTTTGATACCTAAGCCTCCATATTTTCTTCTTTTATTGAGAGTTGGCCAATTAACCAGGTGAACCTTTTTTTTTCCTTTGCTGTCACTCCACAAGTAATTCCTCATAATTCTCTCCAGTTTGGTAGCCACAGAGGCTGGCATGACAAATAAGGACATGTAATACACAGGTAAGCTAGCAAGAACACTATTGATCAAAGTCATTTTGCCTGCTCTGTTAAGGACTGTTCTTTGCCAACCTGGTAATCTTCTGACAAAGCTATCCACCACTTTATCCCATTTAGCTACTCCCCCACTTCTGTCTCCCAGAGGTAAGCCCAAGTAAGTTGTGGGAAGAACTCCAGAGTAGCAACCCATAATAGAAGAAAAATGACTAAGGTCTCCATCAAAAGCAACCCCATAAATTGTACTCTTAGCAAAATTGATCTTTAAGCCTGTCAGCTGCTCAAAAGAAAGAAGAATAAGTCTTAAATTATTTACCTGATCAACATCAGCATCAAGGAAGATAAGAGTGTCATCTGCAAATTGCAAATGACTTATAATCTTTCCTCCTTTTTTTGCTTGAAAAACAGAAATAAGCCCTTCATGTTGTGCTCTCTGAATCATGAAAGATAAAGCTTCTCCAACCAAAAGAAAGAGAAAAGGAGATAGGGGATCTCCTTGTCTAATCCCTTTTTTTGAAGTAAAGAAACCTGTAGCAGAACCATTCACTAGAATTGAGAATTTGACAAATTCAACACAGCACCTAATCCATTTTCTCCAACTATCACCAAAGCCCATAAGACCAAGAATCTCATCTAAAAAGTCCCAATTAACATGATCAAAAGCTTTTTCAAAATCCACTTTGATTAAAATACCTGGCCTTCCACTTCTTTCTCTAGAATCAATTAATTCATTTGCTACTAAAACACCATCCAGAATTTGCCTTTTTTTGATGAAAGCTGTTTGATTAGAAGAAATAATACCTGGAAGAACTTCTTTGAATCTATCTGCTAGAACCTTGGAAATGATCTTATAGATACCATGAACCAAGCTAATTGGTCTTAAATCCTTGATTTCTTCAATAGTATCCTTTTTTGGAATCAAAGCAATAAAAGTATTTTTCAGCCTCCAGTCCAAGAAATTCTTCTCCTGCAAATCTTTGAAAACAGCCATAATGTCATTCTTGAGGATATCCCAACACAGAACATAGAAACTTACTGGAAAACCATCTGGGCCCGGTGCCTTTGATTGGCCTAGTCTTTTCATAGCAGCTAAACATTCTTCTTCTGTAACTTCAGCTTCAAGATTAACTCTCATTTCTTCTGAAATTCTGTTGAAGTGCATGTAATCCATTGAGACGGTTCTGTTTGATTGAGTCATAAAGATGTCTTTGAAAAAATCAACAATGCCCTCCTTTATTTCATTTTGATCCAAAGTGATCTCATCTCTGACCTTAATTGCCCCTATAAAACTTCTCCTTCTTTTATCAGAGGCTAACCTGTGAAAATTTTTTGTATTAGCATCTTGATTTTGCATATAAGTAACTCTTGCTCTGGACCTCCATTTTTCTGCTTTCAGTATTGTTAGGTGACAATATTCTTTTCTTGCTTGAAGCCTTAAATTCCATTGTTCATCAGATAAACCATTATTAGTATTCTCCTCAGCATCCAAAGAAACAAAAGTGTGTTCCAACTCTTCAATTCTTCTATCCATCTCACCAAATTCTTGTTTGCTCCAAAGTTTTAAAATTGGTTTCAGCAGCTGCAATTTCTTGCAAATTGAAAAACTAGCTCCACCTGAAACAAAAAGGGAAGACCAAGTAGTACTAATAAAAGTTACAAAATCAGGATGAGAGAACCAGTAAGACTCACATCTAAATGGACCTGGACCTGTTGTCACACCTTCACAGATTAGAGCAATAGGGTTATGATCGGAGCAAGGTCTTGACAAAGCTTGCTGAGTAACTCTTGGAAATTGCTGCTCCCAATCTAGAGATATTAGAATTCTGTCTAATCTACTTCTTATACTTTGGATTTGATTATTAGTCCAAGTAAAAGTAGCTCCCATAAGAGGCAAATCAATTAATTCATGCCTAGCAATGAAATTATTGAATCTTCTCATACCAGCTGAGTTCTCAGCTCCTGAAGATCTTTCATGAGAAAATCTAATTTCATTAAAGTCTCCTCCAATGACCCAAGGTAAAGACCAGTAGCTTCTAACTTCTTCGATCTCTCTCCAGAATAATTTTAGCTCACTAATGTTGTTTGCATTTGGAGCATAAATACCAGTGAAAATCCACTCAAAATTAGAATCAATCATCTGACACTTTAAAGTAATTGAATAGTGTCCTACCAAAGAATCTAGAACTTTAATTTTGGACTCATCCCAGCAGCACAAAATCCCCCCCGAACTGCCTTGAGAAGGGGCATCCAACCATTGAACGCTTCTATTTCCCCAAATTTGGTGAACTAACAAATCAGTACACTGTTGTATTTTTGTTTCTTGCAACAGTAAAATGCTAGGCTTCCACTCCCTAACTTTATTTTTGATAATATCTCTACGGTTGAGGTCGTTCATACCTCTGACATTCCAATTAACCAATTTGAAATCCATAAGAAACAGAATACCCAAAAAGAAAACCGATTAGGAAAATCAGATAGATTTGCCTTTCTCTGCTTTAAAGTTCGTTAGATGAGACTGCATTGTATCCACCATTGATTCCACATTCTCGTTTTCGCTTCCATTAAAAAATAGTCCCAATTTCGGCCCTAATTGAATCATCTGAGTCACAATGTTCTCAAACTGCAGCCTGAGAATTGGATCGATATTATTCTTGCATTGGTTCCATTGTCCCACCGAAGATGAAGGATTATTAGTACTAACCACCTCTTTAGTTGTTCCCAGTGTTCCATCTGCATCCATTTTTTGTAGATAAGGAATTGATACAGCTTGTTTGAGTAAATCATCAGCATGGTCCTCCGTACTGATATGTGGAGATACAGCTGTTGAATTATTGCTTGATTCCGTCGATGCTGATGGTGAGTTTGAATTTGACGGTGGGGCCCTTAGTAATGGCATAACCGTATTATTGAGATTTGAAACCGGTGCGCCCGACTCCGAAATCTGAATGCGTCTAGCCTTTCTCTTTGGTTCAACGGTAATATTTGGATTTAGATTAACTTTTGTGAAGTCAAAAGAAAAAAAGTTTTCTGCACCCACGCCCGACATAGCCGTTTTCCTGGACTCCTGTCCAATACAACCCATCGACCGAGATTGTCGTTGATTTGAGCTTCCAAAACGGAATAAACAATTAGTCTCCGCAGTAACTTGCCTTTTTTTATTATCCACCCCATTAATCGGTGCCTCAAAAGTAGAATTAATAGGTGTGACCCTTATTCTTTTGAAACTTTGATCTGGATTTCCATTAACAAAGTTAGTGGAGCTAACTTTAATTGGAAAACTTGTTCCACCGAAATGAAAAAGACAAGAAGAATCTTGTTTTTGAAAATTATGTACTTTTATATGAATTGCTGAAGCATCCTCCCATGATAAAGTTGATGGATGTACTTCGATTAAGCCCCCGAAAAGAACTCCAATGCTATGAAATATATCGATTCCCCAAAGATTAAATGGTACCCCTGTTACATCGATCCAGCAGCCCTGTGTGTGCACGGATGATGTAGGAATTGAGTTTACGGATGACCACCATGGACATAGCCTAATTGTTGCACCTTCAAAGGACCATATCCCCTTATCCAATAAGATCTTCTTATGCTCTAAGGATGTGAAGAAAAAAGCTTTCCTCCCTTCAAAAGGGAAAACATCAAAATCTGACGCCAGCGAAAATCTAGTCGAAATGTCCTTGCAAAGCCGATTCCATGAACCCACATGATGTGAGGATTCAATCACAATGGCTTGTTCCCAGTCAGGACTTCCTTGAGGAATAATCTTTGATAAATCTTGAGACTTTGCACCACCGTTGTTATGAGCTATTGCTGAATTTTTTTGTAGCATCGGACCGGAATTTTTTTTGTTATCAACACCTACCGAAGTCGGATTTTTCATTGATAAAAACTTATCAAAACCTATGACAAATCGTTTCCATCTGTGAACCCCTTTTTCTGCTGGAAGAACTGTTGTCTTTTTTGACTTGTTTGCAGAGATAGTTAAACGTAGGAATTCACCGTACTTATTCCTATCTCTGACCAGAAGCATGTTCTCTGAATCCTTGTTGAAAGACCAATGCCATTGTCCATAAAACTCCTTTGTTGATTCTTTTCGCATAATATTTTTTAGCCAAACAAAAGCTGATCTGCTGATGCTGAATTGGATCAAATCTCTGGTATTCCTGGTTTCTTCTTTGATTAAAATCTCATTAGAATGCTTAGCGATCAAAAAAGATTTGTACTCACACTCAATCCTAATAGCCATAGATGGAGCTTCCTTAGATGTAAAATCAGCTGAGGAGTTTTTTGGTTTCCTCTTGTGAGAAACTTCAATCCAACCTTCATCTTGATCTTGATTATCCTGAATACCATCCTCCGTATCGCTACCACTGTTTGATTTTTCTTGTAGAGCTGCGACGTGCACACCTTTAACCACTGAAACCCACTCTTTTGCTGCCTTTAAATCTTGCTGAAATCGTTGCTCTTGTTGCTTTCCTTGTTGTTGCTCTTGCTGTTGAGTTGTCTTGTTTCCTTGCCGATCATGAACCCATTGCCCCTTGCCGTGACTGTGCGATGAAGATCCCTGAACCATTTTTGCCGTGAGAAATCCGGACATTCTCTCTCCTCTCTTCTCTCTCTCCTCTTCGTTGAGTTTTTCCAGGGATAGGAATGGATTTACCATTGAAGAATGGTTGTTCCTTTTGAAAGACAAGTGAAACATACGGTAGGAAATCCAATTCGTATTTATTGTTACGGTGTGGAAATCGAACCATAAGTATCCCTTAGTTTAGGTACGTTTGGTTTTCAAACCGTATGCTATCTCAGGGGAATGAATGTTACAGTTGTTGAGATAAGTGGCATACGGTTGAAAATCCAAACCGTAAGTCCCTCTGAGTTAAAGTACAGTTTTGTTTTAGGACCATATACTCTCTCTGGGTGAGTTACGGTTTGGATTTTCAAACCGTATGCTAAACCCAAAAGTTGGAATTATTGATAGTTTTACGGCTTGAAATTCAACCCGTAAGTGTGCCAGGAAAAATGGACAGTCGTACGGTTTGGAAAACAAATCGTATGTCTGCGTACGGTTTGGAAACGTTACCTTAAGTAAGCTTACGGTTTGGTCGATTTACTTTCCAAGCCGTAGAATGTTTCCAAAAATGTCTTTTGTTTTGAATTTAGTTGAAAAAATATCCAAGATTAAAAAGGAATGGGGAAAATGGAAAGGTTCAAATTTCAATGAAGCATACAAAAGTTTAGTTGAGTAATTCAAAATACAAATTTTATTCATAATGAAGCATACAAAAGCTTTGTCTCCACCTTTCACTATATCTATTCATCACTTTCGTTACTCATAACAAGTTCATATAGAGCATTCCTCGACAATTGTAATGCCCTCCAAATTTCAAAACTTTTCTCGAACCGATTACACCAACCCATTGGTATTTCGCCATCACCACCGTCTCCCATCCTTAATGGAGGTAATGGGTAATATTCTCTCAATTGGAGGCCGATAAAATGTTTCGTCAGCACAAACCCCTTGATGACCCTCCTTGGTGACATTTCTTCGATAAAAATATGTCTTGTTGGTGCCTATGTAGCACTTTATCCATAGGAGATAGCATGAATAACGCAATGAAATGAGTTGGCGAGTAGATAGCCACATATTGGCATTGCCATACAATATTCACTTGTCAATCTAATGTTTCCCATTAATTAATGTCGTTCAAATGCTTGGAACTTCTCATTTAACGTCGCCTCCGTTTCTTCTCTTCCACATCTCATCATTGGCTTGTAGAAATCGGGAAAAAACCGTAGTTCAAGCAAACATTTTTGTCTTACATAAGTAATTTGGTCATCACTCTAATCATTCACGTCCTCAAAAGTTCCAAATTGATCTATGAACACATGGTAACCAAAATTTCCATCGCCCTCAACATCGTCAGTGGACTTCACGTACTCATGGATAAAATGTGGTAAAAAGTTCATATAATTTTTAAATATTGTGTACGTAGGTCGAATATAATTACCTTCCTCATCTATAGGGGGTGATATCATCGGACCTACATCCAAAAACACCATCTCTTTCTCACCACTAACAACTCTTTGCGATGGTTTGACCATCGGTGTTTTTCCTTTGACATCATTACCTCGGCTTCTCCCTAATTGCTTAATACCAATTCCTTTAACTCTTATTTGGACTCCATTACCATAATTTTTGGTTGAGCCTTCTTGGGATGGAAAAACCGTCTTCTTGGGCCCTTTAACCTTCACTTCACTATCCCGGCTTGGTCTACCTTCTTCCATTTTCATTTAATTTACATTTTTTGTAGCCTTACTGACCTCCTCCTCATACAAGGCGTTCATGCGCTCAAAACGCGAAAGATCTCTGTGGATTGAATCATGTAATTGTGGACCTTCTTGAACCACTCTCTTGGCTTCTTACCTCCGTTCTTTCTTTGTTTGTTGAGATTGAGGCCTACCCTTACCCTTCCCCTTGGTTGGTTCAAGAATATCATTTGACATGTGAGGGCGGTTGAATTTCCGCAACTCATACAACCAAAGTTTTCTTTGAGACGGATCCAATGAAGCATACTTTTCAAACAGTTCTTTTTGCACCTCGGCTTCGCAAAACACTTCTCCAAAACCTTTATTGGGTAACAGATCATCGAAGCTAAGTTGTTTCCAAAAAGGATCGATGTCTTGGATTGGGATAACCTTTGGTGAGTACTTAGCTATAATATGCTTACATGGAAGGCCCAATGACGATATGTTTGGACAAATACAATCCCTTGGAATAAATTTCTTCAAATCCTTCAGTTCCTTCATAATCTTTTAAATCGCCCAATTCGATATATAGAGATTAATTCCTTGGAGCCAATGGTTATCCGAATAAGTAGTTTCCTTTCTAGATCGATTAAACTCAAAATCCTCATTAACTCTATCGAGATTAGGGGTGAACATGGTTCGGTTTGGTTCGGTTTCAAGCCAAAACCGAAACCAAACCAATACTATCGGTTTCTTAAAATCTAAAACCAAACCAAACCATTAACCATTGGTTCGGTTTCTTAATGGTTCTATCCGGTTTCGGTTTATACCATTGGTTTTCGGTTAACCAGCTGCTTTGTCAGTTTCAGGAAGCTGACAGTTCAAATCTAAGAAAAAAAACATAGTTCTAAGATTTTCAAACCTACATACAGCATACAGGCTACATAATTCCATACACCATCCAAATTCATAAAATTCTTAAACACAATTCAAAAGATAAAGATTACATCTTCTTTCAGGTTCACCTAAGCATCCACAGTCTCCGCTTAATGGTTCACAACCAAAAACTGCCTACCTAACACACAACAAGCAAAACCACCACCAATAGAAAATGTTGTGCCACTCCCTTTCAAAATCACCAGCTTGATATTTTATCTTCCCTATAGGCAATCAATTCAGTTACACAAATAAGATACCAAATGAGAGTGTACACAAATAATAACTGACAAACAAACATTCTATTGGTGGTTTTGGTGACTCTACGATGGGCCTTGTGGCAGCCTCATAAACAGGAGTAAGAGCATAAGACATGCAAATGTAATAAGATTATTCAGGTTACATGACAGTTTCCTAAAGGATATTAAAATGTAACTTGAAAAAGATAAGTATGTAAACGTTGAGAATCAAATGTTTGGATCATTATCTATCTCCAATTATGTTTACTAAAAAAAGGCTCATGTAAATGCATAGAGGTATACATGAGATAATTGTACCCATCATTGTGCACGGGAAACAAGGAGCACCACTACTGTTTAGAAAGATAGTCAAATCACCTGAGAATGCTTCCATCAAAACTTAACACTTCAGTCCGACAACGTTGACGACTCGCAAGTTTTAGCCTCTGATGTTCACTTGAGGCCCCAGAGATTGGAGAAGAAGGATCTAAATATGGATTCCACCTTCCACTAGCGTAGTTTATAAGCTGGGGAGCTGGTTCCTTTCCTTTTTTCTTAACTTTTATCAGTGTTGTGAGAATCTACAGCAGCCTGCACATAAACAAGCCAATCTAGCTTCTTTTTCAGTGTTGTGAGAATCTACAGCAGCCTGCGCATAAACAAACCCAGATAAGAAACTATACAGTGAGAATCTCAACCAAATCAGAAAATTCTAATTTTTTCTATACAAACTTAAACATAAAAAATGAAGATGGAGATTCACCTGCACTTGGTACTTGTCCAACTGAAAGTTAAACTAACTCGCTTTGGAGCTTCGCCATTACACAGGTTCCTGAAAAGCGTGAAATTCACAAACTTATCAGCTTAAGAATCATGTGTCCAATATGGTAATTGGTAAGCCATGGAGTTACAATCTATGGCAAAGAATCAACTATCTTGACGCAATTGACAAATTATCATGATTAATGAACTTCAAAACCATCTGAAAAAAACAGCACACCTTGGAGAGAAGAAAAAAGGTCCATGTTAGAACCGCTGCAGATGTTTCATGACCTTCTATAACCATCTGAATCTGCAATTCTTCTTCTTCCACCATCCTCTACAGATTATAAACACAGATGAAAGAGGGTCAATCCAAAATAAATCAATTGAATCCTTGGATACCATTACAAGGGTACCGAACTAAGATTGATTACCTTGGATAGTCTTGAGGAAAAATATCTTTGTGTTGATCCGATACCTCCATGGTTGAATCAAAAATATCAACTGAATCCTACAAAAACAAGATTGAATCACACAGATATGTTATTAATATAGATCGGAAGAACAAAAAGGGTGGAAAATTGAAAAACTTGAGCCAAACAAATTCAAGAACAAAAAATCGAATTCAGAAATTCATAAAACGAGAAATTGATTCAATTTACCAGAATCTTCGAGCGAAACCCTTCAAATTGTTTCTCAACTGATGAAGAAGAATATACGAAATCTCCAGTTTGAGCCATCGAAGAACAAGAGAATCGTCACTTCTGGGGGTAAGAAGTAAGGAGCGACGGGAGGGAAGATTTGTTAACAGAGATGAGTTTACGAGATGGGATTGTTTTGTAGGAATTAGGGTTAGGGTTTAGCCCTTTAGTTTCTGTTCTACCTTCTACGAACTGAAGAAGGAGGCGAAGAAGAGATTAGAGATGTGAAGAGAAGTGAAAGTTAGGTCGAATATATTACTAGGTTATCACTGAGGAATTACGAACGGTGGGGATTGAATCTATCAAATTTTAATCAACGATCCATAATTATCGGTTTTACCAATGGTTTTTGGTTCGGTTTTGTGTGAAACCAAAACCAAACCAATAGTGTCGGTTTTTCAAAAAAATTTACCAAACCAATCCAATTCTAAATGGTTTGGTTCGGTTTATTGCTTATTGGTCTGGTTGGGTCGGTTTCCAATGGTTAACCGACACCATGTTCAGCCCTAATCGAGATCACACTTAAAGTAATCATCCACAGATTGAAAAATCACAACAAAACCACCATCGGACCCATTTAACCTCCTCTTGAATCGAAAGTGAGACGACTCCATGGTGCTTGTGTCTTGGTTACCTTAATGTTTATGCTTGTTTACCAATGCACTAACAAATTTTTCCTTATGAGGATCCAATATTTCATTCTTCAAATATGCTATCACCTCCGGGTAGCTTCCCCAGTTGTCAAATAGAATACGTTCCTTTACAAAATACATTCCTTCCGTGGTCGACCATGTCAAATTGTCCCACTCTTCTTGGAAGCTAGCCCATTTAATCGCTCCTACTTTGTCATCTTCAACAAATTTCTCTTTGGCTTTTTGTTGTTTATCCAACGGGAGTTTCTTAACCATCTCCATAACTGTTTTCCTCGGTGGTTGAATCATATTCTTGCAATTAGTTTGCACATTGTTCCATAAATGAAACGTGCAAAGATGATGATGTGTGTCGGGGAAAACACGTTATATCGCCCACATCAATGATTGCTCCTTATCCGTGATCAATACATTAGGAGTATAACCTTCTTGGTACAATAACTTTACCTTTCCTAATCCCCACAAATAACTATCCTTCGTCTCATCTCTCAATAAACAAAAACCGACACTAATGGCGCCTTTGTAGATGTTTGCCACATATTGTACTTATTCGTGGTGCAATCCATGAAAAGTATTTTATTGACACATCTCGCCAACCTTACGATTCCGTATGAGCAATGAAAAGTTGTTAGGACTATACAAAGCTATAATCTTCCTTTAGGTGAATTGGGTTTGAAATTGAATTACATTCAGACTAGTACGGTAGAGTACAGGAGGAGTTCAATCAAGTCATATATGAAAATAGAATAAATCATGTGCAGTATTCACTGTAAAGGTAATTGTTTCACCTTCTTTTTGGAATTAAGAAGAAACCAGACAAATTAATGGAATTGTCATTCTTTAACCGAAGATGTTATATATCTACCGGTTTTGTACACCGAATAGATACACCCCTATGTGGCAGTGATATCCACCATTGATTGCTTCCACACCCTACCCACCAGGAAAAATAGGGGGTCCCTTATAAAAAATGAACCAATGCAAAGTTAACACATAAGCGGGTATAATTTTGGTGTATAATTTTGGTACATAAGAAGCATTTTCGTTCTTCAACTACCACCACACCACTTATTCAAGCTATTTTTGATATTTTTGATTTTGGATTGTACTTCTCTTTTACCTCTTGTAAATTGCAGTACATGAATAAGTATCTTCCCAAAATAAAATAAAATAAATATTAATCTTTTGAATATAATGGATCAAGTCTCCACTCTAGATGCAAATCATCAAGGAAAGATGGCAACACTCTATTTATTCTTTAAGTTCCGAGTTTCTTCTTCTACTTGAGGAGAGTCTTTAAGAAACAAACAACAAAAAAGAAAGTGCACTGGTTTTAACATTTAGCTTCTTCAAGTATATGTAGGATTGTCCGCAGCCAACAATCAGCACTAGTGCTCCCGATATATACACCATAAAAAGTGCAGCTCCAACCTCAATTCACCAATACAACAGAAGAATAGAATCATTATAGAATCTAACTATATTTTTAATCCTCAAAAATGAGTACGAAGAACCCAGACGACTGACGAATTTTCTGCTCAAATCGCCTCTCCATGAGCTAGTCTAAGCATATCAACAATCTTCTCAAGCTTTTTCTTTCATCCCGTTTTAAATTTGGTTTAGTTTGTTTAAATTCTGGGTTTTTAAGGATTTGTTCTGAGCGTTTTTTTGGTTGATCGGTTTGGATCCTTGGATGGTAGTGAAGGTATGGGTTGTGATCTGATTAAGAGAAGAGATCAAGGAATATCTCTACTTTTGGCTCTGATTATCAACCTGGTCATAGCAACATCAACTTTTCCGGCTAACTTTATCAGATCTGTTTCGTTCGGTAGTGGTAGATGGTCTGTAAATCATCTTCTACGATTTTTTTTTAATCTAGTTTCTATAAGATCAAGTATGTGTTCGGTTTTAAAGTTTAGTCTTCCTTTAATTTCAGTATTAATTTAGGTTCTACACGTAATTGCATGTAGTTTTAATTACTGTTTTCTAGGGTTTATAAGTATGATTTTTAATTTTCTTTAGCTTCTCTGGTGCTTGCTGATGGTTAGGGCTCAAGGCAGAAATTTGGGTATTGTTATTTCCCAACCGAATTGGAAATCGCTACATGCGTATTTACCCATGATTTTGCAGGTAAAAAAGCTCCGAACAATTGTTCCAATTGTACCGTCTCCTACTGAAGAATTTTCTCAAGAAGAAACCAAGGAATCACCAACCAGATCAACATTATCACTAAGTTCTTACCCTGCTACAACTGTTAACAAATCTTCTATGCTGATTCAGATCGATTTTTTCCGTTTCAGACCACTAAAAACCGATTCAAATAACCTATGCTACTTTAGACAATGTTACTGCTATTTGAAACACAATTATTATTCTTGAGAAACTGCTACTGTTACTTGAGACACTGTTACCTTAATTGCATTTGGCAATTTTACTTTAAAAACCCGAGATCATGTTTTTTACATGTTCTTGCAAACACTGAGTTGGATCTGATCCATTCACTGCTTTGAGCAGTGACACATACTGATTTTACTTTAAAATCATCTTGGCTCTTTGTTGATGTTTGGTCCTGTCTCTTTTTTTTTTTTTTTTGAAAGTGGGGGAGAATAGGTATTCTGAAATAATTTTTATGTCTGTAGGAATCGAATTGTTAGTCAAGAGTTGAGGAAAATACAATTTCCTGAACGAATGTATGATGATTTTCAAGAACTTATATAAGGTTTCCAATTTTTAAAATCGGTTCTATGAATATATCAGTTGAGGTTGGCCTCTTTTATGAAAAAAAGAAAAGGAAAAAGAGTCTCCACTCTAGAGTTTTTGTATTAGCAATTTTTGGTATGGCAATACTGGCATGAGAAAGATTCATCATCCCTTAAACAAATATAGCCACCTAGTGAGACTAACCAATTACACCATGACCCACCTCATTATAACCCAGTAGTCAGTACTTCTTACACTATGACACAAGCCGAGTCAAGAACACTGTACAGTCTTATTTCATAGAGTAGGTTTGGTTATTCAGAAAAATATTGGTGCCCAGCTTGTTGCTAGGATGCCAACTCATAGACTTAAAGTTGGATGAGGCATCTGAGAGATTCACCCTTGACGAGAAGGTCCAATGCTTCATTGATCTTTAAGAAGGGAAGCTCATGAGTTATAAATCCATCCAGTTTCACCACCTTGCCAGAGAGCAAAAAAATAAAAATAAAACAACAGCAAACAGATGTCATAGGGAAGAACCGATTCAATTAAATTACTTACCCCGCTTATGCTTGTCATCTGCAAATTTGGGCAACTGGGACTTCCCTTTAAAGTCTCCAAAGACAGAGGCAACAATTTTCCGACCATCAAACAATTCCATCGGATGGAGAGGCATCATGTTTGGCGTTGGGTGAATTCCCAAAACTACTGTTAGTCCCCACCCCTGTGTGCAAAGCAGAAACAACAACAAATCAGAGTTGTAATTAATGTTGGATACGGCAGGTGGGTGACTGGCTAGCTCACAGAACAGATGCACAGCAAGATGACATATTTTTCCCCCGTAGCGGTAAAAAAAATGCATTGTATTTTTCATTTCCCTATGCAAATAATTAGGAGATGTCCAGTGGTTTGGTCCTATTTTGAATTAGATGCAAAAGATTCCGCAATACAAGAAGGGTTAAAAAATAGTAATCCAGTCAGAGTCGTGGAGATAGCATAATGGAACTGTAAAATGCAACTGGGAAAAGATACGTAGAACGCCAAGGTTGCCTTGCACACTCGAAGCTGTAATCAACTCCTTTTCCTCCCGTCATTTCTCTAATTATCTGTACAACAAAAAAGTCATTCATTGTAAAAATCTCCATTCATGCATGTCTACGTTTCTTGTAAAAAAGTCATTCATTATAAGATGTGACAGATATCCTCCAAATAATTCATGGCGATGTTAAAGAATTTGTCGCATACACATAACTTGTGTTGCCTGTGTCAACTGCCAACTGCCCAAATTGACAACACAGACATATATCGTGTTCAAGTAAATAATCTCAATTTACTAATCTCAGTTTGTTTGGTCGGCAAAGAAGAAATTTATTTATATTAAGAGAAAAAGAGAAAGTACAAATGAGCACCCACAAGAGAAAGAAAACAAGCCTTCTTATTAAGGCTAATGAATACTAAACACAAGAAAGAAGAAAAAAAAAACAGATTACAAAATATTGAATCCCAAGAAGTTGAGTTGAGTTGCGGACTAAGTCGCTATCTTTAAGGTGTTTCACGACTCTGCCTCTTGATTGTGCTAGCAGTCAATTCTTGTCGAAAACCCTATGGGATAAAACAGCTGATAACTCTCTTGTTCGATTTCTCTGCACGTTAAGAAATCAAACCAACTCTTACTCTTTCTAACACTTGCTCAGAACTCAATAGATGAAAAAACTCAGTTGTTCATCTTCCAAAAAAAAAATGTCTTTTTATAACTCAAAGGAAATCAATGCGGTTTTATGAGAATAAAATCAGTAATAACTGCCTACTTAAAATCCTCCATAACAGTAATAAAACAGCTAGAATATAATTACCAAAATTTATGAAATTAATTGAGAATATTAAGTTGCAAAAACGTTTTGGAAATCAGAAGTTAAAACTGCAAAAAATTAACTTTTAAATCAGTAGACCTCCCAAGGCCCCGCTATCCCGGATTTTTTAAATTTAAATACATATAGATATATACATATATCTACTCAAATGCATGGGGTGAGACTTGAACCCACTCTATAGCGTGGGAGCCCAAAATATTACCACCACGCTATTTTTCTATATTTGGTACAATATACAAAAGTATGTTTTTAAATATATACCCCAACAGAAACTTTAGAAAGCCACTAACCCACTGTAGGTGTAAATTACCCACAGATCCAGGTGGCAACATCTTAAGCCTTGATGCACCTAAAAACAAAGAGACGCGAAGCATATAATGAAGATTAGCAGGCGCGAGATTTAAGGAGCCACGTGGATCGGGCGTGATCATTCTGCATATGTCGGACAAGACTTGACCCCAGGCTACTGACAAAGCTGACAAGACGGGACATGGTGGGTCAAACGAGGTGCTATGGTCAATGGATAAGGAATTACATGTCACCTCGGCCAAATTATAAAGACGACAGGCAAGACAGGCGACAGACAAGACAGGCGACAGACACGATAGGCGACAGACAAGAAAGGCGACATCGTGTTAAGAGAACACCCGAAGAGGTCGGCTCAGACGAGAGACAGGCAATGGAATCAAGACGCATCGGCCATATGCATAGAAGAAGGGATGACATGAGTGGGCCCGATCACAGGACTGCAGAATAGATGTAGCATGACCAACACCCTAACTTGGTTGTATGAAACTTTTCCTATAAATAGAGCGACTTGTATTCAAGAGAGGGAGGTTGAAATCTTGGGAAAGAGAGAGAGTAACTCGAGCTTACACCTAGAAGAAGAAAGTGAGAAGTAAGTTCTTTGTGTAAGGAAATCCGAATAAGAGCAACACCTTTGTAACACTTTGAAGTAATAAGATTCACCCTTTCACCCCCGTGGACGTAGGTAATCATACCGAACCATGTATATCTTGTGTTCATTGTTGAGTGTTTACTTTCATTTACTTAAGTAGAAGGTTTCTATCCTTTGGATGTAGTTTTTAGTAAAATGCATCTACATTTTGGCGCCGACTAATGGGATCCGACTAAGATCTCCGGACACCTTACCGTGAAGACCTTCAGAGACGATCAGAAGCTCCTAAATACACGTTAAAGTGTTGTAGTTGAAGCTACGCTGAACTCTGTTGGCCGAAATAATGTTTGTTTTGAGTCTTTTACTGTGCATGTAAAGACAGAACAGTAGCAGCGTCTTCTAAGTATCTTCCACAGTTCGATCGGCAAAGAAACTTCATGAGCTCACCAGCGACTAACAGTTCGGGTTAGAAGCTAGGTGGAGAATATGCTGAAAGGACGACTGTTTATTTTCGGTAGTCAAGTGACTTTTAGCGTTAAGTGAGCAATTTTCCAGCTGCGGTGTAAAGCTGGATGCTCGGAGTTGCCAAAGGTGTGCGTTTTTAGATGTTTCATCGTGTGATTAAACTGTTAACCGTATAGAGTTTTTGCCGGCGGTGTAGCGTAAGTTATCGTAAAGGTTATGATTATATTTCGAGAAAGAGGAGTTGGTACGAACTTTGTTTGATTCTTGGGGTTGCGTGCCATACCTTTTAAGCATCATGTGCATGAATTCAATGATTTGGAGCATATAGAATAAAGGACAAACTAACTTAAATGCATAGGTTGGGTACTGAAAGCGACGTCGTACGGAGTGATAGTGACGGGGAAGAGAGGCCTGCCACAGATTCAGCATAGGGTCAAAATAGGGTAGATAGGCGGAACCCACCTGATTACTGAAGTAGGCCTTACACAGTAGCAGCAGCCGTGCCAGTTGAACTTATTTCCTTTTTTGTCTGAACTTTTTGTTAGTAAAATCAGGTCAAAGTAAGGTGTCCTTTTTTGTATTTGCTGACGTAGGGACGGGCGATATTCGGCTTACCACTCGACGTACCCGATGGCTAGCACTTCAGGGACGATAAGGATGTTGAGGAATAGTACAGTAACTAGCAGCAGCGTGCAGGCAGGGGTAACGGGGACGAGGCAAGATGACAGTCGACAACCACCGCCCGAGGAATCTCATGCAGCTGCACGAGGCATGCCGACTTTGGACGAGGAGGTGGATCTGGGGCGAGACGATAACACCCTACCCTTGGACCAAGTTATATTGACCCAGAGAAGGGTCGATCAAATTGACTGACTCACATCTTAGGATACCGATGACGATGAGGAAGCGCTTGCAGCACAAGCATAGTGACAAAGGGCAAGACAACAAGTTGAGTACCAGGAGGCCTTAGGAAGAGAGCAAGAGCGTCTCAGGAAGATTCATTTGGGGCGAGGAGCAGCTAGCAACATCGTTCCAACACCTGTTCACATGGTCGACCATGTAACCGGCCCGATACTACCCCCACCACCCACTTCGATACCATTACATCCTCGTCCGCACCATCCAAATGGACATTCTAGTCATGAAAGCACGGACCCGACATTGTTGGCCATTTTGGAGAGTCAAAGGAGACAAGAAACGGCACTAAGAGAGCTCCGGCAACGGAATTTAGCCTTGGAGTATGAGAACTACCAGTTGAGGAATCAGCGGACCAGATCAAGAGGGTCGTCCAGCCGAGGAACATCGAGTTATCATGGCCGATCAGGTCACTCACCACCTATGATGTGGCCGAGCAACCCTAATCAGTCCGGTCGATCGGGTCAACCACCATCGCCTCCAGTACCCCCCACGCGAAGGTATGGGACACACGAGGACTCGTCCACTGACGAAGAAAGGCGATAAAGGGACGGACGACAGGATCGAACAACAGAAGCCAAGCTCAAGGAATTGGAGGCAAAAATCAAGGAACTCTCGGGCGGAAGTGAAGAGAACAAGTTAGCAGAGATTATGAGTGAAGCCGAGAAGACACCTTTTTCTCAAGAACTTGAGCAAATGTCGTTCCCACCAAAGTGTACTTTACCTACATTTCCTTCTAGATTCGACGGAACAGGAGATGCGATCGAGCATCTAAAGATGTACTCCATGTCACCGATTCAATGGAAAAACAACCCCGTAGTCATGTGTAAATTCTTTCCAGCTAGCCTGGAGGGCGAAACACGAGATTGGTTCTATTCGCTTCCACCAGGGTCGATTAACGGGTATGAGATGCTAGTCGAAGCCTTCCTTGAGACCTACATCCACAACAGTCGACCTCGGCCCAGAATGAACAAGCTGTTTACCCTCGCCCGGAGGTTCAGAGAACCCTTAAGAACCCTGACCGATAGGTGAAGGAAGCTATGTACGGAAATCGGGAAGGTACCAGTGGATCAAGCCATCTTAGGATTTGAGAATGCATTGGGGAGATCCGACCCCATCTGGATATCCATGTTCTCCGAGAAACCGAAGACCTTAAAGGAGATGAGAAGAATGCAAGAACACTACATCGCCCTAGAAGAAATCCAGGCCGAGTCAAGAGATGGAGGAGTACAAGAGACTAGTATGGAAGTTGGTACTGAAGCTAAAACGATCACGGATGATCCTATTAGGTGTCCAGAAAAGAGATCGGATCCTCCCCCGAGAAGCAGTGAGAAAAAAGAGTGGATAGCTAAAGGGAAGAGGCCGAGACAGGAAGCCCGATCGTATACCCCCCTGAATGCTCCACTGGAAGAGGTATTTAAGGAAGTTGAGAAGAGAAACGATATAAACTACCCAGGGTCGAGGGGAGTCCAATTCCAAGAGACCAGGGATCACCCAGAATACTGTCACTACCATCAGTATAGGGGCCATTTCACCAACAACTGCCGAGAGGTAAAAGATATTGTTCAGCATCTCATCCGAGATGGATATTTGAGGCAATTTGTCCGACATCCACCTCGGCCGACAGCAACACCCGATGTACCAGTTTATCAAGTCTGTATCGATAGGACGACCCAATTAGTGGACACCATTTCGCACTCAGCTATTCAAGGCTACACTCTCGGCCCAGTAATCACCTCTAGGATCCATAAAAGGAATCGTGATGGTAAGGAGATATTTAGCATAGCCAAGGCCCTACCTATGGAACCTTGGATGGTGCAACCCATTTCGTTCTCGGCCAAGGATGTCCCAGCAAATGGGAAAGCACACAGTGATCCGTTGGTCATCACCTTATTGATCGAGGATTGGGGAGTAAGGAGGATTCTCGTGGAAAGCGGAAGCTCAGTCGAGGTGTTATTTTACGATACGTTCAGAAGAATGAAACTAGCAGACGACATACTATTCCCCTCAACGTATCGCATCTACTGTTTCAATGGCACAGTAACTATCCCCAAGGGTGAAGTAACTTTAAGGGTTTCGGATGGGGGAGGCTACCTCGACACACTAACTACCTTTTGTGTGGTCGACGTCGCCTCACTTTATGAAGCGATTATCGGGCGTCCATGGATTGCTGGGATCAAAGCGGTAGCATCGGCATATCACCAGAGGCTACGGTTCCCAACATGCAAGGGGATAGCCAAAGTTGTAGGTGACTCCCAGGCAGCACGGCAATGCATGCAAGTTGATGCGGAAATTAATGAGGATCGGCGAGCTCGACAAAGACGAGAGAAGAGTAAGGCCGAAGAAATTAAAGCTGCAAAGGGATTGGAAGAGGTGACTTCACAAGGGGTCATGGAGTATGAGACCCAAGAGAAGGATCCTTTATAGCAATCAAAGGAAGCGGCTCTCTTCCAGGAAAACAAATCAAATTTCTCGACAGTCGAGCTGACTCGGGAAGTAAACTTAGGAACGGTAGAGGAACCAAAGGTAGTAAGGATCGGGACATTGTTATTGGAGGAACAAGCAAGTCAACTCACGACGGTATTAAGGGAAAACTTAGACGCATTTGCCTGGGAAGTGCGCGATTTGGAGGGAATTGACCCGAAGGTCTGCTGTCACCACTTAAAGATTGATCCGAAGTTCAAACCAGTTAGACAAAAAATAAGGCGTGTCGCACCAGAATTACAGGCGGTAGTAGAGGTCGAGTTGAAAAAGCTACAAGAATCCGGAATAATTAGGAAATCTCATTACCCACAGTGGATATCCAACATGGTTGTGGTACCAAAAAAGAAAGGAGGAGTCAGAATATGTATTGATTTCAGTGACTTGAACAAGGCCTGACCGAATGTCAGCTTCCCCCTCCCCAGCATAGACCAGCTAGTAGAATCAATAGTTGGATATGAGGCGATGACCTTAATGGATGGATACATGGGCTACAACCAAATACCGTTAGCACCCGAGGACGAAGAACATACTTCATTCTTCACACCTCGGGGACTATACTGTTATACCAAGATGCCGTTCGGACTCAGGAATGCCGGGGCTACCTAACAGAGGTTGGTAGGCTACATGTTCGGAGATGTACTCACAATTGGTGATCTGACAAATCACGGGCCAGTACGCTACACACGATCCTGTGCTGCAAAAGTACTGGGAACTCGCCCAATTTTATATCAACCAAATACCAAACATTCAATTCCGCCACATTTTTCGAAAAGATAACAGACACTCGGACGCTCTTTTTTACATCTCCTCACAGCTGGTACACCCGAGCATCGAAGGAATTCGTGTTGTGCGACTCCTTACCCCGTCTATCCCGGAAACACCTGAAGTACGGATCGATGTGGCTATTAACACAGCCGAGCGATACAAAGAAGACGATTGGAGAAAGCCGATACATCAATACCTGGAGACAGGCGAGCTACCCAAAGGTCGGCCCGAGATAAATAAAATCAAAAGCAAGTCGGGCGCCTACGAATTAAGGGAAGGGATTTTATATAGGAAGTATTACTTGGGACCTCTCCTACGATGTTTGAGTAAAGAGGAAGGCCACATAATCTTGCACGAACTGCACTATGGAGCGGCTGGAAATCACAGTTCGGGGAGAAGCTTATCGGTCAAGGAAAAAACAATGGGTTATTTCTGGATATACATGAACGAAGATACAAAGCGAATGGAGAGAGCTTGTGAAGAATGTCAGCGTTTTGGGAAGGAAATCCATGCTCCAGGAGTACCTCTAAACTCGGTTATAAGCCCATGGCCCTTTGCTAAGTGGGGTATAGACATTGTCGGGCCATTACATGTAGGAACAGGGCAAAGGAAGTATTTGATCGTGGCCACCGATTACTTTACCAAATGGGTAGAAGCGGCACCGCTAAGGCACATCCGAGACAAAGATGTCTTCAAGTTTAATTGGGAACACATAATTTGTCGTTTCGGGGTCCCTGCAGCGATCGTCTCTGATAATGGAAAGCAACTACAAGGAGAGAACATCGATTTTCTGTTCAACACTTACAACATTAGGAAGAGCAAGGCTACCCCGATTTACCCCCAGAGTAATGGCCAGGCCGAGATCACCAATAAGACTATCGCCGATAACATGAAGAAGAAACTGGACGGGGAATATGGCAATTGGTGTGAGGAGCTATATAATGTCCTATGGGCATACAGAACCACACGAAGAGAAGCTACGGGATTCTCTCCGTTTATGCTTACCTACGGAACCGAGGCAATTTTACCAACGGAAGGAATGGTCCCCACAACAAGAACAGAAGCTTGGAGGCGAAACGTCTCGTCCGATCTAATTTTGGCGAAGCTCGATGATCTGGAAGAAACAAGAGAGATGGCATTACAAAAAATGGAAAACTACCAAAGGAGGTTACAGCGAGAATACAACAAGCGTGTTCGGCCAAGAGAATTTAACCCAGGGGAACAATTATTGAAGTTTTTGGCTGACTGGGAGCCAGACAAAAAGGGCGGAAAACTAGCACCAAAGTAGGGCGGGCCATATATCATTGAATCTAAGGCGGGCGAAGGATCATATCGGCTACTGCGACTCGACGGAACAAAAGAGCTCAAACCATGGAACATCAAGTTTTTGAAACTCTACCACCTTTGACGGGCGATACGGAAAAATGTTAAGCATACGTGTCTTCTATCTCTTTGAAACCGTGAGGGGTATGAGATAGGGCATGAGCGACTAATGGTTATTCGTACTCGGTGCAAAGCCAGTGTGGAAGTGCTGAGGTGACTTACACTCGAATGGTCATTCGTACTCGGGGCAAAGCCAGTGTGGAAGTTCCGAGGTGAATTACACTCGAATGGGCATTCGTACTAGGGGCAACGCCAGTGTGGAAGTGCCGAGGTGCCTTACAGTCGCCTGGCTATTCGTACTCGGGACAGTGGCAGTGTGCAAGTACCGAGGTAGCCTAAGGGTTCTGGTGGTTGGAAACCAGTTGCAAAGGTTGTTAAGACGCGAGGTCTTCTCATCTAGGTGGCCTACTTACATTTGAAAGGTCGCCCCCATCGCAGGTGGCCGTGTCCACTTTCCCTAAATTGGTTGGTCGATAACCGCTCGGGAATATCGGGCCTAGAACTAGGTTGATTGGTACCCTTCCACTGAATCCAAAGAGATAGTGATGAGATACCCCAATCATGACATGGCATAGGGCCCGATGACCCTCCTTGTTGGGTGTGTTCGACAGAAAAGGCTAAAAATACTAACTTACTTGAACAATAATTGCAGGCATAACATACGAAACAAAAGCTAAGTCGATAGCGTCATGCGTCAGAAGTAAGTAAAACAAACAACATCGGCGAAAAGTGTCAGGCAACCATACGAAACGAATAGTTTAACGGAAATAAAACAAACAACATCGGTGACGCATCACCCCCATTGAAACAAACAAACAACATCGGCGTCAGAAATAAACTTCTCTGCGTCGGGCATCTCCTGGGGCTCCTGCTGGTCGCCCATCCCTTGCTCATCGCCTTTGTCACCCGAGACATTCTCACCAAATAGCTCATCTTCATCGGAAAGTTCGATGACTAGGGCCTTCTTCGGCGGTGGCTTAGCAACTTGCTTACCTCTGGGGGGATTGCGCCTAAAAGGTTGGGGGTCAGCCTCATCAACTCCATCATCATCATGCCGAGGTTTCTGCACATGGTGTTTCGTCAGAACATGTGAAGGAAAAAAACAGGGGCAAGTACATGTACTTATAAGGAATCGGTGTGTTTGTTACCTTCCCCTGGTCTTCCTCAACCCTTGTGCCAGCACCTCTTTTCCTAGACGATCCGGCAGCCTTGGTGGAATCGCCCTGAGATTTTAAAAAAAATGACCAGTTGACATCGAAGCTAGCAAGATAGAAATCGAGGAAAGCAGGAGGAAACGCATACCTTATCAGCCCTGTCATCATTAACTACCCAGAAAGAATATGGCTCGGCAGGAAAAGTAGGCGACGGGAAACTACCATGTAGAATAGGACCTCGGACGAGAAGTGGAACTCGGGGATAAATCGGGTCATTAGAATGGCGGGGTCGCCTATTAGAACTCTGGCCGAGAGGATCGGCATCCAGCATCATCCTCTCAACACCCTCGGACATAGTTCTGTGACGATGAGGACTAGTAGCAAAACCAGCAAGGTCACCCAAGTTTGAAGTACCAGCTTGATAGTTGTCCAGGAAGTTAACAACGGTATATACGGGAGCTTCCTCGGGCTTGTAGGTCGACCACTCGGCGGTAGAACCGTGTCCATCTCGTCGGGCCCTCCACTCGTTCATAATTCGGAAAGTATTGCCAGTCCATTGAGCCAAGGCACGAGAAGGCTTGATCTGGGAAAGAATTTCGTAATAAAAAGGGCTATCAGGGTTATACAGGGGAAGACGAAGGCCTAGCTCCAGTTGACCCTTAGTGATGACCACACAATCAGCCGACTGCTCGTGCTTCTTCATATCGGACTTCTTCAAGAGACTGTTTTGGCCCGAGATCAGGGTAACTTCGTAATTTCCAAGGTCGTACTTTTCCTTCAGCTGCTCAATGAACTCCACATCGGAAATATCTCTCACACTTCTCTCGGACCTGCACGAAATAGAAGGAGAATCATCAGGAAAAATAGATTTCATCACGCGATCATCATACTTAGAAGGGCTCTCAAGCGAAAACAAAGAAGCAAGGGAAAAAGCATCAAACTCGGAAAAGACGTCATCAACAGACCTTTTCTCAGTCATAGAGGGAGAAGAAGCCATCAATAGAAATAGTGCAGAACTTGGTTTTCGGCGAAGAGAGTTAGGGCGACGAGTCTGTAACAACAGCTACTGTAGCAAATGGTGAGAAAGAGAGGAAGGAAGAAAATCAAGAAAACAAGGGTTTCTAGAAGCAAAGAGTGATGAAGAAATCTGGGAGAAAAGATTGCAGCGGCGGGGAACAGAAAGAGAAATGGTAAATAAGAAGAAAGGGAAAAAGAAGCGGGCTATTTAAAGGGAAGGAGTTGTAACCGACGCTGACGGTTACAGGTAATAAAGTGCAGTTAGTGGGGCATCGCATGGCGGTATTTGCGGCATGGACAAAGACGTGGGCAGTTGGGACGACGTTCTTCCACTCGTGTCTCCCACACGAGCGAAAGAAGGGGCATAAATGTAGGTGTAAATTACCCACAGATCCAGGTGGCAACATCTTAAGCCTTGATGCACCTAAAAACAAAGAGACGAGAAGCATAAAATGAAAATTAGCAGGCGTGATCATTTTGCAGCTGTCGGACAAGACTTGACCCCAGGCTACTGACAAAGCTGACAAGACGGGACATGGTGGGTCAAACGAGGTGCTATGGTCAATGGATAAGGAATTACGTGTCACCTCGGCCAAATTATAAAGGCGACAGGAAAGACAGGCGACATACAAGATAGGCGACAGACAAGACAGGCGACATCGTGTCAAGAGAACACCCGAATAGGTCGGCTCGGACGAGAGACAGGCAAGGGAATCAAGACGCATCTTCCATATGCATATAAGAAGGGACGACATGAGTGGGCCCGATCACAGGACTGCAGAATAGATGTAGCATGACCAACACCCTAACTTGGTTGTATGAAACTTTTCCTATAAATAGAGCGACTTGTATTCAAGAGAGGGAGGTTGAAATCTTGGGAGAGAGAGAGTAACTCGAGCTTACACCTAGAAGAAGAAAGTGAGAAGTAAGTTCTTTGTGTAAGGAAATCCGAATAAGAGCAACACCTTTGTAACACTTTGAAGTAATAAGATTCACCCTTTCACCCCCGTGGACGTAGGTAATCATACCGAACCACGTATATCTTGTGTTCATTGTTGAGTGTTTACGTTCATTTACTTAAGTAGAAGGTTTCTATCCTTTGGATGTGGTTTGTAGTAAAATGCATCTACACCCACTAAAACAACATAAACTTCGGCTAATGAGGCAATGAGGGTCATATAACTTTGCTTTCCAATTTAAAAATAAAGTCGTCCATCTGAGAAAGACCTCATATGAAAAAAAAGTTCTTTACATACCTCATGTACAGGTTTGTCTGAGTCCATAGGGTTGATAAAATCGGTTATACCCATTGACACACCTAAAAATCATACAATTAGCTTGTTAATTATATTTGATATACAAATAAGCCAATTAGAATTTTAGGAGTAAAATTTGAAGCCATTTTATTTTCCTATGCAAAAAGAGTACATTTTTTTATGAAGCATGTAATTAAACTAGATGATCTGCAGCAAAGTGAGAGGTAAATGAAAATTTCAACCATCCAAGTAAGATAAAAAAAAATCGAAGCTGCTAAGGACACCCCGGTTTCATACACCTATGTGTCATTCACATGCACTCTATATTTCATCCTCACCCTACCCCACTAAGAAAAAAAGGGGATCCGCTTTAAAAGAAAGCCAATAAAAAATTGACACATAGGGGTAAAATTTTGGTTTACACTTTTTGGGGTATATCTAGTATTTTTGAAAAAATACTCTTGAGCAATGAGGGCGGACTGGAATTCCAACCATGCAAATTAATTTTAAGTAATATAAAATACTCACAAGTGGCGACAAATTATAAATCTTTGATCAAATTGAATTAAACTAAAAAAATATGTCACCAAAAGCGGTGTTAATACTAGATGTACATTGTTTTTGACCAAATAGTGACTCTCTCCTCTCACGGGATGTCAAATAGCTTTTGGGAGCTCGTCGACGATCTGGTCAGCACTCCGCAAACCGGATTTGATGAGAAGGGGAAAATGTAAAATATACTCCCTCCGTTACTTTTTAATAGGATGGTTTCCTAAAATAGATGCTAGTATCCTAATTGGGATGGTACTAGGTTTCAATTTTACGGTTTTAACCTTCATAAAATAGTTTTTTCCTCCTTTATTATTATCACTGAAACACGTTCACCGCCATTACAGTCCTCCTTCAGCTTCATCTTCTCCCACACAAACCACCACCAGCAACACCATCGCCACCACTACACCACCAGCAACACCGTCGCCACCATTACAGCAAAGAAATGTCAAAAACCCATTTCCCATCAAAAAGATCACAACTTTCAGGAGGCCCTTCAATTTCTTCAATAATCTTCTTGATTTCTGGTTTCTGTTTAGTAACCACCACTGATTCAATAATGGGTTGTTGGATTTTTGATGGTTTAACATTAGAAGAAGGTTTAGTTGAGAATGGAGTACATAAACCCAGCAAAAAGAAAGATTGAGAAAATTACAACAATGATTGAAGGATTGCTGTTTCTTCTTCCACCACCACCACCTGGATATTTCATTCCTACTCCTACTGTTTCAAACAAAGGTGTTTTTCTAATTAATGGTGGGTATCAGTTAAGGCAACAACAACATTAACAAATTTGTGGAGTTTGGGGTTTTCTGGCTGTTTCCATGGGGATAATTTATGTCGAAATTGGAGTTGTTCTTGGTACTGATGTTGGTTCTATGTGAATGGGAACTGGGTTCATTCTATGAGATCGGTTGATGGATTTCAGAGATGGCTATTCAGGGATCGAATTGGGGCTGCTATGGATTAAATCTCAGCCGAGTCAGTTGAGATATCATCTTCTTATGACTGCACATACCCAGATGATGAGAGCAGCGAATGAATTTAGGGGTTTTTCTGTTGGGTTTTGGACGCAATTTGTGTTGGTCTATTGAAGACAAGCAGTGGTGTTTTGGGTGATTGCTGGAGTATCGCAGAACAACTAAAGTTGTATGGCGTTGCAGCCAAAGAAGATGAAACTAAACTCATAATCTGGGTGTATTTAGTGGTCTAGTGCAATATGAATATGGAGTTTGTACTTGGGTCTAATTACGCGTGCAATGGAAAATGAATCATTTCTATAATCTCTTGTATTCCATGAATGGCAAAAACTTGTGCAGGAAGTGTTTTTATTGAAATGAGTTTTTCTTAAAGAATAAATCACCATGAATACAATATCTGGACTTCAATGGAGTAAAAACAATTGGTAACGCTTTCCTCCCTTTTCTTTTCCTGTACAAATGTTCATTATATCTGTATTTTACTCCTTGGAAAAGGCTTTTCTTTAGTGCAAACCAATTTGGTGTTTTCCTTATTGCTATCCTGCAACCTGAACAATTCTGGATCTGAAATGTTTACTTGCAAAGTTCTTCCACAGATTCCATAGCTTTTTTGACAGCATACATCATCTTCTTCGCCTGTACGTATGTGCAAACATAATTATTCAAATATTCTCAATACGGGAGCTGATGCGTAACCTATAGCGCCATTCAAATGATGGTATAGTTTAATGAAAATTACCTTACAACCCAAAGAACAAAATCTAAATGAATCAAGCAAGGTCCTGGCACAAATTTAACATGTATTTGTAACTCCTTTACCATGTCTTAATTGAGGGCGTTCGTTGAGAAAAACGATTTCAGCATTGTTGATTACATAATGTTGAACACCAGAAATGTCTATGTGCTTCTGAACTTCATTAACCCTTATAACGTTGCTATAGTTAGACCTCCTTATCTGCAATTAGCGGCACAAAAATGTTAATAAGAGTTCAATCTTCCAAGTGGGTTTTCAAAAAAAAAAAAAAAAAAAACTGAGAGAACTTACTTGAACAATGCGATGTTCTCTATGATGAATCAGACAATAAGAACAAATGGATTTACCCATACAATCCAAGCAGAAATATTTGGATTCAGTTTTAGACTTTTCTTCCCCATGGTCTCTACAAGGAACGAAATAGTTTGCTTCCAGTAACGGCCTTAACCATTGAGCACCAAAGCCATGGTTTTCTTCCATTGGGATAAGCGGAACGACCTAATCAGAACACACAAACAATGTGTCGTGAGACATTGCAGGCAACAAAACATTCAAAAGAAAGAACATATCCAGGTTTCCTACACATACTCAGGTTCCCAATTCCTAAATTGCACAGAGATATCATCCTTTACAAA
This sequence comes from Papaver bracteatum, assembly GCA_023529315.1. Taxonomy (NCBI): domain Eukaryota; kingdom Viridiplantae; phylum Streptophyta; class Magnoliopsida; order Ranunculales; family Papaveraceae; genus Papaver; species Papaver bracteatum. Next base: position 538,663 of record JAJJWX010002710.1, read on the forward strand.
TTCAGATCCCAGAAACCACACCAAATTCAATTCAATAAACTTAAGAACATCTTGCATAAATCTCACTTAATCCAATCAAATTCGGCTTAAAATCAAAACCCACTTCCAGAACATCACTCTTTTAAGTGTCACTCATAGACATTAAAAGAAGCTCAAAGATCAAACATATAACTTCCTGGTCCAGAGAAAGAACTCATAAATAAATGCTCTGAAACATTAGAAAAGTTATCTTTTTACCTTATAAAAAAACATGAACGTTCTTGCTAAAAAAAAAAGACTGACCCAGGTACCAATACTGCAGCTCATTAAACTGATTTTCAGTGCTGCCCATACCAAGAATGAAATAATAGAACCTCAAAAAACATAAAACCAGGTATGAAATAAAATCTCCTATTACTAGACATACTCAGGTTCCCAACAGCTCAGTTTTCACAAATATCAACAATGGCTTAGAAGGGTTTCTATACAAACAATTTGGGTCAGGCTTGAATGGGAAGGTTAGGCTGAGTGGTTAAATAAATATGGGTCAGTTGCAGTATACTATGGACTTGATGTTTCAACATGTACTGTTTACAGATTTGCAGTTGCATCACTTTCTTGTGCAGGGGTTCAAATTGCAGTTCCTATCCATGGCTGGTTGCTCTCACATAAATCCTTACTCATCAAATGCTCTACAGTTATAAATCCTAATCACACATTAACGCCGCAAGAAAACCCTCATTTCCTCCCTCTTTTTTATCAGTTGATCCAAGAAAAATTTAATTAACCACTTGGTCAGCGAATCCTCTTACCCATATCAGGTCGTGACTTCCAACACCAACAAGCACTTAAAACCAAAGTAGTAGTCAAATTCTTAAGCTTGAAAGAAAAAAATTTCACACTGGAATGTGAAATAGAAAGGGAAAAAGATACGAGGGAGGCAAAAGAACTAGAACTTCAAGCACTGAAAACTGAGCTAGGTGAATAATATAGATTTGGCGGAGTTAGTGTTTACTTCATCCATGAAACTTCATCCTGAAAACTGAGCTAGGTGAATAATCTAGAAAAATGAATTAATGATGAACATAGACTAAAACAGAAACTAGCTTAAAAGACCTCCCCCAACGTGGCTGTAAAAAAGGTTCTTGTCATAACAGAATTCACAATAATTTAGCTTACACGATGCATAATAATCCATGTACAATAATAACACCTTGCACCATTAAAACAAAGCTATTACGAACAGGACACTGAATCACAAACACTAATAGGACACTGAATCACAAACAAACAGATTTAGGAGGATCTGTGCATCCCTAAAATGTGAGTTTTCTAAAAGATTATACTGCTCTCTGGGCGTGCTCAAGCATATATTCCAGAACACACTAACAATAAGGGATTTGTTGGACAATTTGCTCAAAAACCAACCCACATTCATCAAATGCTTTTGAAGCAGCTTCGGCGAAATAAGTAACATGTAAAATCTCTACTTAAGTGCGATGCTAAATTGCTAATCCAAATTTAGGTTCATAAGGCCACACAACAACATAGATAACACAATATTGAACATTCTAAACACAAAATGAACTAATAAAAACAAAAGAGGTCTAACAACCATGGATGAAGTAAACACCAACCATGGATGAAGTAAACACCAACCTTGTCAGTAGCAGTTCAATTATCAAGATTTCCAGATGCCAAATTTATGGTTCCAAGTGTAATTCAAGTTCTGGCAATTTAAGAAGACATGGTTTTAACAATTTGGATATACAAGTATACTGAAAAGGGAAAAATTATCTACCTGAAGTGGCTCAATTAATCAGATCAGAAATCCAAAACTAACCCAACAAGCAACAAGCAAAGAACACTAATTTCCATAATAGAGTTAGTTTATTTAACCATTGTCTGTAAGGGGTGAATACCATAGTAGAATTGACTCTCCACTACTTCCTGGAGCCTCTGCCCAGTTCCACTACGCTAACACTGTAAGTATACATTGTCCATTTCTGTTGAGTAATGTGAGTTATGTTAAGAGTGTAATTGGAGTGTCAACTTTATATTTAAGTTGTGTGTGTGTGTAGACTACACATGTGGGTGTAAGTCAAAAAGAGAAGTGTTAGTATTATCTCTTCAATTAATCAAAATAGAGAGAGAGTAAGAAGAACCATAAGAGTTCCTACTTCTCCATTATCAAAATTCATCAAAAACATCTACATTTAATCACCCAAAATTCTAACAATTGGTATCTAGAGCTTAAATCTATTAGTTTTGATCTTGGTGAGTAAAAAAAAAAAAATCCATTTCTACCTATTAAATCAAAAAAAAAATCAGCAACATTTAAAGTTTTCAAAATCTAGATCTAGAAAAGAAAAAACCCAATTTCTTCAATCAATCATCAACCCAATCAATGGCAAGTTCTAGCAACTCAAGTCTTTATATTCAACAACCCTCAATACCACTTTTTCATGGAGAAAATTATGATTTTTGGGCCATCAAAATGAAGACCTTGTTCATGTCTCAAGATGTGTGGGAGATTGTTCAAGATGGGTATGATGAAATTGAAGATACATCAACTCTAGAAAAAGAAAAAAAGGATTTACTTAAGGAGAGTAGGAAGAAGAATGCTAAAGCATCCATGTACATTCAACAAGGAGTTGGAGATACTATTCTACCAAGAGTAATTCATTTTCCTAAAGCTAAAGAAGCTTGGGATATTCTTCAAAAGGAGTATGGAGGTGATAAGAAGGTAAGAGAATTAAAATTACAATCATATAGAAGAGATTTTGAAAATCTAAAAATGAATGAGAATGAATGTTTGAATGAGTTTTCTTCAAGAGTTGTTGAAATTGTTAATAATATGTTGATGTGTGGAGAGAAAATGGAAGAAAGAAAAATTTGTGAGAAGATATTGAATTGTTTGCCAATTAAATTTGAACCCATTGTGACAATTTTGGAGGAGACAAAGGATTTTGCTACATTGAAGTCACAAGAATTATGGGCTTCTTTGAAGGTGTATGAACTAAGGGTGTCAAGGCATTCCGAAAAATCAATTGAAAGTGCATTTCAATCAAAATTGAGCTTGAACTCAAAAAATTCAGCAACATATAAAAATGAGTATAAGGGTGAATCAACATCAAACTTCAAAGGAAAGGGAAAATGGAAGAAAGGAGGAGCTAACTCCAACAACTACACAAAGAGTGATACTTCTCAAGTACCAAGGTGCAATTTTTGCAACAAAAATGGTCATTTGGAGAAGAATTGTTGGAACAAAGGAAAACCCCAATGTATTCATTGCAAGAAGTATGGACATTTGGAGAAGGATTGTAGGTACAAAGGTGAAGAACAAGCCGGTAGAGCCGAAGAGAAAGGAGAAAAACAAAATTTGTTTTATGCTTGTCAAAGTGCTATGGAGACTTCCAAAAGTGAAGTGTGGTTTGTAGATAGTGGTTGCACAACTCATATGTCCGGTGTGAAGAGCTTGTTTGTTGACATGGATACATCCATAAAATCTCTAGTGAAGATGGGTGACGGAAACATGGTTCAAGCTAACGGAAGAGGTACAATTTGCATGCAAACTATCAATGGAGCAAAATACATTAGAGATGTGTTATATGTTCCGGATTTGGCACAAAATTTGCTTAGTGTTGGGCAACTTGTGGAGCTTGGTTATGCTGTCCATTTTGAAGATGGATATTGCACCATTTATGACAAGAAGAACAACAACAAGAGACAAGTCATGAAGAGTATCAAGATGGAGAAAAATAGAAGCTTTCAAATTATCTTTGAAAAAGAGAAGAATGTTGCATTGAGGATGGAAACCATTGATGAAACATGGTTATGGCATAAAAGACTTGGGCATTTGAATTTCAATAGTCTCAAGGTACTTTCCAACAAGAACATGGTGCAAGGACTTCCACAACATATCAAACACAAGGATGGAGTATGTGAAGGTTGTGCACTTGGGAAACAACATCGCCAACCATTCCCAAAAGGTGTAGCATGGAGAGCAAATGAACTTCTTGGTTTGGTACATACCGATGTGTGTGGACCAATGAACACACCAACTCATGGAGGTAATAGATACTTTATCTTATTTATTGATGATTTAACTCGTATGACTTGGGTTTACTTCATGAGACAAAAATCCGAAGTTTTTAGCATCTTCAAGAAGTTCAAGAGCCTTGTTGAAAAGCAAAGTGGTCACTACATCAAAGTTTTGAGAAGTGATAGAGGCAAAGAGTACAACAACAAAGAGTTTGATAAATTTTGTGAAGATGAAGGATTGGAAAGGCAACTAACCATGGGTTATACTCCTCAACAAAATGGCGTTTCCGAGAGAAAGAATCAAACCGTTATGGAGATGGCGAAGTCCATGCTTCATGAGAAGGGTATGCCTAAAGTGTTTTGGGTCGAAGCCGTCAACACCGCCGTCTACTTGATGAATAGGTGTCCAACAAAAGCCGTATGGGATAAAACTCCTTTTGAAGCATGGAGTGGGAGAAAACCATCGGTAAGACATCTCAAAGTTTTTGGTAGTGTGTGTTATTCTCAAATTCCAAAGGTGAAGAGAACAAAGCTTGATGAATCAAGTGAGAAATGTGTATTTCTCGGCTATAGCCTCCAATCAAAAGGTTATAGGTTGTTTAGCTTGAAGAACAACACAATGATTACAAGTCGTGATGTCTTGTTTGATGAAGGAACTTCATGGAATTGGGAAGAAGGTAAAATTGAGAAGAGAACCATTATTGTTGATGAAGAGCAAGAAAATTCAGCAACAAATGAAGTTGAAGAAGGTGAATAAAATGAGGAAGAACTACCTCAAACACCTCCAAGTACAATACAAGGAGCATCTCCAAGTATGTCTCCAAGTACTAGTGCATCAACATCACCACCACCACGACCAAAGAAGATGCAAAGGTTGAGTGAAGTGTATGAAAGATGTAACTTTTGTATGGTGGAACCGGAAAATTTTGAAGAAGCATCAAAAGAACCGGTTTGGGTAAAAACTATGGAAGAAGAAGTTTTTGTCATTGACGAGAACGATACATGGGAAAAGGTAGCAAGGCCAAGTGACAAAGAAGTTATTGGTGTGAAGTGGATCTACAAGATGAAGTACAATGCGGATGGATCAGTTCAAAGGCACAAAGAAAGGTTGGTGGCAAAGGGATATTCACAACAAAACCGGCATCGACTACAATGAGACTTTTGCACCGGTTGCTCGTCTTGACACCATTAGAGCCGTGATTGCTATGGATTCCCAAAGAGGTTGGTTACTTTATCAACTTGATGTCAAATCAGAATTTTTGAATGGAGAACTCCATGAAGAGGTCTATGTAGAACAACCACAAGGTTTTGTGGAGGAAGGAGAAGAAGACAAAGTTTACAAGTTGAAGAAAGCTTTGTATGGACTCAAGCAAGCACCAAGAGCTTGGTATAGTGAGATAGATGGATACTTCAAAAGGCAAAACTTCAGCAAAAGAAAGAGTGAGCCTACACTATATGTGAAGACCAAAGGTACGTCTATTCTCATCGTTGCCTTGTATGTTGATGATCTTATATTTACGGGTAATGATGTTCATATGATTGAACAATTCAGGAGAGAAATGATGATGAAATATGAGATGAGTGACATGGGTTTGCTCAAGTACTTCCTTGGTATTGAAGTTCACCAAAGTGAAGATGGAGTGTTCATTTCTCAAAGCAAGTATGCCGAAAAGGTGTTGAAGAAATTTTGTATGCTTGGTTGTAACCCCACATCAACACCACTTGTAGTGAATGAGAAACTCAAGAAAGATGATGGAGGAAGAAAGATTGATGAGACTTACTATAGAGGTCTCATTGGAAACTTGTTGTATCTTACACATACAAGACCCGACATCATGTTTGCTTCAAGTATGCTTTCTAGGTTCATGAGTTCACCTAGTCATCTACATCTTGGCGCGGCAAAGAGGTTGTTGAGGTACATACAAGGAACAATGAATTTTGGAATCATGTATTCTAGAAAATTGGATGTCAAATTAGTTGGCTATTGTGATAGCGACTTGGGAGGATGTATTGATGACATGAAGAGTACATCGGGGTATGCTTTTTCTCTTGGTTCGGGTATATTTACATGGGCATCGAAGAAGCAAGAAACCGTAGCTCAATCCACAGCGGAAGCAGAGTATATTTCAGCATCAATAGCTACATCTCATGTTGTATGGCTAAGAAGAATCATGGAAGACATTCAAGAGAAGCAAGAAGAAAACACCGTAATCTTTTGTGACAAAAAATCGGGAATTGCTATGTCCAAAAATTCGGTTGAGCATTGTAGAGCAAGGCACATCAAACTCAAGTACCATTTCATTCGAGAAGCGGTTGAAGATGGTGAGATAGAACTCAAGTATTGCAAGACGGAAGACCAATTGGCGGACATATTCACCAAGGCACTTCCCAAAGGAAAATTTCAACATTTCCGTGAACTACTAGGAGTAGAAGAACATCACATTAAGGAGGAGATTGTTGAGTAATGTGAGTTATGTTAAGAGTGTAATTGGGGTGTCAACTTTATATTTAAGTTGTGTGTGTGTGTAGACTACACATGTGGGTGTAAGTCAAAAAGAGAAGTGTTAGTATTATCTCTTCAATTAATCAAAATAGAGAGAGAGTAAGAAGAACCATAAGAGTTCCTACTTCTCCATTATCAAAATTCATCAAAAACATCTACATTTAATCACCCAAAATTCTAACAATTTCTGGAAACTCGTAATTTCGTCTTTTATGATTGTTCTCATTGGCTTTATCCACCAACTTCCATTGGAACCATTGGTGCAGGAGTTTGGTTTATACCTTGGTAACAATCATGGTTTGATTTGTCAATTAACAACAGATTCAGGTGGGACGAGTTAGCTTACTGGTTCAGGTGGCTTGGGTGCTGAATCACGAGGTGGATGACTGTGGATGCTTCTCCTATATAGCTCAAGCAGTGGCTTCGGATAATAGACCTCTGTGCAATGCTTTCCTGCCAACCCAAATACAATCGCTAATGGAGGGAGGTCCATGAATTGTGATATCTTCATTTTATTGACAGATTTGGCGCTCTGCAAAAACATCATAGTAAAAAGGTGTTTTTAGCTACAAGGAAAAGACTGCAGAGTCGCAAAGTATTGTTTTTGCATAGAAGGTGGTGCAATATTAAAACCTTCTTTCTTCCGAAAAGGTCAGAGGCGTCCTCAAGCCATCTCTTGTAAATATAATTGCCGATGATAGTTTGTTTCAAATCCATAGCAAGCTGGCACGTTCTTTTTCTTTTCGTACTCGCCTTCATTTGATTTGCTTTCATAGTGTCTAAAACTGATCAATACCCAATTAAGTTACATCTGAAAATGGGTATGACACAAGCACATTCAAAATAATGACCCTTCTATTTTGAACCCTACACCACCAGTGAGCAAACTCAAGTAAGTTACATGTGAAAATGGGTATGACACAAGCACAATCAAATTCAGTGAGTGCTTCATTTCATCATAAAGGATTTGATGATACAACAAAGGTACTTGAGGTATAGGGCACAGAGATAATCCAACAGATATATTTTTCCAGATTGATATTGTGTTAAGAATTTGCAATGCCAAGGCACAAATACACAGATTCAAGTAACAAGGCAAAGAAGAAACAAGTTTGAAATCACATACCTGAAGAACTTTCTTGCATAATTTCATATGAAATAAATGATTCTTATCATTTATATAATAAACTTTGGACTTAATATTCTTACATAGAAGGCAAGCGGGCAACAAGCTGCGCCGCAAGCCCTTTTTGTATTGCGATAAACTCGTCTACTGTGGTTGGAGCATTAGTGTGATGAAGTGCAGAAATAGCGCTGAAGAACCCAAGGTCTAAAACATTCAAGTCGGGGCTGTTTGGAGGTTGACACAACAACTCGATATCTAACCCGTAACTTCTAACCGCTTCCAAAAATTTCTTATCATTCTCGTGGACGTGTAGCTTTGCATTATCTTGTTGAATAAAGATTTTCTTGCAATTATTAAACGGCCATTTCTTCTTGATAGCAAGCAGCAATTTATCAATCAAAAAATGCCTCATAACCTCTTTGTCAAGAGATTTCATGGCCTTGGTTTCCATTGTCCCAGCTTTGCGGTCTTTGATGCTCCTTTTTGCGGCTTCTTTAACCACAAAAGGACATATCCAGATCTTGCCATCAAAACCCAAGCGAGGACGAGCGATATCCGTTAAAAACATAATTTTGGTGATAATTTTTTTTCTTTTACACGTGCGTAAAGGCTCTTCTTCTTCGGCATGAAGATAATACTTTTGTGATCGTCTTGTAATGTAAAACCATTTCTTATCTATATGAATTCGATATAACATATCAATGATTGAATTTGAAGATTGAGTCATACCTTTATCTATCATGTTTAAGCAAAAATTCACCCTTGTTATCTTGTTTTCATCTGTAAGTTCTGGCCTCAAGACATTTGAATGCGGTCGAAGATTTCCATCCTTAATTCGTCGATGTACAGTTGTTGTTGACAAGTTTAGTGCATGTGTGATTCCTCTTATAGTTGTTCGTTTACGAAGAGGTATCAACTTAATTCTATGTAAATCTAATTGAATTCTTTTTCTACCAACTCTATTGACCATCTTAGAAGATATATCAACCACATCTCCATTTGCATTAGCTAGTTTTGCATCATGCCATAATATCGAAACAGTTTTAAAACCAACTTTAAACATAGCGGAAGTACCAGTGCTAACTCCCTTTCGAAGTCTCCCATCTGTGCTTCCTTGCATCAATCTTTGAAGAATCCTTCTCTTCATATCAGAGGTTAAATTCTTCTTCTTATTTCCATGCCGTATAGGTTCTGGTTCTGTGATGGTGTTAATGGGACAATGTATCTCTTCTTCGTCTTCTTCTTCTTCTACTTCTTCTTCACTATCACCCTTATCATCTTCTTCCGGGTAACATTCGTTTAAATCGATGAGACAATATTGATTTGAATCATTTATAGTTGGACATTAAATTATAATTGGAGATGGAATTGTAATTGGAGTAGTTGATGGAAAATTACCTTGAGATAGAGTATCCTCAGGAGTTTGATTCAAGTCGAAACCCATTTCACTTGGTAATTTTATCAAACACCTAAAGGGTGAATCCCCATTGACACATACTGAGAACAAAACAAACAATCAAATCCATTAAAACCCAACACCACAAAACCCAATTCAGTTCAACGTCTCTTCTTCTCTTCTTCCCTTCTTCTCTCGATTCAGATTCAACAGCAGCAACAAATGCTTTTCTTCCTTCTTCCCTTCTCAGATTCAAATAAAACCCTTAATTCTCCTTCACTTCTTCTTAATTCGTCAACAAAACGCACTGAGAATAATACTCCTTCTTTAGATGCTTCTTAAATTATTTTTCAACTTTAAACTCTCTCAAACAATCTGATTCATCCTTTCCCCATCTTTAATTCAATTCAACAGATCCAGAAAATACACGAATTTTGAATTTGGAAGAGTTGTTTTCAGTTTCAATTTCAGAGAGAACTTTTGAATTTTGTTATTCTCGGCTTCAAATTTGGAAATAAGAAATTATTAGGTGAAGGAAAAAATGGAAAAAACATTAAAAAACGGCGGACCCATAAAAACCTTAATCTAGTCGATATTTCAAACCGGCCTATAATAACGAAACGGAGGGAGCATATCAACAATCTTCGAGATTATGGCATGAGATAGTCAGAGCTAGTCTGAGCATATCAAACCCAGCCGACTGACGACTTTTCTGCTCAAATCGGCTCTCCATGAGCTAGTCTGAGCATATCAACAATCTTCTTAAGCTTTTTCTTTCATCCCATTTTAAATTTGGTTTAGTTTGTTTAAATTCTGGTTTTTTAAGGATTTGTTCTGTGCGTTTTTTTGGTTGATCGGTTTGGATCCTTGGGTGGTAGTGAAGGTATGGGTTGTGATCTGATTAAGAGAAGATATCAAGGAATATCTCTACTTTTGGCTCTGATTATCAACCTGGTCATAGCAACATCAACTTTTCCGGCTAACTTTATCAGATATGTTTCGTCCGGTAGTGGTAGATGGTCTGTAAATCCTCTTCTTCGATTTTTCTTTAATATAGTTTCTATAAGATCAAGTATGCATTCGGTTTTAAATTTTAGTCTTCCTTTAATTTCAGTATTAATTTAGGTTCTACACGTAATTGTATGTAGTTTTAATTATTGTTTTCTAGGGTTTATAAGTATGATTTTTAATTTTTTTTGGCTTCTCTGGTGCTTGCTGATGGTTAGGGCTCAAGGCAGAAATTTGGGTATTGTTATTTTCCAACCGAATTGGAAATCGCTACATGTGTATTTACCCATGATTTTGCAGGTAAAGAAGCTCCGAACAATTGTTCCAATTGTACCGTCTCCTACTGAACAATTTGCTCATGATTTTGCAGGTAAAGAATCACCCACCAGATCAAGATTATCACTAAGTTCTTACCCTGCTACAACTGTTAACAAATCTTCTATGCTGATTCAGACCTATTTTTTCCGTTTCAAACTACTAAAAACCGATTCAGATAACTTATGCTACTTTAGACAATGTTGCTGCTATTTGAAACACTGTTATTGTTCTTGAGACAATGCTACTGTTACTTGAGACACTGTTACCTTAATTGCATTAGGCAATTTTACTTTAAAAACTCGAGTTCATGTTTTTTACATGTTATTGCAAACACTGAGTTGGATCTGATCCAGTCACTGCTTTGAGCAGTGACACATACTGATTTTACTTTAAAATCATCTTGGCTCTTTGTTGATGTTTGGTCCTGTCTCTTCTTTTTTTTGAAAGTGGGGGAGAATAGGTATTCTTAAATAATTTTTGTAGGAATCGAATAGGTAGTCTGAAATAATTTTCTGACTCTTTCTTTTTTTCCCCGTTGAGTTGTTACAAATGTTTTCTGCCTACATATCCGACACATTCAAAAAGTCATACCACGATAGTTTTCTGGAAAAAGTACAAAAGATATACATTCTAATGTAGCAACAACACTAGAGATGCAACAAATATTTACAACAGGTCGGCTCACATCAACTTCCTTATTTAGAGGATTGTACGGATATGGTGGATTTAACCCAATACTGTTGGATCCATGGCCAGGAGTCACACCTGGCTTCTGCATTGCCGTACCATCGAAATCTCCTTCTTCGTTATGTCCTCCAGGTGGAGTCCCCTGTTCAAAAAACATGAATATCAGTTTAATAAAACTTCAATATCAGAATAGATGTGACATTCTATCAATATTAACAAAGAATTTCCAAATAACTCACCGTTTTTGTCTTTGACAATGCATTGTACGTATGGGTTCCACCAATCTTATCTTTTATTGATTTGATCTCGGCAGTTAAACACTCCATATGATTCAACATTGTTTTATGGCTATTACTTACCTGGACGCTTAACTCCTCCAACTGACCCTTCACTGTAGTTTTAGATATCTCAATTTCACCAATCACTGTCATTTTCAAATCCTCTGTATGACCAATCATTGCATTTTTCACAAAAGACTCGAAAGAAGCAATAATTGAAGTTGATGTCTTAGAACAAAGAGCATCAGGTTGGGAGCTAGGAGGTGCCACACGTTCTTCTTCCTCACCCTTCTCAAACATATCTTCTTCCTCCACCACATTATCATTCCCTAACAGATCTTCTTCGTCCTCTTCATTATCCATGTTGCTCTCCTTTGGAACCTGTTCATCCACAAAAACATTTTTAGACTCTAACACATTTTCTTCCTCACCCTTCTCAAACAGATCTTCGTTCTCCACCACATTTTCATTCTTTAACGAATCTTCTTTTTCGTCATCTACCAAGGGACCTTCACATAACTCCAATATTACCAAACGCTTCGCATCTTCTTTATGCCACATAATGTCATCACACAGTTCATCCTTTAATTTTATAAAGTCACTCGACCAAATTAACAATACAGCAAACAAAAAAATAAAGTAACTAAGGTAGTTATTACTTCATACCTGTGACTCCTTCAAAACCGTAAGTAGATCCTCATGGTGTATTACTAAATCGCATGTAACACTATGCATATGGGGGCGCCAATTTGCAAAAATAGTCTTTCTTCCAAACTTACTAAGCACCTTCGGCAACACTTCCAGACCCCAAACCTTGGGGAAAAAAGGAAAACCTTTAAAACAACAATTGCAAAAAAATAGACAACTAGAAAATATCAATCCAACTAATTCTTACCATCAGGGCATGGGCCATTCCTTGACATTTGTAAGTCACCAAACTGCCAACGGGCTTCTCATGCTTAATCTGATAAGCTAAGTCAGAATTGCTTTTATGAGTAGTTTTGTTGAACGCTATCTCAGCCCAAGGATAAGAGTTGAAGTCAACAAGGTTATCCACCAGGTACCAGTGATCAGACTCAACTACTTCGTCATCTCCCTTTCCCAGGACATACCTGTGGACAACATATAGTAATGACAATTTCACCTTGTCATCAGATTCCAGTGGGACTTTGATAATTTCACATTCAGCATTAGAGTTGTCCTCCTTTTTTCTACATTTCTTCAATTTCACCTTGTCATCAGATTTTTTTTCATCGTCGTCGTCGTCATCCACTTTTCAAAAAGAAATAATTTCAGACGTTTTCCAGTTACTAGTTTATTTTCATCGGGGAAATGCTTCATCTTAAGGCAGGGATTCGTGGCGGTAAGAGAAAATTTATGGTCTGACTTCCTAAAACTAAGCCCCTAAATCAATGCGAAATCTTTCTTTCCGAAGGAGAGTTCCTTTGCACAAACCATTATGCGCATTTCTTCACGGTTACCATTATCACCTTCATCACCAGTGGATATCTGACTAGCTAATAAGAAATGAAATAAGCCACTAGACCAGGTTTGCATGGGCAGGTGCAGTAAAGGGCCAATTGCAGTTGACAAAAATATCTCTTGCTCAGCAGGAGACAGCAGGTTACGCACCTACTTCAAAAACCGAGGGCTTGAGTATGTTGATACATGGCACGTATGAGCCCGGTACCTGGCAGGGTGAAAAAACACCCTACAATATAGAAATAAATAGTTACACCAATAACAACATACAAGTTCTTAGAATTAACAGGCTAAATGTCACCTATCTACCTTTCAACACCATCTGTAGATACCACTCTTTTGTCCTCAACAGTGGCATCCAACACTGTTTCATCCACATGAACAACAGATTTCACTTTTCGAGAACACTTCTTCTTCTTCGCTCCTGAACCCATAACTTAGAACCTACAAAATTCGCAAGTGAGGCACTAATTATGTAATGAATGGGATGTGATTAGCTGCAGCAGCAAGGACTCTAAAATGCAAGCTAACAACAGAGAGAACGGATGACGACCACTTGGCGTAGCTTTACAAACAAAAACATTTCCCACACACCAGCTATACAGTAGCTAAGTCTGATTAACACATCAAAACAAAAGCTTGACAGTCCATCATCAACGACGTTGATATTTATCACCGACGGGACAAACATAAAGCTATGTGACTTTTTTTTTATCAGAAAAAGCTATGTGACTCTGACCTATAGCACCATACCAGTATTTTTAGACTAACATTTGCGCAGCGAAAACTACATAAAAAATGTAGATCGGAACACCAGTAACATCTTCAATATTTACAATTACAACAGTGGTTAACTAGTTACGACATATACATTAATGTAGACATAAATTCTACGCAAAGGCCATTGAGTCAACCGTCAATCCAATAGATAATGGTACTCCTTTGTGGCATTTTATCCCAAATTAACTGGATGGATAATGTAGCTTTTGTTACTAAATTTAATTCAAATACATAAATTACAACCACTATTCACAATTCAAACCAGAAACACCATGAATAGACATTAGGCCACCATAATTGCCCTTCCCTGGAAAGATAACATTTTAACACACTAAATCTCCATGTATGAGTAGGTACTACACAACCACAACACAAACTAAGGATGACGAGTTAAATTAACCATTGGTTTTCTATTGTCTTGCCAATAATAAGCTAAATCAACTCACTGTTAGACTGTTTTGTGTACTCCATTATAGCTAGCTGTGACTCAAAAATACTACTCTTTTAAAAATAAAAACACAATAATTCTGGTTCTACGACATTCTTGCTCCGAAACGACAATAATTACCATTAATATTATCATGAAAAAATGCTACAAGCTTGAAAGTAGTGGGAGAACGTAAGTCGCATATAAGGATAGAGCATTTAAGGATGAAAGTAGTGACTGGTTGATACTAGAGGATGTGCCAGATTTACTTGTAAGGGAAATATGACGGGGCTGATGGTAGGAACTGACAAGAGTAGGTCGTCTTGTGAGAGGAGGGTGGTGGTGAGATGCTCTGTTTAGCAAGATGGCTACTCGCTAGCATAGGTATCTATGCTTCTTTCAAACACTTCATAATATGTGTTCACATCATTGCAGAAAAAGCAATTACAACACCAATGAAAATTGCAGTTAGCAGTGGTTAAATTGTTATTCATACAACATGTTACATCCATCCACAAATTCATGATTTAGAGCTAATGTTGAATCTAAAACAATGAAGCTTTTGGTGGCCATGACAAAGCAGAGGAAAACAAGGAAGGGTACTAATTATGCAATGAATGACAAAAAATTTACCTGCACTTAAACTTAGGTGGACCACGCCAATGCTCTGAACTAGGATTCAAGAAAAAACTCCAACTATCTCTGAGAACAGTATCCAAAAGTACTTTAGATGTTTAGTATCCGATAACCAATTCCTGAAAAAGACATAACACAAACAAGGGCATCATTGTTCTTAGGCCCACCCTCGTAAATGAAAGGCAGCTTCCGCATTCGCCATAATTTCTTCATATATACAAATTCCACACCCCGGCAAATTCACCACATTTCTAATGGTTAATTTCAAATACAAATCATTCGATCATCTAAAAATTCTATAATACAGAAAATATGCATTTCCATTTAGGGCGAATTGATATACCATTCTTTGCTTTAAGTCAATATAAGAGGGATCTTGATCACACTACAAAGCACATAGAAACTAAATGGGCTTTCTTCATTCCATGCCAATAAATCAGAATGTCTAGGACAAAACACGCATAACTAAATTGTTTAAACTTTTTATTCAGATGAAGCAAGTCTATAAAATTCTAATTCTCTCCGACTAACAATTTCCAAAGAACAACTACTTCAAAAATAAAATTTTCTCTAGTATCATTCACCAGGTTCAACCCAATTCATTGTTCATTATTCCTAGTTTCCTCTTAAAATTACATGAAATTAAGTAAACTAAATACTGCTAAGAAGACCAACAATTAAGTTTCTTTAAACAATTGAGATCAGTTTTAAAGAAATCCAAACTGTTAGTTCCATTAACCATAATGATTAAAATTTCAACATGCAACAAAAAAACAATACATCATTTCTAATAAGCAACATCAGACCCGAATCAGAGCAACACCCAAACAAGAATTAGAGACAAACCCAACATAATACACCCAATTTTAAAACAAACAAATAAAAATTTCTCATTCACAACAAGCTACAGTGATGAAAGTATGAACCCTAATTTAACAGGAAAAAAAAAATCGATTCTCAAAAACCTAATAAATCGAAATCAAAACTGAAGCAAAAAACGAATTTCCATAGAATAAATCGCAAACAATTTCATTTGTCTCAGTTCCAAATACTCCAATGATGATGAACAGAAAAAATGAGATTTTAAAACCTAAATCATACCTTTTTTTGTGCTCAGTTACCCTAAATCGTAAGTGAATTTGATGAAAATACCCGTTTCATAATCTAGAAAACATCAAACTTTCTCAATCCATTGCTCTGCTCTTCTTGTTCTCTTCTACAAACTGCACTAAATTGAAAAACTTAGAAGAAATATAACGCTTTTGATAGGATTAACTCGGAATTTCTCGAATTGATTACTCTTCTCTGATTTACAACAACTACATACTTCCATCAATCCCATTAGTCTATATGATTAATGGGTTTAGCAAGTGTGATGATTTAAATTCTGCCTGTGTTTTGCCGGAAAGGAATTAAGTTTCGTGGACTGCAGTGATTACTGCTTATTTGCAAGGGGGAAATTAAACCAATTCAAGCACAGGAGATTTTCAGTAGCACATGTAGATATTTTGTTCTTTTCGGTTTGGAAATAGAGTTTGTGGTGTCACACCAAAATAATGGTAGAATGGCCATTGTAACAATTGTTGGATATTTTCAATAACTTAGAAAATAAAACTGTTTTCGTTTTTGGTTTGTCACTATGATGGGGAAGTGTTCTGTGTTGGATAAACACAATGGATGTTAGTTGGAGATGAAGGGACACCTCTAATAGGTGTGATGGTTCATAAAGGACACAACCATTCCCAACAGACACCTTATGTGTCTTTTGGAAGTGAAGAGGCATCTCCAATAGGCATGAATAACCCTATAAGTAGTGAAGGAATTCTCCCATTCTTGAGTATGAATTCAACATGTTTTCTCTCCATATAAAGCATCATCAGAAATATCTCTCATGTGTTCTTGGTTGGGTCAAGGGGTGCAAACCTTGAATCCAATTTCCTGTTGTAGGGCTTTCATTGTATCCTGAAGGCATTATTTCGCATACCTGTTGCAATCGCCAATTTATATTGGGAGGGTAGAAATAATCGTCTAAAAGAAATCACCCGAGCCTTGAAAGCTTTTGAGTACAACAACAATTTCTTTTAGTGTTATCATCCTCTGTTTATACCCATATTTTCCAACAGTTTTAGACGATTAGTTTCTGACAATGGAGGATGGAACATTTCTAAAATATATGGACGTCTCCCTGGAAGAGTCGTGAAGAAATAATGGAGAGTTTCTTCTGGAATAGTACGCTGGATACTTTAGAGGCGTAGACTTGTACCATTTGGGCTTTTACCGTATTTCCAGAAATTGGGCCTTATATAAAGACCAACAACATATCAATGATCAGTTGTCGCTGAATTTTTGAAGAAAGATCATCTGGGTTTTCGTTTGCAACCAGAAGAGGAGAAACAATGATGGATTGATATATCGGTACATCAATTGGATAAATGAAGTTAAGGATGATCCATGGATCTTCATTCTCATATTAAATTTGAGATAAGTATCTAACTTCTGTTCTGTGTTCTTACAGTCTTACTCTTATTTTGTAATTCATACATTTATGGATTGACCATGGTTAATAAGTTTTCTGATTAGTGGTGGTCAGAACAAATGCATATGATTGCAGCCATTTGCATCCATTCAAATTTGAGCACTGCCCATAATAATCCTTGCATATAACCTATTTGCATAAATGATCCTTGGCTGGTTTGTCAAACCAGATGAATGCAAAGAGACGTAACTGTTGTCAAGAGACACATTCTTTGGTCCTTTTAACAAACATGTTTTTTGTGTTGCTGTTGAGGAAATATAATTTTTTTTTAGCCTTAATTGATGGGATCCAAATCAATTGGTGTGTGATACCAAAAAGGATTACTGCTACGGAAACTCCATGGAATGAGATAAGTACTATCCCTTCTCTATTCTTTTGATATCATGTCATGTCTATTACTTCCATGTATTGGTTCTTATACTGGAACCATGTCTATCATAAAATGACGTTTACCAAAACAGACCGTCGTGTCTTTTCAAATGGTAAAGAGGGACATGTTGTGTCTCTAGAAAAGAACTGTACTAAAGTTCTTGTGATGGACGTATCTGTTTAATGATTGCATACTAGTGCAACTGAATGGTGGATAGACGGTTAGTTAGTAATTTGACTTAATAAAATTAGAATAAACTAATCAATGGCATGATGGTTAATGCATATTGCATTTCTGGTAAGTTGTAAATCAATATTTTTTCTTGATTACCCATTTTGAAAATCCCCATTTGAGTCAAGATGCGAAAGATACAACAATTCCAAAATTGTTGCTCACCGTCAAAAGATGATTGTGTGTTCATCTAAGACTCCATTGGATTGGTGAAAGATTTTAAGTCAACCAAGACCATTATGGTTTGTTCTGTGAGTACATTTTATCTCTTATCCATGACAAAATTAAATCTTCAATTTGGCTAAGTTAAGAATCTTAATTCTTATAGTATGAACAAAGGAAAGTAAATGGAAAATCAACTTCCAAATACTTTATTGGTTGAAAAACAAGGACATTACGAATTTTGGAGTTATGTCTGATGGTGTTTCAGAAGTGAAACATGATTTTAACAAATCCAATAGAGTGGTCGGGTCTGGTAATCACTTGGTTTTTCACATCCAGGGCTTGATTAATAAATTTATCATCTATAAACGGTGATCAGAGACAATAGTTTGATGAAAGTAAGTTGAGATGCTAATTTTTATAATTAGTAGCGACTTGATGACTATTTCCCAATGATCTTGAAATATGGGACTAGTACGAAAACCCTGTTGGTGAAAAAGACAGTGGCCTTGACATTTCAAATTTAAATACGAAATGTGGAAAGGCAGAAGCTGGATAGGTTCCAAATTTGGAAATTGGCATGTCTTAAATGACATTGAAAGGGAAAAGTGGAATACCGGTGAAAATGTAACGTATTGGAAGATTGGGCGGCCGACCAAATATCCAACGATAAGGTGTTACGATGTTACCGATGCATAAATTATGAACATTTGCATTACATAATGTAGAATGTTAAATAGACATTGTCTATGTTTTTTGGGTATGAATTTGTAGAGGATTGGGCATGAGTAAAAGAGTTACTCATCAAGGTATTTGTTGAGATAGCAAATATATAAGTTGCCTACAAATTTTCTATGCCTCTAGCGTATGCAAGTCTATAATGACTTCTTGTGAATTAACCGTAAATGTTAATTAGGATCACTAGAGAAGTTACAATTATTCTGTAAAATCAAAGAGGAACATTTTTAGTAATGTTTTCAGAATTGATTGCATTAGTAGATGCAATTAATGAGAAGAAATGGCTTAAAACCTAACTTGTAGAGATCCTATTTTGGAAGAAGCCATCTCAGGAGGTCTTGATTAATTGTGAATCAGGATATGATCTATAACGTCTTTAACAAGACTTATAATGAAAAGTCAAGACATACAAGTCTTAGACAAGGAACAGTAAGTAAGTCAATTACTCAAGAAAGGAGTAATTGCAGTTAACCATTGAAACGGAGAAAAGCTTGGTAGACCTACTTATGAAGAGTCTCCCAAAGGAATTAATTTCAATGAAGTATATAGAAATGGGACTAAGGTCTGTGAAGGAAGGTTGATCTCCCATAGCAGAAACCCAACCTAAGTTTTGAAAAGGATAAACAAGGTTCAATGTGGTACCAACAAGTTATGGCTGTAGATTATGGAGCACTAACATAAAACTTCCCATTTCAAGTTAGTGCTGGTTTTTTCTGCAAGAAAATAGGATGGATGTAAATCCTTAATGAGTCTGTGATTAGTAAAAGTGTCTCGCAGAAACACCTTCGAGACTTACCTATATGAGTATGGAAATGTGGGCCGTTTCCTAAGAGAAGAAGACCGTTCTCTAAAGAAGACTCGTGAATAAGGATATAAGCACAAGGCCTTTATAGTGCTTGGCTACAGAACACATGTCTTATGGAATCAATATGTGTGGAGACTCCGGTTTTGTCATAAGGGATTCTTGGTTCAAGACTAGTTTCACCATAGAATATCGATAAAGCTTTGAGTTTCTTACACTAAGTGAAGGTTCAAACCCAGAAGGTACCTATCATTTATGTATTGATTTCAGCGATGATGCTTAGTCCCAATTGTGCTTGAACTACGTTGGCTTGATCCCACTCGAGTACGTAGGCAGTCACTTGAATGATGCAGCCACTCCGGTTTTATAAGTTTTATTTTATTTTATGTTTTTTGGTTTTTGAAAATAGGGGGAGATTGTTGGATATTTTCAATAACTTAGAAAATAAAACTGTTTTCGTTTTTGGTTTGTCACTATGATGGGGAAGTGTTCTGTGTTGGATAAACACAATGGATGTTAGTTGGAGATGAAGGGACACCTCTAATAGGTGTGATGGTTCATAAAGGACACAACCATTCCCAACAGACACCTTATGTGTCTTTTGGAAGTGAAGAGGCATCTCCAATAGGCATGAATAACCCTATAAGTAGTGAAGGAATTCTCCCATTCTTGAGTATGAATTCAACCTGTTTTCTCTCCATCTAAAGCATCATCAGAAATATCTCTCATGTGTTCTTGGTTGGGTCAAGGGGTGCAAACCTTGAATCCAATTTCCTGTTGTAGGGCTTTCATTGTATCCTGAAGGCATTATTTCGCATACCTGTTGCAATCGCCAATTTATATTGGGAGGGTAGAAATAATCGTCTAAAAGAAATCACCCGAGCCTTGAAAGCTTTTGAGTACAACAACAATTTCTTTTAGTGTTATCATCCTCTGTTTATACCCATATTTTCCAACAACAATCTGTTACAGTCACTTCCTGTTCCATTCGTCACTTAAAATTAAAATCACTCAATGGAAAATCCTTATAAGGACGCATATTCATTGATGTCACACAATACAACGAAGCAAACACGTATAAAACTATAAATTAACGTACAAAACCTAAACTGATGACTAAAAGCCCGAAAGGATGACGACTAAAAGCCTCAATGGAATGAAAAAATAATAGCCTAGCCAATCTCGATGCGCATAGTAGTCATGGCAGTTTCTTATTTCATAGACTAGGTTTGGTTATTCAGAAAAATATTGGTGCCCAACTTGTTGCTAGGATGCCAACTCGTAAACTTAATGTTGGAGGAGGCATCTGAGAGATTCACCCTTGACGAGAAGGTCAAATGCTTCATTGATCTTTAAGAAGGGAAGCTCATGAGTTATAAATCCATCCAGTTTCACCACCTTGCCAGAGAGCAAAAAAAATAAAAATAAAACAACAGCAAACAGATGTCATAGGAAAGAACCGATTCAATTAAATTACTTACCCCGTTTATGCATGTGATCTGCAAATTTGGGCAACTGGGACTTCCCTTTAAAGTCTCCAAAGACAGAGGCAACAATTTTCCGACCATCAAACAATTCCATCGGATGGAGAGGCATCATGTTTGGCGTTGGGTGAATTCCCAAAACTACTGTTAGTCCCTACCCATGTGTGCACAGCAGAAACAATAGGTTGTCAGAGTTGTAATTAATGTTGGATACGGCAGGTGGGTGACTAGCTAGCTCACAGAACAGATGCACAGCAAGATGACATATTTTTCCCCCGTAGCGGTAAAAAAAATGCATTGTATTGTTCATTTCCCTATGCAAATAATTAGGAGATGTCCTGTGGTTTGGTCCTATTTTGAACACAAAATAGGTTAAAAAGACCAAAATTAAAATTTCCTGGGTGAAAAGGACAGTTAGATTTAGATACTGTTTAAATGGACAAAAATTTAAAAATAGGCAGGATGTAACCAGTTTCATCTTGCCCATTTTCAAATACTTTTTCTTATTTTTATTTTACACGGGATGCATCCAGTTTCATCCTTGCTATTTTTTAAGTTTAAGCCAGGATGAATCTAGTTTCATCCTTGCTATTTTTTTTTTGTCCATTTCACCCATAAAATTTTTTACTCGTCCATTTGAACCGTGATTTTTTTTTTGGACAAATGACCCATTTTCCGTATTTTGAATTAGATGCAAAAGATTCCACAATACAAGAAGGGTTAAAAAATAGTAATCCAGTCAGAGTCGTGGAGATAGCATAATGGAACTGTAAAATGCAACTGGGAAAAGATACGTACATCATGGTGGATAGAAATGCTTCCCGTAGAACGCCAAGGTAGCCTTGCACACTCGAAGCTGTAATCAACTCCTTTTCCTCCCGTCATTTCTCTAATTATCTGTACAACAAAAAAGGCATTCATTGTAAAAATCTCCATTCATGCATGTCTACGTTTCTTGTAAAAAATTCATTCATTATAAGATGTAACAGTTATCCTCCAAATAATTCATGGCAATGTTAAAGAATTTGTCGCATACACATAACTTGTGTTGCCTGTATCAACTGCCAACTGCCCAAATTGACAACAAAGACATATATCGTGTTCAAGTAAATAATCTCAATTTACTAATCTCAGTTTGTTTGGTCGGCAAAGAAGAAATTTATATTAAGAGAAAAAGAGAAAGTACAAATGAGCACCCACAAGAGAAAGAAAACAAGCCTTCTTATTAAGGCTAATGACTACTAAACACAAGAAAGAAGAAAAAAAAACAGATTACAGAATATTGAATCCCAAGAAGCTGAGTTGAGTTGCGGACTAAGTCGCTATCTTTAAAGTGTTTCGCGACTCTGCCTCTTGATTGTGCTAGCAGTCAATTCTTGTCGAAAACCCTATGGGATAAAAAAGCTGATAACTCTCTTGTTCGATTTCTCTGCACGTTAAGAAATCAAACCAACTCTTACTCTTCCTAACACTTGCTCAGAACTCAATAGATGAAAAAACTCAGTTGTTCATCTTCCCAAAAAAACTGTCTTTTTATAACTCAAAGGGAATCAATGCGGTTTTATGAGAATAAAATCAGTAATAACTGCCTACTTAAAATCCTCCATAACAGTAATAAAACGGCTAGAATATATTTACCAAAATTTATGAAATTAATTGAGAATATTAAGTTGCAAAAACGTTTTGGAAATCAGAAGTTAAAACTGCAAAAAATTAACTTTTAAATCAGTAGACCTCCCAAGACCCCGCTCTCCCGGATTTTTTAAATTTAAATACATATAGATATATACATATATCTACTCAAATGCATGGGGTGAGACTTGAACCCAATTCTATAGTGTGGGAGCCCAAAATATTACCACCACACTATTTTTCTATATTTAGTACAATATTACAAAAGTATGTTTTTAAATATATACTCCAACAGAATCTTTAGAAAGCCACTAACCCACTAAAACAACATAAACTTCGACTAATGAGGCAATGATGGTCATATAACTTTGCTTTCCAATTTAAAAATAAAGTCGTCCAACTGAGAAAGACCATATATGAAGAAAAAAGTTCTTTACATACCTCATGTACAGGTTTGTCTGAGTCCATAGGGTTGATAAAATCCGTTACACCCATTGACACACCTAAAAATCATACAATTAGCTTGTTAATTATATTTGATACTAGGTATCACCGGGGCCTTACGGCCCCGGCTCAACCTCCCATATTAGCGTCAGTTTACATAATTTATTTATTTCTCACTCCAGGGTACTCATAATTTTATAACATTAGTAAACACTTAATAATATTAGTACTAATCGAATCATTCTGCATTTAGGCACTCATTTCCGGCAAAAAAAATAAATCAATTACTTGATTTAATTTCATCAATACTCCAATAATTGTTATCATTACTGGAACGTTTGGAAGCGAGTTTCGAGGTTAGTGGTCCATTTATAACTAACCAAGACATGTGCCGACATTTATATTTTTTTGTTACCTAACAAACCATTATACCTTGCAACAGGTGCTCTTGCATTGGCAACTACCAATTCCTCTAGAGTATTGATCAATCTGGAGGTATGAGTCAATGAATTCAAGAAGAAGCAAGTGCCCTGAACAAAAAGTAGTACCATATTTTTTTTTTTGACTGCTAAAATCACGACATAAATTTACACGGGCTCAGATCCGGGGACAACGGAGTCACAATGACCGGCACGCCACAACCGGATGATCCCAGTGAAAATAGGAAGACTATTCAGGAAGCAACTTAGTTTATTTTTAGAATGTAACGATGATAACGATGAGAGAACAACAAATGAGATGTCTTTTTTCTCTACCAAAGATATTTCTAAATATAGAACAGAAGTGCTCAAATTGGGTCAACTCCATGAAAGATTAAAATGCTAGTAATTTACTTTGAAAGTAAAGTATCTTAGTCTTTTACTTAACAAAAGACATGTACAACAACGTGATACTAAAGCATCAATTTGGTTTAAAAAAATGGTATAAGCCTGCTCAATTTGGTAAACAATATTTTTTAGCAGATAAGATTCTAATACGTTGTTACTTGTTTTTCTAATAATTTAGTTAAGTATATGTAACCAATTTGATTGCTTACAAATTTTTCGAACAGTTGAACGTTGATAACTTCTCTTGAACAACTATATCAACTTTGTAATGTTTAATGAAACTTCTAGAATTCATTTGTGTATCTACTAATAGCGATAACAATGTAAAACAATGTACATGTTTGGATTACATGATCATAAGAATCCATAAAATCATTCATTGACTAACACATAAATATGAGATCTTCATCCCAATTTTAGTTGTCATATTCCTACTAAACAGGCACATTTACAAAATCACCAAAAACATAATCTATGTCACCACTTAATTTCATCCACCCCATCGAACAACGACATCATGAGAAACATGAACAACAATATCATCTGGTTATCTCTTCCTTGAATCAAAAAGATAAAATTGAATCTAGTGAAAGCAAGTACACTATTTAGATTCAAATAAAAGTTCAACTCGCGAATAGTGAAAAATTAAGGTATCCTTAAAATGCTTATAGAACTCAGCTCAAATTTTTATCTTTACATGTTGCCTTTTGTTTATTTAAAATTTTCAGTCATTTATTAACTTCTAGAATTGAATCTAGTGATTATCAAGTAAATATTACATTCAAATAAAAATTCAATTCAAGAATAATGAAAAATTAAGGTATCTCAAAATTTATCTGAATAACAGATTTGATTATATGAAACCAAGCTTAACCTCTCACCGTTCCATGTTTACTTTTACGTTTGGATACGAAAAAGCTCATTAATATTGCAAAAGTGTGTAGAATTTTAGCTAAGAATTAAAAATCACCATAATCAATTATTCAATCATGTATTAATTTCTAAAATATATTTGAAGATTTTCTTATCGAACACTCCGGTCCTATGACGAAGTTTCCCATGTATTGAAAAGAATTTTGGACCCTTACCCTTTAGAGCTCTGTCATCCAATTTGCATCCAAGAATTCGTCCTCATCATCCAAAATGACGCATGATTAATCTGAATCATTTGATGCAAAATATTTGGTGGCATACATACACTTAATGCCAAACATACATGGAAAAATATAAGAAAGTACAAAGCCAAGAAGTACTTTAAATGTGAAGTTACATTCCAGTGTAGGATGAACCTAAAGTTATATCTGCAGGATCCATGCTATCGTTATGGTGAGATTCATCAGTACATTGATCTACAACAAAACAACTATCTTAGATCCCTGGGTGGGTCTGTGAAGAGTACAAATTCCATAAAATAGTTATTCAGATTCTTACCGGACAGTCCGAGACAATACCATCAGACGTATTCTTTGAATATCCGTTTAGGTTTGGGAATCAAAGAATAACATGTGAGTATCCGTTTAGGTTTGAGAATCTGCATTAGACGCATGAAAATTCTGTCGAGAACATAGAATGCAAAATTCACATTGCAAACAATAATAACAGAAGAATCCAGTTTTGACACTGTAAATCAGTGCATGGCATATACTTCTTTCAAACATCACATTTCATCGTGCTTGTTGGGAAATTTGTTGTTTCTGATACAGCCGTAAACAGAATATTTCAGGATTAAAACCCACAGTTTAGCTCAAATATTAAATTAAAAAAACTTAATACTAAACCCGTTGCTTTTCATACATTTGGAAAAGAGACCCTTGCTCGACTATTGCAGGTTTCACCATATACTACTTCTCCAGACTAATTAATCTACTCGTCTAACACACCTACTGCATAGAAGCCTGAGTATGGTAGGATGGAATATCAACTGTGGATGGTGTTGTAACTACTGATGCCCCTGATAGACAAAATAATGGAAGATGAAAATACGATAAGAGAAGATGCAGAAACATACTACACATATACTGTACATCCTATATCTTTCTTGGTTAAATCGATAATTTCGTGGACATGAATGGTTTGATTTTTATAGAAAGAGAAAGTGTTAGACAAAGAGGTATGACTTGATTTAAATTTGTTCAATTCTTGTTGATTGGTCAAAAAAGCTAGAGGTGTGGATAGCATAAAGTGTCTGTAACCAACGTCATTCTTTTTCTTTTAGAGAAAATCCTACGGGTTAGGAGCAATAAATCACTTGGTTCTCAGATTGCCGCTATCCTTGACCTCCCTCTTTCTCCTTACATTGTTGTGCTCTCTTCTCTTGCGTGCTTTCTATGCAGATGATCGGAATACCTGGCAAGTCAAGCAGTAATCAATATTATGTTACATATGGATATCAATAACACAATAAGAACATGTCTATACCCAAACCACATAATCATACTTTAGCCCAGAGATATGAGACATGTAAGCTTGCATGCTCATCTTCTACGGGTGTACTGGACTGTTGTGCAATAAACTCAATTTTCAAATGCCTAAGAACATCTCATTTTAGTGGACGGACATAAAGACTTGAATTAATTTACCTACTTGTAAATTGGAATACTATGGCTCGGAATACCTAAGAAATAACAAATGAGTGACTAAATGTAGCTATAAAAGCTTGTGGGTGATCCATGGTGTAAAATAGATAAATAAAGAACTCATGCCAGTAATAGATCTGAAAGATGAACACATGCTCGACAGTTACAAAAACCTGATTCTTAGAAAGATATGTAAGATAGCAATTCTAATTGCATGCTGTAGCAGAAAGGCATTTACCCATCAAACAGTAAAACCCAAAGATTGTTACCAACGTGATAGACATAACAAACTTTATGTAAAATCCACATGAGATGCTTTCATTCCATAAT
Source organism: Papaver bracteatum (assembly GCA_023529315.1). Lineage (NCBI taxonomy): Eukaryota > Viridiplantae > Streptophyta > Magnoliopsida > Ranunculales > Papaveraceae > Papaver > Papaver bracteatum. Next base: position 565,459 of record JAJJWX010002710.1, read on the forward strand.
TTTTTGTAAAGAAGAATTGACGCCTTCATATTGACCTCAAGAGAAAATATTATTAGAGACGCCTTGACATTTAGAACAAAGAGTATTTCAGTGATATGCTTGCCTCCCTCTCTCTGAAAATAAAAAGAGCTCTCTGAAAATTCGAGCTCTCAGCCAACTTTCTCTGTGTGCATTCTATACAATGCATACAAAATTAAAATCATCAAAATAATCTATTTGATTATCAAAAAACCAACAAAATTTCAATTTCCTTGCCACAAAAAGAAGCTGTTGTTTTCCTGATGTATCAGCTACGTGGTTGCTAACGACTGACTGAATAACGCAGGGGTTATCCCGTGCAAAATTGTAATATACAGGGAGTACCCTTTACAAAATTGAATGGCCAAAGCAGAATAACATAGGGGGTAATAATCCAATAAAGGATCTGAGCACCAACTGGCGGAATAAAAAACTTAAAAGAAAAAAAGGATCACCTTAGGAAGCCGAGATAAAGAAGCTTTCTTCCGAGGGATTAGGACCACCATATTTGTCAGTGATTGATCAACCTTCTTTTGAGACCATAACCTGAAATGCCATGTGTCGATAATAGGATATATGATGATTAAATCCCATTATTAGGTTTCAGTCTATATAAGACCTAGCCTTCGTTGTTGGAAAAAAAAATTGTTAAAGGATTCTTAACAAATCCCCAACCTAAATTAATATAAATTTACCCATACGCGTCCAAAGTATACAAATTTAACAACGGAATAGCCCAATTAGCAATCAAAACACATCAACCTTCTACAAAAATTTCGGATGTGGTCTAATAATCTTATTTCTCCCTTATAGAGACAAAGGCCTCAAAAATAAAATTAAATGTACAAATTGAAGAAGGAGGTTAATCGTACACTCAATGTATCAATCTTTATCAGCCTATGAATCGAAGAAGTCCATGATTACACGACTAATATCACCACCAAAACTACTATAAACTACTATTATCATGATGAGAGAGCATATACGAACATGATAAGAACAATTAATTTGTCGAGCCAAACAATAAAGCAACAACGAAAAACATAAATTGGATTACCCAATTAATTAGAACCTGAACACCAAAAACTGATGTTTCTCAATTGCATCAGTTCCACGTCTCAGGGATTATCCAATGATTATCTAGAATCCTGTTATTTTTGTAACTACATCACTGAAACCAACAACCTGTAAATAAACTTGCATTTTGTATCGCAAGTAACATTGATATCTTAAATTGTTATGCCATCTGTGGGAGTCAAACCCACATCTACATCGCTATATCTGATAACCATGTGCTCTACCAGTTGAGCTAAGACAGCAGTTTGATTTGATACTAAATGGTACATACCTGCACTATGCCATCATGGATACATTCCAATGACGCAACTGTTATTATTCAGTCTTTATAAGACCTAGCTTCAATAGTGGGAAACGAAAATTGTTGAAGGATCTCAATTGCAAATCCTTATTATCGCGAGTGATGCACACAGGTATACCACTAATCTATACATAAGCACTGTGAAAACGAACATTAACCCTGCAAGAATAAGACAAAACAACTAAGAAATGGAATCAAACAAAAAGAATAGGGAGTGGAAAAGAAGCAGTAGACTATCAGGGTTGCGAGAAAGGGATTAGGTATTGTATATAAGACCGTAGGTGTCCCTACAATCAATAGCCATCATGCAGTCAATTATAATCGCCTTATACATCTACCCTTACAATTAATCTTAGTGTCTAAAGAGAAAAGGTATAAATCTTAGAAATAAGATATAGAATACAAACCATATACCCTGAAGTGCTTGGGCTAAACACTTCCATGGAGAGTCTCTGCAGACAGTAAATATTAGAAAATCTCAAGAAATCGGTCATGAAGTCGTTCTACATGGGCCGACCAAAAAACTACTCAACATAAATAAACATTAAGATCATTCAAAAGGAAGTCGTCTCATATATTTGATAGAAATAGTATCGATATCAAAACATTAATCCAGTTCCCTATCAGTGATATTTATAAACTCAATCCCCATTAATCCAGTTCACTAACAGAAGATATTAAGTTTATATGTTGTCCAACACCTAATCTAGCTGAAAGATTCTTCTTATGTGCCTGCTCATATTAAAAACTAACCTGAATTTCTTGGTAATCACTCAAATTTCCTGCACAAACCACAACAGTCAGTAATTGCCCATGTAAGATACAGCAGGTACTGAGAAACACAATTTGTTTAATAAACCCTCGAGGATAAATCATTCAACACGTTCAACATGCTTACCCCTCTTTGTGGTATCCGATACATCTTCAACTTGCAAAAAAGCTTCCGAAAAATCTTCTGTTCCAAATATTAATCAATCTGCAAATAAAGAATTCAATTACCCAAAAATTTGCAACAAAACTCATTGACAGAATTCAAAGACAATCCAAAACTGTAGAAACTAACATATAATCATAAAACTCGTAGAAAGATAACTGACCTCTGGTTTGGGTTCAGAGATTTTTTCAGCACAATGATCTTCCGAAGATCTTTCTGGCCTTCAGGTCAGCATATAAAGGGCATCAAACCTAAATAAAAAATTGATGAGTCGATGGAGAACCGGAGCAGAACCTGAAAGAAGAGAGCATGAGAATAGGGAGCCTAAGCTAAAATTCAACCAACTTGCAACTGAGAAACTAACCCGGCCAATGAAATCTGAATACATTATTGTAAACCTCTATTTTCAATTATACTCGCGAAGATTACAACTGGCAGTGATTTTAATCTGAAAGCAACAACTATTCAATCAAAAAAATTGAGTCAAATTCACATTCACGTTGCAGGAAGGTAATCAAGCATAAAAATTAAACATGCCTTCTTTCAAAGATTGCATAGGGTATTACTCACCTCAAGATCCCTTGCTACAGAAAACCATCAGAAAATTTGCTACAATGAGGTACAACTTGGAACGTGCATAGCTGTCTGAGACCAAGACCATTGACACCATCATCCTGTGCAACACCATTCATAAAACACAGACTCACGGAATTATTAATCTAAATCCAGTTTCTGAAAGCAGCTATTTTGCTCAAAGATAAGTTGTAAGGGCCAAGGAACTGCATCAAGTCTACAGGATAGAAGGTGTTTAGTGTCTCAAGATGTCCAGTATCCAGAATATGACGAATTGCAGGTTTGAACATTTTTTTTATGGATATGCCAGAATATACAAATATATACATCTCTGATCATCTCCTTCTGCTTACTTGTATTGGACATTTTTCTTGTAGCTCCAGTTAAATTTAAGAAATGTAAAATTCTTCCTGTAATAGCTGATGTAGAGTCTACTAAAATAACATGCCATGCCATCTGTGGGAGTCAAACCCACAAATACATAGTTGAGAACCATGTGCTCTACCATTTGAGCGAAGACAACAAATACCACAAACCTGTTTTTTTGCCAGGAAATGAGTGCAATGTTTTGAGATAAGCACTGGTTCAGTTCCAAATAGAAGGCCAGACATCCTGCATATCAGATGGATGAGCCCCATTGCCCTGCAACAGAAATATGCCACGACTAAGATTACATCGATGACCCTATAAGAGATCTCCCAAAGCAGAGGGGCATAAACAGATGGATGTATAAATTCAAAGCAAGCTTTGGTTAAATCTAGACGAAAAATGTCCAATCTCCTTTGAGTACATGATGATAGCCATTACATCTCTGTTATTGGCCAAAAATTTTGTTCCGAGTACTAAATTAGAGGCACGGTATCCTAACTAACATATTCTACTGTTCCTACTCAACGGACATACTACTTGTCTGAGTTAAACAAAATCATTGTGACATACATCATGCACAATGATCGAATTGGATATCGATAACCCTAAGCATCCGTCTATGCTCATAAATAGCTGCCGTAGCAACATCTGAAACACCTAGCTAGCAGAAAATATTTTCTTAAAAACACTAATGTAGAATTTTTACCTTTTACCAATTTCCAGTGAAGAATTTTTCCATTTCATATTTTAATCAGAGTAGAATCTAATATAAAAAAGGGGAGAGGTAAAAAAAAGGTTTACCTTTAGCCTAATTTAGTGTTTCTATTTTAAATCTTTATATGCGTCTTTCTATCTATGATATGGCTTGGAAGTACTCTTCGTGCATCATTATTTTATAGTTTATATAATATTTCAAAATGTTGAATGGCTTGGATTTCAAGAATTATTTTATTGCACGATATATGAAAATTTGTAATCTTTAACAGACTTCAACGTAAAATTAGATGGAGACACATGGGTATGATGACAGTCCAAATTTAAGGAGAATTCTCACCCTTTCTTTTTGTTTTTCTTCGTTCTTCTTATAATTCTCGGGGGGATGGATGGACATAAAAGGCGAGAATACAAATATGTTGCAGGAGTCCATGTTAAGCTGGATCGATCGGTTGTTCTGCAAATATTTCAGAGTATGAATTGTACACGTCACATAATGAAAGGAGTGAAGATACGTGGATTTGTACACAAAAACATTCAAAATACCTGTGAGCTGTTATTCCTTGAACTTCAAATATACTTTCCTTTGGTGAGGTGTCTCAAATTCACTTTGTTTGTTCTTAAGGTTTCAAACTCTTCTATGGCCAATTGTTCTAACCAAATTCATCTGCAACAGAATCAGATTCAAATACGAAATTTCGCTAATGTAGGATATTGTCTATGCCTAATACTATGAACGCAGAAGTATAAAAAAGCTTACCTAGTGTTAATTTGACTATGGAAACAATTCATCCTGAAAGGTTGTAGATTGTGTGGACGCGTAATAGAACCCCTAGGTCATTCTCCCCCCGAAGGAAAAATTTAAAAAAGGTTCGAACGAAGAGATTCAGGAATATTAAAGGCACCAGCATGACATGAGAACAAAAGCTAATAACTACAATTTTCTCCACCGCCGGGGCCTAATACCATTAAACATCTGTGAAATAGAAAGCACAAAAGCATTTACATTATCAACCCTAATACCGACATTCATACCTTCATCTCTTTTTAATACCCCAATACTTTCTACTCCAACCCCTTTTATTCTTCTTTTTAATACCAACATTCATACCTTCATCTCTGCACCAATTATCTCATCCTCCTGACCACCACCAGTAGAATTCACTTCCCTCCACCATTCTCTAGCAAGTTTAGATTTTTCCTTCTTCTTTACTTTAACACATCTATGTTGTCTCTTTCTATCTGGTTTACAATCTTCTTTACACATATCTTCACCTGCAATAGTAACTATCAGCTCTTTCTTTCTTTTTTAATTTTAATTCACATCCATTCCAGATTGAAAGGCAACAGGGAAACAGAAAGCTGTAAGATAGAAAGAGTTTGTTTGTAATCAAGAAATAGTTATACAGGAAACTCAAGGAACATGACTCATATTCATGTGAACTGGTCAGAAGGAACAACCCATTATCTTTTCTGCTTGTTGATATGAGTTCTCTAAATTTGATCAGTAATCAACTTTTTATGTACTGTTTTGTAACGCAGATGTCCCATGAATATATTGATACTGGCTAAAAACTAAAAACACCAGATTTAATTGTGACAGAAATTAAAATTGGATAGAATTAAGAAACCTTAAAAATCTCTACTTTCACATCAAAAAATTAACTCTTCACTTGAACTATTAATCTCTACCTGCCAAAAAAATACAACAAAAGGAAATGAGTATTTATCACCTTAGAGTCCGAAAAATATGTTCAGATTAAACACCAACCCTAAATCAAAGAAAACTTAAAACGAAATCCAAGACAAAGTTATAATAGAAGAGAGATTAAAAGAAATTGTGCATCTAATGCTCAGAGATGCACATACACAAAACAGAATAAGAAATGGAGATTTGTAGACACTGGAAAAACTCACCTATTTACAAAAAGAAAATTAATGCAAGAGATAGATGAATAGAAAAGCGATATAATTTGAATATGAAAATGAAGAAAAAAAAAACACAAACCAACCTTTCTGGCGGAGAACGACCTTGGACGAATCACATGGTTTCTTGTGTACCATCCTCAGAAAAAACTCGTCATAGCAGCAACTCTCAGCAATCCACCGTTCAGCCGACTCTTAGCAATAATTTTGAAACCACGCAGGTTTAGATAAATCATCATACACAATATTCAGGAAACTGATAAGACAGCCGCTCCAAGAAAAATAAAGGCGTACCGAATAGAATTACCTTACATCACCCATCTAGTCCTTTCCAGTCAGCCATCGATGAACCACATAAGTTGCATAATACTACAGGATAGGTAACACGACATATAGCCAATACAACGCTCTTCAATCCAATCTAATTAGAAAATTACACAAAAGCACCTTCACACAACAACATTCCTGATACAGCATCACCACCATACCCCATACCATCTCAAGAAAGCCTTGCAGGACATGGCCTTGCAGGACATGAGGTTGTAGTATAAGAAAAAGTGTAACATCGGTGCTCCTTATCCCTCTCTGTCACAAACAACATAGCCAATACCAATCAGAGACCACACCTAAAAAAGGAAATCCAAAAACATTTGGAATGCAGATTAGCAAAGCAGATATCTACTCATAAACCTTCAATATGGATATGCTTCTCTGCACCAAGTAAACCGAAGTAGTTACCGAACATAAAAACTAACCCTTTCATCACAATCACGGGTAAACACCGATATGATGATAAACCCAACAACCCAAGTATTCTAAACAGATGATAGTGTTAAATTCCTCTTTACACTAACAAAGAATTGGGCCACTGATATTCGGAAAGTTCCTATCCTATATCAGGTTGTAAAACAGTGTAAAATAGTTTTACTACAATTGATATCGAAATCAACAAAACAAAACAAAACAAAACCCTCATCAAATCAACAATACTTAAATTCCTAGGCAAGAATCCAACTGAAATGCTTTTGTAGGCATAAGAAATCACTTCCTATGTAGAAAAACAACAACAATCAAAAATTAACTATTGATCCATTGGTCATTAATCAGCTGCAAGAAATACATACACCTACATATTGGATACAACATGTGCTGAGAGATATATATGCAGTTAAGTTTAGTATGCTGCGGAGCTTAGAGCAATGGAATTGAAAATCAGCATAGCTGGAAAAACCAAAATCAGCAGGAATAGAGATTATACACATGTTTTAAAAATGAATAGAGATTACACAACACAAATTTTAATGAAACACATAATTTATATTGTATCACAGCACAAACCGGTCTGATATAGAGATAATTGGTCACTGTTTTTAACAGACACTTAAGCTAGGATTTATGCATCTAATTATCATCGCTTCCCAAAGCATCTTAGATTAAGTCTACATACACCATCCCTATCCGGGTAACAACAGTGACTTCCTCTATTAACTGTGAGATTGTATCCCATCCTCTTATAAAGTAATACAAACAACCTAAGACTTTTCCGAAATAATTAGAATTTGAAAATACAAACAACCTATTTAAAGATAATAATGCTATCTGAAAAATGAATACATACCACCAAAAACAAATGGCCACATTAAATATTAATGAGGACTTAAGCGAAACACCATCAATGGCCTTAAATCGAAAGTAGTAATTCCCAAAACCTATTCAGTATACATAAAACTCAACCATAAATTCCTATACATGAGATTCATATAAACATAGAAGACTGAATTTCGGAGACAATGAATTTACCTGTTATTTTATATCGGGTCGTTCATCATAACATCGAAACACAATGTGCCAATAAGAATTTCAAATACATACTAAAACACCCATCATTTAAATTACCACGAAGCAAAAATCAAAACAAAAACTAACTATCCAAAAATCAATCACAACCCGAAGCAAAAAGTAAAGGCCTAGGGTTTGTCTAAGAGACGACAAAAAATATTAGAAGGAGAAGAGATTACCACGAATCAGGAATGAAATCTGACGAAACACCCATTGTTCAAATTACTCTCTCTTCACCTATAAAAATTACTCCCTTTACTTGCTTCTGTAATATCACCACCAACATTACTCCTTACCAATTGAAGCCAAACAACAAATACTGAGATTAAATTGAAGCTAAAAATTACGGAGCAAACCCTAAAATTTGAGTTTACTAACCAAGTTTTCATATTTCTTCTTATCCTTCACAGCTCTAATCTTCGCAGAAAAGATCCACTTCCTAAAACAAATACATCAAATTTATCATTAAAACTTGGTTTCACAAAATATACTACCCCTAATTTAAACCAAACACATAAAATCCCCAGATTCAGCATCAACCTAATAAATTTATCAAGTACCTACAAAACCACTTAACCTGAACCATCAACCTAATAAATTTATCAAGTACCTACAAAACCACTTAACCTGAACCATCAACCTAATAAATTTATCAAGTACCTACAAAAATCTAAGTAAAGATCTCTGTCTTTTATGAAACTAAAAATCTCTTACAGTTATCCTTAAATGCAAGGTTCAAAGCCTAATACAAATTTTAAAGGTTGAAAAAATTTATCAAGTACCTTGAAAAATTCTAAAGACAGTTGAAGTTCAGTATCTCAAATTCTCTATCTTTAAGATGGTGTTTACCCTGAGAAGGTGCCAAATTTCTAAGTAATGCACACCAAAACATACATACCAATGGTTTCACAAAACATTAGGATGCCCTAACAACATAATCTGTTTTATTGATTAGTTAGGATACTGTAAGTCGTTATAGGGTTCACCTCTGAAGTAGGCATTTTTGTTCTCACATCTTCAATTAGCGAGAAGTCAATATCTGCTACTACAATACCAATTGAAAGTCATCTGCAACGTAAAAAAAATATTAAATCAATTACGGGCTGGTATACATATGAGTCTTATGACCCATTGAATTCGGGATACTTTTATATAACACCTATATTTAACCATAGTGAATATCCCTCAAGCAACTGAATGAGTTTAAGTCTCACCTGATATGCAAAGTTTGGGATAAAAGTCTCAGCTGAATGAGATATACAAAAGTCTGGGATCCTTTACACCACCAACGTATTCATCTTTTCCACTCTCAGATGTTCCAGGATATATCATCCACGGGAAATGCAGTCAGACTATCTCTTTCTTCTTCATCTAAATTAACCCACCAAAGAGGTTCTTCTTCCATATCCATGACTTAATCGAAGTACTGAAGAAAGTAACAACACATTCAACTATAATATTTAATGCACCAATTTCAAATCAAGTACCCCGGAGATGCTATGATGAGATCAATCAATACAGATAACAAATCAATTTATTAAGAAGATTACCTGCCTTAATTCCATTAGTATTGTTCTTAAGTTATGGAATTGAGCCCCTCTTACTGGGGGTGGTTCCAATTCTTCACATGGAATTGAGCTTCTCTTACAGTTTAAGGTTCCAATTCTTCATATGGGTATCATACATAAACCCTTGAGAGGCAAATAAAAAATAGGTAGGAGGGACAGAAACTGTTAGAAAAGAAACCTCAGAGTACAAAAAAAAAAATCACCCAAAACCGTTAGAACACACCCAAACAAAAGCATTAGCAACAGTAAAACAAACCTACCTATGATACAAAATTACAAATCACTAATCGAATTACTCTATTTGTAGGTGATGCCTTTATATAAGAATACAAATCAGTAAATGTAAGCGAGTAATCTATAAAAAAGAAACCAACAATGTAGCTATATAGCAAATTCTATATACTAAAGGTCCAAAACTAACAACTTCAGTGGATGTCCTTTGTGGAAAAAGGACATTAAAGCTGAAAATGACAAACTTCCTCATCTCTTACATTCCTCAGGACCCAAGTTCAAAATCTTCATGCCAAAAACACAACAAATTCATAAAATTTCCATTTTCCAAGATTTGACACTATACCTGCCACTAATAAATCTTTATACATGGAAATCCATATCAACGACCACAATTTTCCTTCTAGCCCAGAACCAAAACCCCTCAAAGACCATTGGAATAATCCTATCGAAATTAAGCATCCATACAAAGCATAGCAGACCCTCAAAGTTAAGTTCAAATTCGAGCAATAGTGCATCCGGTTTAAAAAAAAAAACTAAATCTAATTGATATAAAGTAGCAATCAATAACAGTGGCAATTTCATAGTTACCACTAAAAAATACACATACCTCAATAACAGAAGCAATTTTCCAGGTACTTCTACATACTAATTCAGGTAATCTATTGTTAGTATAATAAGCAAAAATGTACGCCAAGCATATATCCTCTAATTAGCTGCACTGTTTGTTAATGATACATGTATTATGTTTTTATTGAAATTATTAATAATTGCCATAAACTTCACTTTTTGAAAGAGTGATCCGCAACGGGTAGGACCAACCTTGTAATTTGAGAATCAAAACAACATCTGACTATCGAAAGAAGATATCCAAAGTTCATTATTGTCAGTAACTAAGTTCACAATGTTGTTTAGTTATATATGTGTAATTGAATAAACAAAACAAAGAGCACCTATATCTACAGTTGGGTAACTTCCTATGCATTACTTGAAGAATCACTAAAGCAACAGACCTCAACAACAACGTCGATGAAGTATTGTTTCCGGAACTCTCTGTCTATTTTATACGATCTCCATAAGGTGCAGGCACATGCTTATTGGCCATTGTAGCAATATTCGACTCCAATTGAACTCCAACTCGCAACGGTTATGACCTGAAATCACAGAAGCGAACCGAATATTTAGAGGTGAACAGCAAAAGATAACAATCATTCAAGAAGATGTGCAATTTTTTTATGAAGAATACTCTTTGGATTATAGGGTTGATGGATGCAAAATCCAAACAAACATGGTTATGAGATTAGAGCAGGGTTATGAATCGAATCAGAAAAAGAGAAATAAAAAATTACAGGGTTTCTATATGTTTACATTTTTTATGCTATCCTACATTTTTTCTGCTATCCCTCTTCGTCTTTCTTGTTCGACTTAGCCCCCTAAATCACAAAATCAAGCTGGAGCTGAAACCTAGAGAACACAGAAGCAGAGACAACCGAAAAAAGGGAAAAAACAGACGCAAAAACTAATTAGGTTTTATATGCAAAGATATCCTTTGAAATTGAAATGAACAGATTCGTAAAAGGATATACCTTTTTGAAGAAAAATTGACATCAAAGGAAGTTCAGGAACCCATCTTGCTTCTGCTATTAGAAAAAGTAGCTGGAAGAACCATCAATTCAATTTGATATTCCTGTTGGGAATAATTTGAAAGTTAACAGAGATCAGATTTTAATGAAGCTCTAAACCTATAAGAAATCAAATTAAAACCAACAAAACAAAAAAGCATCTTCAATTCACCTAAAATTAATCTGAAAAGAATTAAACCCAAAATTAGTTCGGAAAGGAAATCTGCGTCAATTGTGGATTTTGTCGAATTGCAGTGATCGATGGTTGATGATGGTGGATCTGAATCAAACTCGATCATTCTCCATAACTCTTCAATCTCGATCATCAAAATAAAAACCCTAGAATTAATCTACCTTCTCATATCTATTCTTCAGAGAGACAAACATACACCTTCGACAGGAATTGGTGTTGTTGAGATTCAGTGAAGGAGACGAAGTGTTATGTTTTTTTTTTTTTTTTTTGACAAAAGTGTTATGTTATTAATCTGAAAAGAATTAAAAACTTATCTGCGTTAGAATTTAGAAGATAGCGACTTTAATATGATACGGATTTGCATCTAACGACCCGTGACCCATACCGTAACATAGCCTATCATTCTCAGCCGTCCAAGTTAAACGAAATCCAGATAATAAGGACCGTGAGATGACCCTTTTCGGTGAATCATGTCCATCTAATGACTCTCAAATCTAAGAGTCAAAGTGCATGTCTTTTTATAACAATGATACAAATAAGCCAATTAGAATTTTAGGAGTAAAATTTGAAGCCATTTTATTTTCCTATGCAAAAAGAGTACACTTTTTTTTTGAAGCATGTAATTAAACTAGATGACTGCTGCAGCAGTAGGCCGACCAAAATTTCAACCATCCATGTAAGATAAAAAAAAATGAAAGCTGCTAAGGACACCCCGGTTTCATACACCTCTGTGTCATTCACATGCACTGTATATTTCATCCTCACCCTACCCCACTAAGCAAAAAAAGGGATCTGCTTTAAAAGAAAGCCAATAAAAAGTTGACACATATGGGTAAAATTTTGGTTTACACTTTTTGGGGTATATCTAGTATTTTTGAAAAAAATACTCTTAAGCAATGGGGGCGGACTGGAATTCCAACCATGCAAATTAATTTTTAGTAATATAAAATACTCACAAGTGGCGACAAATTATAAATCTTTGATCAAATTGAATTAAACTAAAAAAACATGTCACCAAAAGCGGTGTTAATACTAGATGTACATTTTTTTTTTGACCAAATAGTGACTCTCTCCTCTCACGGGATGTCAAATAGCTTTTGGGAGCTCGTCGGAGATCTGGTCAGGACACCGCAAACAGGATTTGAGGAGAAGGGGAAAATGTAAAATATATACCATTGCAACCGAAGGCAACTGCTTGACGATTAATGACCGTGAATATAGTTTCTTTCTTGACTAAAAAATTAGGTCAAGTAGTGCTTGATGTACCGCTCCACATCATGGGCATACTAGCTGCCAAGTCTTGTGCACCTAAATTATACCGAGTGTCCAATTATAAGAGTTGAAGGTTATTTTGGTAAATTTTGGTGTTAACAAACCTAACACTCGTTTTTATCAAATTCCTCACTCACTTCCGTCTTTCTCAGTCTCTAACAGAGACTCTCTATATCTCGTATGTCCCTTGCGAAATGTATCAGTTCTTTCACTTTCAGAGGTTAATGGTGAAATAATCAGCGAGTTTTCAAATTGAATTATTTCACCTCACTTTAACTGTCGCTGGTTGATTAAGAAACTTCTAGCCCCAAATTAAATCCCGGAATTGTGACGAATTAAAAAAAAAATTGGTATTTGGTACCCACAGAGTCATGAAATAAAATTTAACTAATAAAAAATGGGATTGCCTGGTCCCATATTTTGGTTGATAATCTCTCCGTTTGACTTCCATCTACCGCATGATTGGCTAATCCATCTGCCGCTTGATTTCTTTCCCTGTAGTTGTGCTAAATTGCAGCTTGTGGGATCTGTTGAAATCTTATTTTTATTTCTTTAATCATCCCTGATATGTGCCAAGGTGGTGGTGTAGATGAAGTGATAACTTTCATTTGGATGTGTCCAGAAATACTTTGGTTCAAGAGTAATAATTATTAAAAAAAAAAAAAAAAAAAAAAAAAAGGAAAATAATTATTTTAGTCTCTTTGTTTTTGTTTTATTTTTTATCGGAAATTGAGTCAAATGTCCAAATATTTTTAAAATATGGTTCAAATGGACGAGTAAAAAATTATTATGGGTGAAATGGACACCAAAAAAATAGCAAGAATGAAACTGGTTTCATCCTGGCTTAAACTTAAAAAATAGCGAGGATGAAACTTGATACATCCTATGTAAATTAAAAATAAGAAAAAATATTTTTAAATAGGTAGGATGAAACTGTTTACATCCTGACTATCTTTACATTTTTGTCCATTTAAACAGTATTAAATTTTATATGTCTTTTTTATCCAGAATTTTTTGATTTTAGTCTATTTAACCAATTTTGTGATTTTTTTTCTTATAAAGAAAATTGTGCTTTAAAAACTGGATGGATCTTCTAAATAGGCACCTTTGATGAACTTGGACGGATTAGTATCGACACCTATGATTCGAGAAGCTCCTCGAGCTCGTGCACCTTCGGCAACCTAAATTAAACCGTCAAAATTTTATGAAAAGTAATTTTACTTAGTTATTACTATCAACTAACAAGGCCAAGTTCTCTACGCCAGGAGCCTCATTCTCATCCTTGATATGATGATATCAGTAAATTGAGTTTTACCTCTACAGCTTAAGATTGTGATCACACTGTCACCCCCACATTTTGGACTTTCATTACTAGATGGTTGGTACACAACATTGGATAGCACGGGTCCTATCAACATTGGATATCATGAGTATGTAGAAAATTAGCCTTTGGAATTTTAGTTGGTTCTTTTTCAAAGATTGTAAATACTATGTAATTAACCTTTTCTCTTTAATATATCCTTCCTTTCTCAAAAAAAAAACTAACTCGGCCAGCAGCATGATTCTCATTCTTGAGGTCGGTGGATTGAATTTTCACTGTACATCTTAAGATTGTGGTTACAGTGTCATCCCACATTTGGATTAGTGTCATCCCATATTTGGATTTTTATTACTAGATGGTACACAGCATTGGATAACGTGGATCCAAAAAACCAATTATGTGATGATGGTCCAGAGTATCTAAGAGCGTCCACAATCATAGACCATACTAAAACTAAAACCATAACCAAATACTAAAATTATATGGGTTTGAGAGTGTTTCAACGTAGCGGTGGAGAGTAAAACTATACACGGGCGGAGATTCAAAGTACGCTTGAAAAGAAGAAAAAAAATAATTTACACGGGCGGACATGAAATCATGAGCCCCATTGGGGCGTACTTTCAAAGCGATCCCCATGGGGCGCAGATTCAAAGTGCGCCCCATGGGGAGAACCTTTAATAGACATTTGTGTTACGCCTGGTTGCGGCGCGGACATTTGGTTTACGCCTGGTTGCGGCGCGGACATTTGTTTTACGCCTGTCATCAGGCGCACTTTGAAATTCCGCCCGACTATAATCAGTTTTAGTCGAGAGTCTCGACCAAATTTGGTCGAGATTTCACTCTCTCTCCAACTAAAACCAAATATTTGGTTTTACTCCAGCCCCACTGCGATTGGTTTTCTCGACTATATGGGGTTTAGTCCACTTTATAGTCCATGACTGTGGACGCTCTAAGAGGTCACTAATTGTAAAGTTGCTTGAATTATGTATACAATAGGACGTAGACTAGAGTATGTTGAAGAATAAACCAAGATAGTATGAAGAAGATAGAAGGGATAAACTCTGAGAGTTGATACAGTCAGAATGGATCAACATGTGTTGTTGATACAATGTGAAGAAGTCAATATGCATCAACTATGAGAGTTGATCCAATATGGTCGGGACAACTGGGAAAGTTGACATGAAGTGAATGGATTAACAAGAGTTGTTGATCCATGGTACGGTTTATATAAGTTTACTTAGGTTTCAAGTATTACTGGTTTTAAGAGTTTGTTTACGTGAAGAATTGTCTAGAAGTTTCTTGTTAGAGTTTGTTTAATGTTAGGAAAGTTGTTTTTCTTGAGAGTCAAGTTTGTTACGCTTATAAATAGGCTGTTGACCCATGAGTCGAATTACATCAATTAAGAGAGGCTTCTTTGATTTAAGTTTTGTGTGTTTCATTAAGTCTTTCATATCAGATTTTCTACATCTGGTATCAGAGCACTGGTATCAGGTTCTAGGGATGTGGGTATGAGAAATTAAGTTGAAGAAAGATGACGAGTTTAAGTTCAATCAAGGTGCATGTGTTTGAAGGTAAAAACTTTGAACACTGGAGGTTGCAGATGGATAATATTTTCATATTCTAAGAGGTGTGGGCGATCGTGAAAGATGGTTATGCAGAACCAGCAGAAGGAACTGTAGTTGAAGGAGCTGCGCTAACTCTGTTAACTGATAACAGGAAGAAGAATTCTAAAGCTACCTATATACTTCATCAAGGTATTCATGAATCTCTCATGGATAGAGTTATTTATATTAAGCATGCTAAAGCAGCTTGGGATGGTTTGATAAGCTACTATACAGGTTCTGACAAAGTTAAGAAGGTTAGATTAAAAACCTTGAAAAGAAAATATGAAAAACTACAAATGGAGACAACTGAAACAATTTCAGAGTTTTTCTCAAAATCACTGAATATTGTCAATGAGGTGAAGGCCAATGGTGATACTGTAGAAGATTCAACTGTTGTAGAGAATATTTTAAGAAGCTTACCTGAGAAGTTTGATTCAAAGGTTACTATTATAGAAGAATGCAACACAATTGCAACTATGACTCTTAATGAGTTGTTGGGTTCATTACAAGCTTATGAACAAAAATTATTGGAGAAAACAACAGCTGCAAAACAAGTTGAAGAAGCACTTCAGAGTCAAGTTAGTTGGAGAAGTAATCAAGGAAAATCTAATGATGGAGGTTCTCAAGGAAGATACAATAATGAAGGAAGATCAAATAATGGAAATTACAGGAAGCCATATGATAAATCAAAGATACAATGTTATAATTGTGGAGATTTTGGACATATTGCTACTGAATGTTCAAAGCCAAGAAAGACTGTTGCCAATAACTACAAAGCAAATTTCAAAGCTTATATTGCTGAGAGTCAACAAGAAGAAGAAGCAGAAGAGCACAAGGCTGAAAACATGTTACTAGCTTGTCATACAGCTGAAGAACAACCTCAACATAAGTGGTACTTGGATATAGGTTGCAGCAACCATATGTGCGGAAGAAAATATTTATTTGATAAGCTTGATGAGACTGTCAGATCAACAGTGAAGTTTGGCAACGGTTCTACAATTCCAGTTATGGGAAAAGGAAGAATTGGAATTATTTTTAAAAATGGTTCTAAAGCATACATCATATATGTATTTTATGTTCCAGGTTAACATTAAAACTTACTGAGCATGGGTCAATTGTCTGAAAGAGGATACTCTATGAATATTTACAGTGGTTTGTGCTTCATCAGAGATAGAAGAAGAAGGCTGATAGCTAAAGTTCATATGACAAAGAACAGGTTATTTCCTTTGAATATTCAACATCAGAAGGAAACTTGTTACAGTACCAGTATGAATAGTGATTCTTAGTTGTGGCATAAAAGAATGGGGCATGTAAATTTTAACAGTTTTCAAGCTTTAGCTAAGAAGGAGATGGTGTCAGGATTACCCATTATTGAAGTACCAGAATCAAGATGTGAAAATTGCATCTTTGGCAAGCAGCACAGAGATCCATTTCCAGTTAACAAAGCTAGAAGAGCTGAGCAACAGTTGGAGATTATTCATAGTAACTTGTGTGGTCCTATAGAAGTTACATCACATGGAGGTAATAACTGTTTCATAACTTTCAATGATGATTATAATAGGAAAGCATGGGTATATTTGCTTAAACAAAAGAGTGATGCTTTTCATGCTTTTAGAAGTTTCAAAGCTTATGCTGAGAAACAAATTGGTAAGAGTATCAAGATTTTGAGAACTAATAGAGGAAAAGAATATACTATTGTTGACAATTTTATGGAAGAGCATGGCATTCAACATCAATTAACTGCAAGATATACACCACGACAGAATGGAGTTGCAGAGAGGAAGAAGATTGATTAATCGACGATGAAATTTTTTCGAATCGTTGATTAATGTCGATGTCTACGAAGAAGAGGAGGAGGAAAAGAAGAGAAGAGGAAAAGATAAAACTGATTTTAATTTTTTATTTAGGTTTTAATTAGTGGGTTAGATTAGTGGGTAGTTTAGTGGGTTGGTTTACGATTAGTTATAACTTTAATTAGAATAAGGGTAAATTAGTCTTTCCTAATCTTTTAGGACACCATTTATAATGTAGGGTGGACATTTGTATCACTGGGTAGTCCCCCACATTTATTGGGTAGTCCCCAAAAGATGGTTCCAAAATAGGATGAAAGGTGCATATTTGATTGAATGGCCCACCACTATTCATGGCAGTCAAGATTGGCTGGTTTAGCTCATGAAAAATAGTGCAGTTTATCAATAATATAATGACTGTTAACAGGCCTAGTGTTTGTACCCTTAATATTCTACACAAAAAATGGGCTAGTTTAGGCCTACAAATCTTCCCCAATTGGCTAAGAAAGGTTCATTGGGCTTGGAGTTTAGCCAGCTGGGCCTTGCAAAGGCTTCATGTGCCAACCCATGTGCAACAAGCTAAGATAGGATTCACTATCAAACACTCAACCCACAAGACCATGAGAAAGAACTCCAAGTTGGGATAACAAGTTCCACTTAAGCGCTCCACGTCACCAACTCCTAGCGAACTAGCAAGCGACACGTCAGCATGGGTCACATGTCATCAAAGTACCACGTCACCAGGTATCACGTTATCAGAACTGATGACATGGAAAATAACACGTCAGCAGGAAGGTCACCACGTCAGAAATGTTGACACGTCAGCACAATCCGGTACAATCAGTGACTAACGGCATCAGAATATTCCTAAACGGCGTCAGCATATTCCTAACGGCGTCAGCATATTCTTAACGGCATCGGCATCTAGTTAACGTCGTCAGCATCTATGGCAAGTTGTTGTCGGCGGCCAGTAGCAAGCGGCAATCGGAGCGATTAATCGGGCGGTAATATATTTCATTTTTCGGTGTAGCACACTGCAGCATAATTCCGTATCCCTCGGATCATTCCGTCCCATTCTGTTTTCCTAACAGATTTCTGTGCCCCACTGTAAACTTTGCTTCTAGAGCACAAAAATAGAATAATGAGAACCAGACTATGGTTGTACTTACAAAGGGATCATCAGGTATCTTGAATTTCTCCTAAACATTTATTGAATTTGGGTTGTACTTAAACAAATCTGCCATTGTGCAGAAGTGTTACTTGATCTTTAGTTTTCAGACTAGTCTAGGTGCCGAGAATAGTCTCTGAGGAAGTTGGTTGTGTTTGAGTTTCCTTTAAATCTCACTTGTTCTGCAGATGGAGGTCAAGAAAATGCAAATGAGGAGGCTCCTAAAAACAACCCAGCATTTACTACTGTTGGAAAACTGTCGAGTCGTTGGAAGTTTCAAACAACAATACATGTCTCCAAACAACTGAACTGGTGATTTCTTGGACTTCGTTTTTATTTTATGCTACAAAAAAAGACTAGAATGCATATATATTAAAGCTATTTAGTTGGAGTATTCATTATCTTGTGATAGGTTTATATTCAATTTTTATGCTTTGGAATGAATATTTGATTGTTCCACAAGTTTTTTAATATTGTATGAGTTTATGATGTATGACTTGTTCTTGGTCGATTTTGATGATCAATATTTATTCTTGATTGATTGTGATGACATTGAGATTCCATCCAAATGATTAATTGGGTCTTCTAGTTCATCTAGAATGGTAAATCTGTCGGAATTACATCCGGTGGCAACTTTTTATTTTTACCTGAAAATAATTTTTGCAACGGATATAAACGTAGGAAAAACTAATCTGTTTCACAAATCACCTGAAATGTGCAACGGATATATATAACTGAAGCCAAGCATATAAACCGTTCAAGAAAACTAAAATGGGACCCACAGAAGTGTTATTCTATTAAAAATAAGTGTTGCACAAATTAAGCTATAGGTTGCACAAATAAGAAAAATAATATGTTGCACCAACAAGTGTGCAACGTTTATAAGTGTTGTTCAAATTAATTTGTGCAACGGATAAAATGCGTTGCACACCAATGCGCAATGTCGTTTTGGCAACAGTTATTACCGTTGCACAAATTATGTGCAACGTTTATAAACGCCACAAAAAGGCTGTTTTGGTGTAGTGTTTTTCTGTAAAGGTGCATAGATTGTTATGCACTTATGTTCATGGGGGTTGGTTGAGGGATTTTTACTTCACGCAAGTAGTATTTGTTGAGCTCATTTTCGAGATGGGAATGCCCTTTTGCTGTAAAGGTGCTTAGTTGAAGGTGGAATGTCTGTTTTCCTCCTCATCTCCTCTGTAACAACTAATCTTTACATAATAAACTTCTTTTTACCGAGCAAAAATAATAATAATAATGATTTAAATAAATAAATACTAAAAATTATGTTATTTTGACCCATGAGAACTTGTACTATGAAAATCTAAATTATTTGTCATCCAGGTAATTATAAAAACTGTTATAATTGTAATTGGTTAAAATAATAATTTCTAATGGAAATGCTAGGTAAATTGTTTTATTTTTCCTGAAATAATATTTTTTTAGATTGGTAGTCTTTGATACTGTTTTCTGTTGTATTCAGACCGTTATGCTGAATCTTTATCGATATTTGCAACCATTTCCGGATGAAAATATAACACCGTTCTGCACGTTTCCATATTCGATATTGGCAATACCGAATCAGGTTTTGAGAAGGTGGAAGTGAAACATGATAATAAAGAAGGATTTTAATGGTAGTGATTGAAGGTTTCAATGACGATGCTCAATGATGTTGTTATGGAGGAACAGACAATCAGAATCAAGTAGATAAGAAAATTAATTTATTAGATGCAGAGGAAAAGGAAACCACCCAAAAAGTCAGGGAGGTTTATGAAAATATTGAGGTTTCAGTGTCAGTGTAGCTTTGAAAAGGAATGTGATTCCAAGCTAGATTGTTATCCCGTTTGCAAGGCTACAAAAAATGCAAGCTTGCGAGTCTACATGTCCTAACTATGTCAAATCACTACACCATCTTTAAGGATTAGCAACGGGACCCCCTGGCTGTTGCTGACTATGGTCGCAATGGAAGATCCCTGTTGCAAAACAGCGTGTTGCAGTTTTTCGCAATGGCATAAGCTCCGCTGTGACTCTTGGTCAGCAACGGGGATTCGCAATGGCAACGCGTGTTTATTAGCAACCGAAGTCTATCGTTGCTAATCTTTTGCTAGTTCTAGGAATACCCCTACCCGGAACTAAATGTTATTGGTTCTGGTTCTAATTTATTGGTTCTGGTTCTCCTTTAGCAACAGATTGTCGACGTTGTTAATTTCTTTGCAACAAAAGAAAAAAAAGGTCAAATCTCTATTGACATGGTCAAAATCCATTTCCCCCCACATTTAACCCCTGCAGCTACCCAGTTCTCCATATTCATCATTTTCATGGATATACAAACTACAATTTCATTCAATGGACATACAAACTGTATTATATTATGAAAAAAGGATTCCTCTATTGAAGTTAACAAAAAGTACGAGAATTTGATACAAAAGTATATTAAGTATCACAACAAACTAGTGTTCACATAGAAACTTACTTAGTTCCTAAGTTCAGTTCATAGAAAGTAACGAAATTCCTAAGCTCTTCTAACTTAAATCACTATAAGGAGATGCTACATAAACTTATAAATCATGCATTTTCTAAGGGACATAATGGATGTTGCTTGTTCTCCAACCTTACAAATCTTGCATCTACTAACAACAATGTCTAGTAAAGATTTTGCACCGAGTCGATTAGCCCCATGGATGCACATGCCTCCTCCCCAGCATACATTAGTCCAGGAATTACTGAATCTGGATTGTCCCCTTCCACGATAATAACCTATACGTACCAAATAGATCAATATTAAAGGGTTCATATACAAAACATAACAGGGGATTTAAATCAAATCAAATTTCCCTTCGACGATAAAAAATTACAAGGTTTGACAGCCTAAACTTTGGTGGTAAATCATCCTCCAGATAATATTGCAGATATAAGAGCATAATATACCGGGTAGAATATATTATTTCAGTCAGCAATATCAAAACAACTTATCGATTGATGAAAAACGAAACAGCTCATAATCACCCAAACATCATCAAGTTACTGAGTACTGTCGAACCTTTTACATATAACAGGAGCCTAATTGTAGTGTTTCACACAACCATACCTTCATCGAAACTTCAATGAAGTCCGTAAAAGGTTCTAAAACACCTTTAGAAGTACTTTCCCAAGAATTCAGAAACCAACTCCTTTTATTTTCATCCATTTAGAGCACATAACAAGATCCTAAGACAAGGTTTTCCGTCTTCCAACAACAACATGAAATTTTTAGAATCCTTTCCTATATTATCAGTCTGTTAGTGGGACGGTGATTCCTCCCCTGCGAGATATGGGATGAACTTCAAAACTCCAGGATAACTGTGGTCCAAATATTGTTGATGAAAATGCAAGTAGGATAAGGTAAAAAATTGATGTTTCCGCTGCCTGAAAGCAATAGGTAATTCACATGTGACCTTGGGAGTATTTGGGGTCGCAGACATTACAAGGTGCAGGCACCCAAGCCTGGCGCAGACCCCAAAAGGACTAAGATTGCATGAACATCAATGCTTTTAAATCCATTGAACACGTCAAGGTACACAGTGGCTCCTTGTGTTTGTGACTAATTTTGTAACGTTGGAAGATCAAGCCAAAATGCTCCATTCTATGAGAAAACCTGTTAATGTATCATATACGCACAGTCGCACACATGTGCAAACCTCATTATGTTCTAAACGTTACACTCACTTTTTCAAAGATGGATCCCTAAAGTAAATAAAATCCCTCTCAGATTCAAGGTTGGCATGGCTTCCTAATAAACAACATGCCCAAGAAGAGTAAAAGACCAAAAATACCATATGACGGATCAATAAGGATACAAGAACATTTCAAATATTTATTCTAGAAGATGAAACAAACTCACCAGCACTACCTAATCCGGATTTTGATTACATGCTTCCATGTCCATAAATCGATGAAGGATCCATTGGCAAATATCTATGATTAACACCCAAGTTAATTTCACCTTTGATATCCTGTAGTTACATAAAAATGTATCAAGATGCATTATGGAAGACAAAACAACAATAGATAAAGACTACCAGAAAAGGAAACAATAGCAATATATAGGCCAAGTAGTTACATCAGTCTGCTGAGTTCATGTCTGAATTTGCTACAAAGACGCCAAAACACTCCCAAGGTTACCTTGGACTAGCTGACTATGTTCCAGCAAGAAGAACAACAAGCATGAATAATTTGTACTAAGAGTACAATGACTATGAATACTAAGAGTAAACAAACACATATATGTATTGGAGAGAATACCCTGGCTGATTTCAAAAGAGCCATTCTACTAGCATCAATAAGTTGTCCGTTGTGGGGATGTCTCTTCGTACGGTAACATTACAATTAGTAGAATGGCTCTTTTGAAATCAGCCTACTGTACGAGCGCCTAATTGTAATGTTACCATATGAAGAGCCATGCACACAACCATACTATTTTCAGCTAAAGAAAGTGAAACAAGGAAACCAAACAATGTACTATTTTATGTTCATGAATCAATGCCTAAACTGAATGTCAACTTAAAAATCACAAGTACAAATCGCACCTACATGCTTTAGTTTTTGGACTCTATCAATATCACTGGATATGTCATACATTATGCATTCATTCAGGGCATCCAACATACATGCACAAATTTCCGTCTCGGGCTCCAACAAAACCTATTGTGGTCTAATGAAATTTGAATAACAGAATAACAACAACAAAAATGAAAATATATTAAAAACAACAGACTAGTAAAAAGAGAAACTGAAAAGAATACCTTGTGCAGAGCCTCCACCAAAGAGGGTATAACAATAAACCCAGCCTACCATTAAAATCGATTCGTAGACCAAATCATTCAGCATCCCAACATTGGTTAGCCAAATCATACAACATGAACTAACTAAATCCAATATTGGTTCAGTTGGGTTATTTACCTAACAAATTCCCTTGAAGATAACAAAGTTAGATGTGCATTCCCACCTACAAATAACCATTTAATTAATGAAGCATCAACATACTTATTTGAAATCTAAACAGAAATGGGTTCGTTCATTTCATAGCTTTTCATCAAAATCTAAAACAAAATGGGTTAATTTGATTATTAAGAAATCAAATCAATAAAAGCAAAAAATTATACCATAAAAAACCCAGCAAAATAAAACTGATCGATCCACTAACCATAACATCCACAGTTGGGTCATCCTCATATCTGTGGGTTCAAAAAGCACGGAATTATAGAAAATTATAAACCCTAAAACCGAAAGAAGAAATCGAAAAACCGAAATCAAAGATTAATCCCTAAAATCGAAGTCAAAGATTAAACCCTAAAATAGATATACCTAAATGAAACCCTAGGATTCAATAAACTTAAACTTAAATCGAGAAACTTGAAAAATAAAATCAGTTAAAACCCTAGAAATCAAAATATCTAAACCCTAAAAATCACAACTGAAACGAAAGGATTACATCAAAGACTATACACTACACCATATCTAGGTTTTAACTACATTTGGTTTTTCTTGTTTGAGACATATACTGACGTAGTAGAGGTTTATGTGTCTCTTATAAAACACAGGTGTCTCATTAAATCGTATAAAACACATAGAAAATAAAGAAAAAAGGACACGTTTGTACTTTCATAAAATGATTGAGGGCTTAATTGTCAACTAAAATTTATTTTGGTATTAACCGATATTTTTTTCTTTTTCTCTTCTATTTTCTTATCCCGACTCTCTATCTCTATGTCTTTCTCTCGAATTCTGCCGTTTCATTTTTCGGCATCTTCTTTCCTAAATTAGATCGCTGAGGTCAAACCCAATTATGCAGAAATCAAAATCCATCCTCCTAAATTTTCATCTCATAAATGAAAATAATCTTTCAAAAATCCAACCCATTCTTTCACTAACCTAAAATTTGAATCTAAACCCTAGAAAATCATTCTCTTTTTTTTTTTTTGAATCTAAACCAGACCAACGAGATAATAGATCAGTCCATCGAGGTACGTTTATCAAGTTAAATCCATAATTTCGTTGTGTTTGATTTTGTGAGTCTAGAGTTTGTGCAGTACAATCATCTTTAAAATTCGACATATGTTTTTTGAATGGATTTTCATGGAGTATCATCAATTTGGTTTTGATTTCATTTGATGAGCCGAGGATTGATTTCTATTATTGTATTTCTTCA
This sequence comes from Papaver bracteatum, assembly GCA_023529315.1. NCBI lineage: Eukaryota > Viridiplantae > Streptophyta > Magnoliopsida > Ranunculales > Papaveraceae > Papaver > Papaver bracteatum. The sequence goes on from JAJJWX010002710.1 coordinate 590,166, forward strand.
CACCTGGATGTGACGAATTTCTAGGGTTAATTTTTGTTTGTTTGTTAATTTATTTATTTTTGGTATTTAACTTTTTCGATCTGAGATTTATAGGGTTCATTTTCGTTTGGATTTTGTTTTGATTTATTTTAGCAGAATTTAATTTCTTAGATCTGAGATTTATGAGGTTTATGTTTCTTTTCAGATATGAGAAAAGTATATTAAAACAGAGAAGCAAGAAGCAAAGTAGATTGGAAAGAAATTTAGGTAAAAATTTTAATACAGTAATCAGATTTGTTTGAGAATTATTATTTACAGTTAATAATTAGATTTTTTTGAGACTAGCTTGTTATTTACAGTTAAGGTCTTAATATTTTACACATCACTATGGGAGACACTACCCTCAGCCTGAAAAGCGCTTCAATTGCTTGATTCCTCCACTACCAGGCTACAAGGTTAGTACATGCATAAGTTTTAGTACATAGAAAAAGCTGGATAGTTTCAATTTATTTTTTTCCTTCTGCAAATTTCGATAAATGCTAATGTTCTCTTCTTTATAGGTCCCCATCAAGTAGACAAGAAGTAGAGATGAAGTATGAAAGCCAAACATACCTTATGCTCACCTTTCAAGTGAGAAGTCTGACCAGAAATGGATGGTTGTTAAAGGGGAAAAGATTTGATTTCTCGGTGGAGGCACCCATTTTCATTATGTTGCTGATAAGTATATTGCATCACTTGCCAATATAAGATCTTTAGATACTTTGCATCATGTACAAACAACAAAAAGAAGATTACAGACTAGAGGGCCTTGGCCCTGTTTATTAAATGCAGGCAACATTACATTCTTTGTTGAGCTTATAAAAACTTAAAACAACTAAAACGGAAATCCATTTATTATGTTTAACATGAATAACTTGTTTATGCATCCTTAATCCGGCAAATGTGGTTCCAAATTTTTGTCATTTTGTAGTTGATCCTTCCCTCAGCAGTATGCATTCTTTGGCCTGATTTTGGATTCTCTGCCATTCTTCATCTTCTGGCGCTCTGTATGGGTAAACCTATATCTACCACAGGTGTACATTATTCATAAAGATGATCAATGTGACTATGTATCTGACTGAACTTTACTGAAGTATTTTCAAATTGGCTCTAAATATGAATCACAAGTCATGGGTAAATTGATTGTGTTTTTGCGTGATTTCTTGATTTTAATCATGTTATTGTGAAATTAATTTGTGGAGTGTGAGTATCGGTTATAGCTGATGAAGGACTTGAACTATTTTGTACAACTTTTGGAGTTTGGATGGTTAGTTATGGTGCTCCTGCTCGTTTCCATAAATATTCCCATGAAGGTTTTCTTCTTCTGTTCTCGGCCATGTGTTTTCTTTTCTTGGTATTACAGAAGTTACTCCTTGAGAGATTTGCAGGCTTTTTAATTGTAGGATTATTGGCATACCATAAAGAAATTCGTTATTTTATTTCGAGTTTGACCATGAAATTGCCACAATACTCATGTCAACTGTTAAAGCTCGTATTGTTCGTATCGAATTGTTTTCATTTTAAACCCATATAACCCAGATTGTCTCCGTTTTAGCAAATTTTAAGTAACCAAATTGTTTTTCCTTAGTTTTTTTTCCATGCTATTAAATCTCATAATGGATTTGATGCAAGTCTTTAGATCTATAGGTGATGTATATATGAAGGATAACAAGTATACATTGAACAAATCACTGAAATAGTTGTCTGTGACTAGTTGAATAGTGTGTTTCTTGTCTATGCAAAAAAACTATTTTTTATCTGAATTGATTCTTTTCAACTGTTAGAGAATTCAACCTTAGTTTATACTGACAAGTTTCAGTTGTGCAGGGAGGTGCTAAAATACTTCTAAAAGCATCGGTCCATGAAGCGACTAGAAAAATAGAAATGCGGTACGAAAATATTCGCAGGATTGAGAAGAAGATTAAGCACCACTTCCATGATAATATAATTGTCATCGTTATTTTTATAAAGAATGACCTTATATGGGGATATACATCATTGGGGTGTACATTAATTATGTACTTTTTTTAATGTAAACTTGTCTCAACTGTCAATCAATAATTGATGATTTCTGCTTAATTAAATCATATCAAACTATACTCTCCAAGTGAGGTGATGCAGGAGCATCATGAAGGCTTTGTGTCCGTCTCTTTTGGATATGCTGTAACTTTTTTCCGTTTGGGTTACACATCCTCTCAGATAATGCCACTGGTTAACTGACATGAATCAGTTCAATAAGTGCAACATAAATGATGTTTGCACTTTTGGAAGGATTGCGCAGTTCTTGTGATTTTATCATTTACGAACCTCAATAGAATAATTTGGTTAAGTTACCTTATGTTTTATTAACTCATCTCATGTTTTTCTCTAATTACTTGCAGGTTGTATGGATCCTATTAGCTTTGAAATATCTTTGGTTGCTGAAAGGCATGGAAAAATTCAAAATACCAATGAATTTGGGTGGTATATTCTTTGCTGACATGACACATTTGATGAGAAGTGGCAGCTACTCAATTTTTTTCTAGTCTCTGTTGTGAAATTCCATTGCATTGTTCTCTCAATCTTCCAAGGTTTTTTGAGAAGTTGCGGATAGTTTAGTTTATTTATTGAGTTTGAGTTGTGAATCTTTCCGCTACTATCTTACAGATTATGTTATTCCTTATTTTCAAAAGTTGTGACATGTTCGACTTACGACGAATGTGGACACTGTAGGTGGACTTCAATGGACATTCTATCGTGATTTGTCACTAAGAAGGTATAAGACCACTGGCTAATCTCCATCTCATGTGATATAAAATATTCTACATGTTTCCATTAGGCATCGTAAGGTATATGATGAGCCAAGCAGCTTTCAATTGTTAGCATGATAGGCACAGGAAGGAAAAGTTTTTGATTCTCCTTGTTTTTGAATTTCCAGGTGTCTAGAAAAATCAAAACATTTTTAGAGTCCTTGGATGTATTTGATACCAGCTGCAGTCGAGAGGGAAACTCCATTGAATGGTGTATGTGTTGAGATAAGCTTAAGTTTGAAGGACTTTAAAATTTTGTAATCTAGCTGTAATAGTCCATTGTTAAATTTGTGTTTTGAGATATTGGTTTCATCGGTTATAAGGATGAATTACTGATCTTTATGGATGTTATATTAGAATCATTTACAGGTGCATGGATTTATATAATATTAAATATTCTTGAATTACCTATAATGATTTTTTTTATATAATAATTATTAATTTGAGACATTTATAGACGTCTCTTTAATTGTTATATGCGTCTCTTTAATTATGACATAAATGTCGCAAATTTATTTTGAGCAACGTTTATATGTGTCGCTTAATTAGTTTAGGAGACGTTTTTATGTGTCTCTCTATACATCTCAAAGCATTCCGGACGCACGATTTGAGACACTTATAAATGTCTCTTAAAATCAAAGCAACAGAAATAAATGTCTCAAAACCGTTAATTTGGTATAGTGATACCTGGTTGTTGGTTTTAGAGCTAAAAGAGACAAAGTTATTGACGATTTGAAAGAGTTCAGATTGAGAAGAGATGAAGTTCAGAGATGTAGATGGAGATGGAGAGGAGAGGAGAGGAATGAGTCTGTTGTGGCGGAGGAAATGAGATTAACATTCTTAAGGAAGGATCGATATAGGTTAGGTTGGGCTGAAGGGTGGAAAAAAACTAAAGAAGGCTTGACTGAAGTTTGACTGGGGCGTATTTATCAGTTCTAGTGTTCCTGACCAAACACGTGTTTCACACGCTTGAACCCAGTGCAGTTGCTATTCACAACCTTAGGTGTGCGGTTGTAAAATTCGCAACAGATATACGCCGTTGCGAAATATTAGCAACGGAGATTAGCCACAGAAATTTCGGAACGGCACTAGTGCCGTTGTAAATCCCTTAAAATGGTGTAGTGAATATAAGCTTTAAAATAGCATATTTTTCACTAAAATTAAAGTTAGGCCTATGATTGATATGAAATTTTTTGGTGATTCATAAAATTTGGATAAATCACAATTTTATGTTTTTACTAATATTTTTGAGTGTTTCCAGAAAAAAAAAATTAAGTCAAAGTTAATTTATTTCAAGATAAAAATAAGGGTTTTACATGTTGTAACCGCAGATGTTCTAATGTTACCGTAAAACCTCCATTAATTAATACTCAATTATTTAATAAACTCTCTTAAATAATATTTTTAGCCGGTCCCGAGTCGGGGACAACCTGCCAAATTAATAATTCGCAAAAATTATAAAATACTATATTTTTATTACCTATGTAGGCCCCATATAATATATAAATTCATAATTCATAATATGTATATTCAATACATTAAGGATTTATGAAGATTTTTTGAAAATTGATTCAATTTTGTTCTGTTTTTGTTAAAATCAATATCACATAGAATTTCATCGCTAACTTTTCTTATCATCGTAAAAAAGTCTGGTGCTGTTTTCTCATAGCTCACATATGAGATTATTTGATGTGATTGTTGCTTTAACAACCTCGTTTTGTGATGAGGGATTTATTGTACAACTTTCATCATCTTCTTTCCTATTTTTATCATTTCCCATAACACTCTCAATTATTTCTTTAATCAGTCAACATTTTCGTAACTTCATTTTCTTCCGGATATTCTAAACATCTTGGCATTCTTTGAATTGCGATAGCTCAGTTTTTCGATCAAATTTTGCAAGTCTTGAGTGATTTCACCATCTAACTGTTGATTTGAACTGTCTAAACTTGTTTTATCTGTTGATCGAAGTTTATAATGAAGCAAAGTAGGAAATTGAAGGGTGCTTTGAAGAATTTGATATTCTACCGTATTTAGAAAATAATTATCTATAAGTTAATTAATATATAAATTAATAATTATTAGTTTATTGGTTAATTAATATCTCGTTTAATTAATAATTATTAGTTTATTGGTTAATAGCCGATTAAAAAAAGAATATCTCGTTTAATTAATAAATTTTGGCAGTTTAATAACAATAATTTATAAAGTTTCTAATGTATTAACTTCACCCTATCATGTCTAGATTTACAAGCCTCGGACCACTGGACAGGACTTTTCCAAGGATAGTGCTACAATGACCGGGAGAATCTACCGGGGATTCTCCCGGGAGAGACATAAATAAGGGAGCCCTGGGGCCCACCACGAGAAAATAGGGGGGCCAGGAATTTTGTGTCTCTCGCGGGAGAATCCCCGGTAGATTCTCCCGGTAAACGTATCATTATTGCTTTTCCAACACTTATTAAAACTCCTAATGCATCTGGGAAGGATTAATACATACTGTCATACCGACACAAGACGGAAGTGTGTGCCTCATTCACTTTATCTCCTAAAAAATGAACCCAACACAGGTGTAAAAGAAGTGTAATAAGAAAAGTTTGACTAGACCGAATGAACTACTCACCTCGGATTAGGGCTGGCAATGGATAACCGAAATCCGAGATCCGTTTCCGAAAATCCGACATCCTATAGGATTTAATCCGACATATCGGATATCGGATATCGGAATCCGATAAGCTATCGGATAATATCTCTTATCGGAATCGGAATCGGAATCGGATTAGGCTTCTTCCGTTAGGTTAATATCCGATATCCGATAGCCTAGGGGTGTACTTGTAATTTCCTACCCCTAGGTATTATCTGTCGGGAGAATAACCTCATCTAACCATTCAACCAAAGTCTGTTTAGTACTCATTTTTTCTCATTCTCCAGCAAAAACTCAACACAGAAACTCAAAAAGAGATCGTTTATTCGCGATTTGATCGAGAAAGAGGGACTGATTGATCGATTTAATCGTGATTTGAACGAGAATATTAATGATTAGAGACTCTCACTCAAGAAGTAAGTCATTAATCATGAATCTAATCGATTGTTTGGAAGTAAATTTTTTTTCCCAAATCGATTGCGTTTCTGCATGTTTGAGTGTTTGAATATTTCTGTATTTAACTGTTAGAAGCAATCATGTTCTTCTTTTAGCTTTTTCATTACAACTCAATTCAGATAAAATTAGGGTTTTCGATTTTGATTTTGATTATTGGGTTTTCGATTTGGAATTGTTAGAGGGTTTATATGAAATCTCATGCTTTACCAATTGGAGTGGTGGTGAGTGTTGGGTAGATTTTATCATGTTTATGATGTTCAACTACTGTGACTGTCACAGTATGTAATTGGTTTGGTTGAAAACCTCATTGTTATGCAATCTTTGACTGTCACAGTATGTAATTGGTGTAATTGATTTTTCTGTAACGTGTCCAATTACCTTCCATATCTTTGACAATATGTACTAAACTTAGGAGTCCAATTTTTTGCACAAAGGGTTCACAAAAATCTTTCCTGAGCTGATGAATTATGGACACCACCAATTTGGTTACTGAAGCTGATTACATTTGTTAACGATGGATTGTTCTGGGAAAATAATCACTTTCATTAAGAGCATTAGTAATCTGAAATTTGTTGTCTGTTTCAAAGATGAAATGTTGCCAGCCTTGTTGATGAGCTCATTTTGCTGCTTTGAGAATGGCCCAAGCTTCATTCCAGAGCTGAGTGTGAGGGCAGAGCAGAAAAGAGAGGGAATACAAATGCATCATTCATTTCAGAGAATACGCTTAGAACTCAAATAAAATACCAGCAATTGTCATAAATCCTGGAAGGGAGATGTCACCACCAGGAGTAATGACTTTGAGATTTCAACAATTAGCAAGAATGATAGGGTGTGTTACAAATACTAGCAAGCAAATTATGTGTTCTGTACTTAACACCTCCGGCTGCCAGACTTCTTTGATGCGGGTATATCTTCTTTTCCTTTGCTTTTCTTTGATTAAATATATGCAACTAATCCAAATACTCATGCCAATACTCTTGTCCATTTACTTCTAATTAGATATGGAAGTCCTATTTCTATTATTTGTGAATGCAGATATGGAAATCCTCGACTGAAGTTGATGCAACATGCAACAAGGCAGCCAAGGAAGATCATCACTAGCAGTCTAGCCTGTTGACATTGTTGTTAAGTTCTGTGTCACAAGAAGATGGTTTTTTATTTTTTGTTGTTGTGTACTTTAGTTTGCAGACTATTGGGTGTTTGTAGTTTGTTTTTTTATGTGTGGTGCGAGTGTTTTTGTGAGTTTGTCTTTCAATTACAGTGCACATTTTGAACAAAAACTTTGTTAAATTTCAACATTTACCATATGTTCTCAGAAACCGGATTTTATCGGATAAAAATCCGATATCCGATAGCTTAACCTTAACCTTATCGGATTGGATTTTCTGATATCCGTCGGATGTTATCGGATATCGGATATCCGATAACCCTTAACCTTAACCTTACCGGAATTGATAATATCCGACGGATATGTATCCGTTGCCAGCCCTACCTCGGATGGAGTTTAAAGTTTCATTTGAAATCGAATCCAAAGGTGCTTCCTTTTCCGTGTTTTACCTCTGGTTTTTTCACATTCCCCTTATTTCTTTCAAATTAGATTGAAATTGGGGGCTTACGGTTTCCAATTCGAATCAAGATTTTTTGATTTATCGAACAGTTATTACCCAATCCAGAATTAAACAATGGGGTATCCCTAATCATCTGGTTAATTGATTACTAAGAGAAATTATAACAACAAAGAAGACGTCACCAGCCATTTCTACACTCAAAGGTACTTATTTTTCTATCTTTCACTTGTGGGTTTTTGAACTACGATTACTAATGCTCAGAAAATTAGGATTTTGTTTCTGCTCTGAGAAGATCCATTGCAAAAATTGAAGATTAGGTTTCTGAACCACAAAAAAAATTGGGGTTTATTTTTCAATTTAGGTTAACAATGGTGGAAACAAGTAAAACATCATGTTCTAGTTGGGAAGATAGAATTAGTAGGTTGCCAGATGAACTAATTCACTACATCCTGTCTTTTATTGATGCAAAATATGCAGTGCATACTAGTGTTTTGTCAAAAAGGTGGATTCATATTTGGAAATGCCTGCCTTTTCTAAAGTTTTATAGGAGTTCGTTTTCGGTTGAGAATACTAAGTGGTTCATAGATTTCGTTTACATGGTATTCTTACTCCGCGATAACACATATATTCACAAGTTTAAAGTGTATTGGGAGGTCTCTGCATTTGATGATACAGTGACCATGAATGTTAATAGATGGAGTCTTCATGCCGTCAAGTATAATGTTCAAGAAATCGATCAACTACATAATTCGCCCTATGAAATTCCTCACCGTCTCCTTAATTGTGAGTCACTGAGAAAGCTGAGAATACAAGTGTTCAATACTCCTAGATATGTGGATATGATTCTGCCAACATCAATGAATCTACCTCGACTTGAAAAACTGACTATACGTGGATTGTGCATATCTCCAATATGGAACTATCGAAAAGACTCTTTTCAAGTTGTCCAGTTCTTGAAACGTTAAGCACACTTCGTTCTAATGTACTAACTGATAATCCAAGGAGTTAGATTATTGATTCTCTCAGCCTTAAGAAGTTTCTATGTACATGTTGGCATGGACATCGCTTCTCGCAAAATGATACTACGGATAACGTTATCAAGTTATATGCTCCAAATCTGGAAGACTTCTTTTGCTGTTTCTTCTTGGCACAATATTATTTTCTAGAAATCAGTTCTTCACTATACAAGGTTCGTTTTGAAATGAAAGTCGATGCAAAAGAAGAGGATGAGGATGCAGAAACATATGAAGAACTGCCTCCGAAGTAGAAAGGTGTGTATGCTAGACGTATGATGAAATTCCTACGAGCGGTTTCTATGGTGACCGAAATGGGATTATCATCTTCTTTCCTTGAGGTAGGTGTGCTTCCTCTCTTCTACGAGTCAAGCATCTTAATATACGTATATAAATTATTGTTCTGTTTTAAGTATTCTTGGTTTACTGTAGTTAGCGAGATTTTATCTGCTAGTTCTATCTTAAAAACATTCCTTTTTGTTTCTCAAGTTTTTCTCACAAGCTCCTCCTGACTTACTAAACTGCCAACCACTTTGGTTGTGTAATTTACAAGATTTGACGCTGGAAATGTGGTCTACAAGAGGTTGATTGCGAGATATAGCATACGTACTCAGCATTTTTCCTTGTTTCCAAGCAGGTAACATTTCAGCAAGCTCTTCTTTTGTTAGAATTCGTTGAAACCTAAACTCTTAAGATATTACGAGATTAACGCGCATAGTAGTTAGAATTGCCCGTATAGAGCTCCTTGAGTTCTAGATTTTTGAAGCAAGACTTCTTTTAACTCTTTTCTTATTAGATTCTCTTGCTCAAGTTACAAATGATATTAAAGTTGCCTATTTATAGGCCAAACATACAGACCAGAACTGACTATTCTAGAGAATTTACCTTCTCTAGATTTTTTTTTAACTGAACTATTTTACATATCCAGAGAATTCATTCTCTATCTTTTGTTTAACCAATTAGTCATCTTTCCACACTACATGGCGGCCCTTCCCAGCTCTAGTGTTGTCCAGATAATTTTTACACTTGTATTACAAAACTTTGCTTAGACATATGCCTAATGAACCTGCACAACTCTAATATGACATCTATGTTTTATCTCTTATTTGGCAACATTTATTATTTCTGTGCAACATGGTAATTTGTGGTGTTCCTGTAGAAAATTTATACTTTTATCAAGAACTTTGAACATGTGAGTAATATTTTCGGAGATATACGAGCATCGTGGTGTTGCTCGTATAAAGCTCCTAAAGCTCTAGTAGTGAAGGTGGAAGCAAGGACTTAGTTTATAAAAATTTCTCTTCTTTTGATTGAATTGATTCTTTCTTGCTTGCTTAAATTACAATTGATGTAGAACTTGTCTATTTATACTAGTTAGCTAAGCCTCCAAGTGACCAACTCAAAATTGAGTTCTACTTCCTTAGCCTACAAACTAGACCAACATTTTTATCACATGTTTTACATTATGGTATTTGACCAACCTCTCTAGATCTTTCTAGATACTTTGAACTCTACCTAATTCTAGACTTTTTTAAACCTTGTTCACATTAGTTCATATTAGACATTACAAATTAGGTAATTTCAACACTCCCCCGTAATTTACGGAGATTGGGTGAAGATCAAAAACAGAGCCATTACAAATTACGGGGAGTGTTGAAATTATCTAATTTGTAATGTCTAATATGAACTAATGTGAACAAGATTTAAAGAAGTCTAGAGTTAGGTAGAGTTCAAAGTACCTAGAATGATCAAGAGAGGTTGGTCAAATACCACAATGTAAAACATGTGATAAAATGTTGGTCTAGTTTGTAGGCTAAGGAAGTAGAACTCAATTTGGAGTTGGTTACTTGCTTGCTTGCTTGCTTTAATTACAATTGATGTAGAACTTACCTATTTATACTAGTTAGCTAAGCCTCCAAGTGAACACAAGTTTGTAGAATGATCTAGAGAGGTTGGTCACGATCACCATTCTTCTTTCTCCTGTCTGTTGAACGACCTCTTGCAAGAAGCAAGTCATTGTTAGCTTCACTTCACATGTCTGCGCGGTCCATCTTCTTGAATTCCTCACTGCGCAATGCTGTAGTGACCTCGGCGTATGTCATCTTATCCTTTCCGTGCATTAAAGCTTTAATCACGGGTTCATACCTTTCAGGAAGAGAGTTTATCAGACACAAAGCTTGTTCCTCATCATTGATCTTCTCATCGTAGTTAACCAGCTCAGCAAGAAGTTTATTATATGAATCTAGGTGCTCGGTTAGGGTTGCACCTCTCTTCATGCTATAGCGATACAAATTCCTTTTAAGATGTATCCTATTTGCCACGTTCTTCACAAGATATTCCTTCTCTAGCTTTTCCCAGAGATCCTTAGCTGAAGTCTCGTGGTGATAATTAACTCTTACTGATGTTTCTAAACACCCTCGAATCGAACCAAGACATAATTTTTTTATCTTGTTCCACTGCTTGTCAGACATCTCCGCTGGCATACCTTCTAGAGCTTCTTCTAGGTCAAGATGAACAAGAGCATCCATTACGTCTGTTCTCCATAAACCAAAGTTATTGGTTCCGATGAACTTTTCAACCTTCAGTTGTGATCTATGAGAATGCAGTATTTGTTCTTTTGTTTCTTTATCTTTACTTGTGGACACCGACCGATCTATGGGCTCCTCTAGATCCGAATCAACCATTTTTCAAAAACAATAAAGATAAAATAACTAAACTTTGAGATCAGAATTACCTCATATAACTTTAGAAAAAAAAATGCCCCCGCTGCAATATTATAATACCCAAAATTCCAAGAACCTAACTCGGGCTCTGATACCAATTGTTGCGCTAAAACCTTGTAGAAGCGATTTTGCATAGCTACAAACGGTACTCAAAATATTGCAAAGAACACAAACTAAAGAAGAAGTACACAGCAATTTACGTGGTTCGGCAAGTTGCCTACATGCACGGAAAATGAAGATTGTTTCACTATAATGATTCAAGAAGATTATACATTGATTTCTCACCAAGACTTTTCAAATAAAGTCTCACTCACAGCTCTCTAAACACAAAAGAGAACTAACTATATTTATCTCTTGTCGCAGCTACTTGAGTTGTGAAACTCTGCTATGCCTTCAACAAGCTAATGAAGAACCCCTTTTATAGGGTCTTTCCATGCGACATTAATCCGTGAATTAAGGGACAACTCCGTGTTGTACCAAAAGAGCTTCATACTTTCACATTATGAAAGTCTAATGTGTCGGCACATTCCTTTGGTAAACAAAAGAAACTTGCGTTCATAAGCTGTAGTTTTTGTTTTTGGTCAAAAGCAATTGTCTTCACATCGTGTACTTTTTTTTTGGTAAACAAAAAGTTGCCATTGTACTTTCTTCACATCATGTACTATACAATTAGAAAAGTTGCCATTGTCTCAACTTTAACGTGGAGTATCTTTTGTTTACCAAAAAAAAAGTACATGATGTGAAGACAATTGCTTTTGACCAAAAACAAAAACTACAGCTTATGAACACAAGTTTCTTTTGTTTACCAAAGGAATGTGCCGACACATTAGACTTTCATAATGTGAAAGTATGAAGCTCTTTTGGTACAACACGGAGTTGTCCCATAATTCACGGATTAATGTCGCATGGAAAGACCCTATAAAAGGGGTTCTTCATTAGCTTGTTAAAGGCATCGCAGAGTTGTAGAAACAAAGAAGAGATAGATCAAATTGTTATTATTCTTCTCCAAAATGGGAGGTATATATAGTCAAGAAACTAAATTAAATTATACACACTAATTGAGTGTAATTGGGTGGAGTATAGTGGAGCACTAATATAAGCACTAATATAGTGGAATAGGTATAGTGGATTATTCATGACTAATTCCCACACTCCCCCTCAAGCAGGTGCGTAGATATCATGCATTCCTAGCTTGTCAAGGAAAGAGTTGAATGGTCGACTAGGAATTACCTTAGTCAGCATATCTGCAATCTGGTCTCCTGTTCTTACAAACAGAGTGCTGATAATCCCTGCATTCAACTTCTCTTTAATGAAATGTATGTCCACCTCCACATGCTTTGTTCTGTCATGCTAGACTGGATTGTGAGCAATGCTGATGGCAGCCTTGTTGTCGCAGTATAACCTCATAGGATCTTTAGGACTGAAACCAAGCTCTGTCAACAATATTCTTAACCACAATAGCTCACATATTCCATGAGCCATAGCCCTAAACTCTGCTTCTGCACTGGATCTAGCTACAACTGATTTCTTCTTGATGCACCAAGTTACTAGGTTTCCTCCCACAAATGAACAATATCCAGAGGTAGACCTACGATCAATTACGGAGCCTGCCCAATCTGCATCTGTGTATGCTTCAACCTTTGTGTGGTTATTCTGAGAGAATAAAAGTCCTTTTGCTGGTGCCGACTTTAGGTAGCGAAGTATTCGGTACACTGCATCCATATGTGCCTCCCTTGGAGCATGCATGAACTGACTTACTATACTCACTGAATATGCAATATCAGGACGAGTGTGAGAGATATAAATCAATATTCCCGCTAACCTTTGATATCTTTCTTTGTCCACCGGAATACCATCAGTTTCTTCTCCCAGTTTCTGATTCGGTTCAACTGGTGTGTCAATAGGATTACATCCCAACATTCATGTCTCAGCTAGAAGATCTAGGACATATTTCCTTTGATAGATGTAAATACCCCTTTTTGATCTTGCCACTTCAATTCCTAGGAAGTAACACAATTCACATAGGTCCTTTATCTCAAATTCCTTGGCCAAGTAAGATTTTACCTTCCCCATTTCTTCCGCATCATCACCTGTCATTATAATATCATCCACATAGACAATAAGCATGGTCAGTTTTCCGTTCCTTGAATGTTTGAGGAATAAGGTATGATCTGCATGACTTTTCCGAAATCCATATCTCCGCATACTTTGGGTGAATAGTCCAAACCATGCTCTTGGAAACTTCTTCAAACCATATAAGGATTTCTTCAACTTGCATACGTTCCCTTCATTAGTGGCTGTTTGAAATCCAGGCGGAATGTCCATGTATACTTCCTATTCCAAGTCACCATTAAGAAAGGAGTTCTTCACATCGAATTGATGAAGTGGCCAATCCTTGTTTGCTTCCAAAGATAACAGGACACGGATAGTTTTCATCTTAGCAACAGGAGCAAAGGTTTCTTGATAGTGAATTCCATAATTTTGAGTGTAACCTTTAGCTACTAATCTTTCCTTATATCTTTCAACTGTTCCATAAGACTTGAACTTCACAGTAAATACCCATTTACAACCTACTGTCTTCTTCCCTTTTGGCAGTTTGACTACATCCCATGTGTCATTCTTGTCTAGAGCTTCCATTTCTTCAAATGTAGCTGCCTTCCACTCCGGATCAACAAGAGCATCTTCAATCCTTGTCGGTATACTCAAAGATGATAATTGTTTTCAAAAGCAACATAAGTAGGTGATAGCCGATGAGAAGACACAAAATTGGAAATAGGGTGGTCAGTAGAAAAACCATATCGAGTTGGAGGATTACGAATACGAGTAGGATATCTAGAAGAACTAGGGTTTTCTTCTTCTGCAACAGAAAAAGTGGCATCCTCTTTTGTTGCAGACTCGTCAGCTGAAATTTAAACAGTAATGTTCCATCGACCAGAGGCTGTACAGCTGGAAGGTACGATGTATGTTATCTAATGCTGGATTAGGTAAAGCATTTTGGGCTGAGGGAGTTACATATGCATGCTTCCTCATTAATAGGTTGCCATCAGCTGCGTTAGAAGGTAAAACTCCGATGGAGAAGTGGTATGGTAAGCCAGCGTATGATTATAACTCAATTCATATCTTTGGTTGCCCTGCTTGGTATCATGTTAGTGAAAACAAGCTTGATATCCGTGTTGTTAAAGGGATCTTTATGGGTGTGAAGAAAAGAGTTAAAGGGTTCAAAATTTGGAATCCAGTTGAGAAGAAGATAGTCATGAGTAGAGACGTTACATTTGATGAAGCGTCTATGGTGAAGTCTTGGGGTTCTCGGAAGGTGGAGAACACTACCAGTATCAGTGAACCTTTGCAGCAGGTGGATATTGATGGAACTCCACTAATTCCATCTAAGTTTGTATCTATTACGACTACTTCTGAAGGCGTGGCATCTACAAGGGAGGAAAATACTGAAGTTCCAAATGATAGTGACGATGTTAATGAAGAGG